>CM053769.1:435944819-435967734 GCA_028658325.1 Potorous gilbertii | reverse complement strand
GCCTGGGAATATTTAATCACTATGGTGCTCTGGGTGGAACGTTCTGCCTGGGGAGGTGATTAGTGAGCATTTTGGCTTTCAGTTTTCCAAGTTTGCCATGTTGTTATTCTTAGCTAATCCTTATGTGTAGTCCCTGAGAGGTAGGCTGGGCAATACTGCCATCCCACTTTATAATAGAAGAGAAATATTGTGAAAGGAGAGGAGGGACTTTGTCCAAAGCCACAAGAGTTATTAGCAGAACTAGAGTCCTACCAGTAAGTATCCTGGGGGTTTTGTTTTGTTACTGAGCTTGCTTAAAGAAAGCTCCTTGAGAGATGGCCAGTTAAGCTGCTAGCAACAAAGTGAGGGGATTCTGGTGAAAATATTGGATGAACTGAGGAAGTGAAGGAATTTTGTGGTGCAATCTTTCTTTCTTCTATGCTGGTTTCTCCTCTTCAGATGGCAGAGTTTGAAGGAGTTTTGTCTAAAAGGTCGTAAACTGCCATTTTTTCCCTGACTTTCCTATTGACAAAAGTGACAAAATCAAAAGGAATATGACTGTTAGGACAACTTTAGAACTGTATGCTGTAGAGAGGATGCCTGGTAATGCAACTATTCCCCCTCTTCCCTCCTCCCACTTCACTGGATTTTATAAGTTCTGACTTACGGGGGACTGTGACATTATATTCCCCTCAGTTGATTTATCCTTAGGTCTTCAATCTGAACTTTCCTTTTCTTTGCTTCCTTCCCCCTGTATTTTTTCCTTTTCTTCCCTGCTTCCTCAATTGGGTGCTAGATGATGCAAGGCCAACTGGGCTGCATACATAAGTACCATCTGCTAGGTATCCAGTTTGTCAGGTCAGAGCCTGGGCTGTGGCCAGTGTTTTCACAGCTTTGTTCTTGGTGTCTCTGCCCTCTGTGTCTGAGTGTAACACTGAACAGGTGCCTTGCAAGTATGCCTATTTTTCTTGATGTACCCCCCTGGCCAGGCCTAGCTTTGCAGTCTTGCCAAGAGAAGATTGAATGAGGAGCAATAGGTTGGGAGAATGCCTACCTTTGGGATCTCCCCTCTCTGGCATCATTTCATCCTGGGTGATCTGTAGGAATACACAATACAGCCAAAACAGAACTCATTATGTTCCCTGCCCCTCCCCCCCACCTGTCTTCTAAACTTCCCTGTTTATTTTTACTTTGATTTTAAATTTTACTTTCCATTTTTAATGCTCTCCCTGCTTCTACCCCATCTACTCTTATCCATTGAGAAAGCAAGAATTACAATATCCATTATACATAGGAAGTCAAGCAAAGCTTATTTCTGTGTTAACTATGTTCCCCCCACCAAAAAAAAAACCCAAGAAAAATAAACGTAGGAAAAAATATGCTTCGATCTGTACTCTGAGTTCATCATCAATTCTCTGTCTGGAGGTAGATACTGTTTTATATCATTAGTCCTTTGGAGTTGTGGTGAATCATTGCATTGATCAGAATTATTAAGTCTTTCACAGTTGATTATCTTCACAATATTGCTGTTACTATGGAGATTCAGTTTACATCACTTTGCATTAGTTCATATAAATCATTTCAGGTTTTCCTGAAGCTGAATGGTCTTCATCATTTATTACAGAGCAATAATATTCCATCATATTCATATACTATAATTTGTCCAAGCATTCCCCCAAATGATGGTCATTCCCTCTGTTTCTAATTCTTTAATGTCACAGAAAGAGTTACTATAGATCCTTATTTCTTTTGAGGGTATTATGTCATCCAAGCTCATAAATCAGCATCATATTTGACTCTTACTCTCCATATCTATTCATTTACCAAGTCTTATCCATTCTGCCCCCTCAATATTCTTGGCATCTGTCTCTTCTCTTCTTATGTGATATTCTAGGCTAGCCCTAACTCAGGCCAGATCAGTGATTCAGGTTTGGCATTGGAATGCTCATGGACTATAAAATACAATAAGTCACTTTACTTGTAACAAAGATCTATTACTTAAACCCCTCTCTTTTCAGACCAGCAAAGGAGGTCCTTGATTGCCCCTCTTTCACCAAAAACTTGAGTGGAGTATAATGATGGGTTGCATAGTCAATCATATCATGTTTTTATGTCAGCATATCAAGGAAAGGCAATGATGTTAGTACTGCAGGAATAGAAAAGAACCCTTTAACCCTTCACTTTGATTAGGGAAACACCATCTTCAGATTATGTTTGCTGCCTTTGAGTGTAATTTTATCAGATATTTTCCCTTGATTATAGAAGGGTAGAGCTCAAAGAAGCGGATGACTTATAGGACACACTAGCTTTGGGTTGGGTGAGTTAGGGAGTGGAAGCCATGAAGGAAGGAAAAGGATTCAGAGAGCAGAAGTTGAGGGTGGTGAAAAACAATATGCCCCATAATTTGGTCTAGGACCACTCTAGTTTTAGACAACCGAGGGAGAAAGAAAGAGAGAGGTCATGGACTAAGTACTTCCTGTGTATGTACTATAGAGAGTGGACTTTTCCCAAAGTCCAATCTCTTTCTTAGAGTAAAGATAGAATTTTTGGTGGGCATTAGTTTGCCGATGGATGTGAAGCACATGAATCTAGGGAAAAGGTAACCATACAGAGAGTCTGGGGTCTGTGTATAAGACATTGTTTATTAGCAGTTTGGGAGTTTTTTGGATATTGGATTGGGAGGGTGAAATCCTGTGGAATTTTGTTCATCTTCTTTTTCTGTGGACTTTGTTTTCTGATAGAGGAAGGCACTAAAAGGGTAATTGAATTTTAAAGAAAGTCTTTAACAAGAGAGTTCCAAGAACATGAAATCCTTAAAAATAGACAAGTCTATTCAGGCTAAGGTTTGGAGAGGGAAGTGGGTATCTCTACAAATACCATTGTACCTCTTGTTCTTCAGGTACAGAGGGCCCACACAACCTTCCTTTTCTTTTCTTTTTTCCTTTTCTTGACCATCAGTGATGGACTTAGTATAGGTGACAGACTACTAGATTCTAGGACTCAGGAGACCTGAATTTATGTCCTCTTCTGACTCTGCCACTTACTAGCCAGTTAACTTTAGATAAGACAATTCTCTGGGTCTCAGTTTAGATTTTAGTCATCTGTAAAACCAGAGAATTGAAATAGATAATCTCTAAAATCCCTTATACCTCTAACATGGCATGGTAGAGTATTAGGTAAGGCATTTATTAAGCACTTTATTTATTAATCACTCTATGCTTAATAAATAGTGCTGAGAAGACAAATTAAGTAAAAAATAAGTCCAGGCCCTCAATGAATTTACATTCTGATAAGAGAAGATATTATATTGAAAGGAGATTAAAAATCAAGATTGGGATGGGGGAAGGAGGAAAAGTCCAGAAAGTCAGGATAAACTGAGCCAAGTTAGAAATGAGCAGGACTGGCTTGGGTGCTTTCTCCAATGGCTGTTCCAGGGAGGAACCGGCAAATTAGAGTAAGAGATTGGCCACAGAACTGGAGATATTTCCAATATGAGAAGGCAACTGGAGCAGAGGTGAAAAAGTCCAGAGTTAGAGGCTGAATTCAGTTATAAGTGGAAAGAACTCTGGGTATAAAGTCAAAGTTGAATTTCAACTCCTCTGAGTAACCATGTGGCCTAGAACAAGTCACTTCAACTCTCTCAATCCCATCTGTAAAGTGAAGGAGTTAGAATAGATGACCTCTAAAGTCTCCACCAAGTCATTCTGTGATTCCACTACTCTAGAGCAGTGGTGGTAAACATAGAAATAGGGGCCACTGAACTACCTAAGGATTCCTACGGCCTGCTGAATATTGATTTAGAAAGTCGCATATTAACAGTATATATGGTTTATTATTTTCATTTTTAAAAATATTGCCCAATTTTATTTTTAATCTGGTTCTAGCCACTCTCAGGATTGTTATGAGCCACATGTAGCAGTGTGGCATGTGTTGAATACTTCTACTCTAGAGTTGTAGCTGAGCTTTATCTACACACTAACCCTGAGTGGTGGCTGTATGTGCCACTGAAGGTTTCAGTTGGATATACAGTGGCTATCTCAGCCAAAACTGAGGGAAAGATCTTTGTTCCATTGTTATTTTCTGTTGTCTGAGGTCAGGAGGATACTATTCACTACACTCTCCACCCAGTGATCTCATGATGCAAACTTTAGCAGAGGAAAGATGCTTTAAAAAGAGAAGAGGAAGAGAGGAGAGAGGGAAAGAGGAGAGAGAAAGAGGGAGAGAGAGAGAGAGACAGAAAGAGACATACATCCAGAGACAGAGAGAGAGGGACAGATAGAGATTCACTACAGTTTCCATGTTGCTTAAGTGATTTTGGTTTAGGCTGTTTACTAGAAGGTCAGATACCAAAGCTGAAACTTAATGAGAAGATGGGATTTTTTGGAAAAGATCCTGATGATGGGAAAAATGTTTGATGACAAAAGGAAAAGGGGATAGCAGAGGATGAGATGAATAGATATTATCATGAAAACAACAAACATAAACTTGTACTGACTTTGAGAGCCAGAGGATTTGGATGTTGGAAAGCATTCTCATTATTCTGAAGATGATTTCCTGTTAAAAACAGCTAGCATATTAAAGCATATTAAAAATTAGATATGACTCCTGAAAAGGTTGGAGAAAGGATTTGTGGCACAATGGAAAGAGTGCTTGATGTGGAATTAGTGTGCCTGAGCCTGAATCTCACTTCCCTTACTTGTTGCCTGTATTGCCTTGACCAAGTCAATTAATATCTCTAGATTTAAGGGTTCTTCATTTGTAAAGTAAGGAGTTTGGACGGTATGCTCCTTAAGATTTTTCACAGCTTTAAATCTTTGCTCCTCTGAGCCATAAATAAGCAGGGTGGAAATCATCAGGGAAGCATGTTACATCTAATGTACTCAAAGGAGAAAGACTAGACCAGGTTGGTTTGGGCTATTGTGCCCAACTCGATAAAAATGGGACCAGTATTTCTAATCAGATGTATCTGATTGTCTTCATTTCTTTCCAAATATTTAGGCTAATGGGAGTAGGTTTAGGAAATAGATTTGTGATCTCATTAATATAGAGGACTGGTGGAAAAATCTCTCTCTACCAGTGCCGTTGCCATTTTCTCTGCAATTTATAGTCAGGTAGTTGACTAGAGCACTGAAAGATTAAGTGATTTGCCCAGGTTCTCATAGCCAGTATGGGTCAGATGTCAAGAATTGAACTGGGGTCAGCTTGGCTCTGAGGCTGCTTCTCTGGTTAGGCTAACAGCTATTATCACAAAGAACTTCTGCATCACCAACAACAAAAATTCTCCTTCATGACTCATTGTAGCATGGATCCTGAGTTCTCGAAGGTTACAGTAACTGATCCTAATGTCTGTCAGCTCCTACCAAGCTGAAAAGGCTTTGAGTACAGACTTAGAGAAGGACTCTATCTAAAGACTGTCATGTGAAGACCAGCAGAGTTAAGTTTGGAGAGATTGCTCACCCAGGAGTCAGCCTGATAGTGATTTTATCTTTTGGCAGCAACAGTTCATTAAATTGTCTACTGATGTACCAAGCAGTTACAATTTCCATTGATAAAGACTGTATACTAACTGGTATGAAAGCAAGAGTTTGTAAAATGCTGAGATAATTAGAATAATTAAAACATTGTTCTTAATATATAAATTCATACGTAGCCATACTGTTCTTATACCACTCGTTTGGCACTTAATTAAAAAAAAGAATATTAGAGATTGAAGACCTAGTTGAACTGCCTACTTTCTGGATGCAGTCTAATAACATTCATTATTTGACTAATTTAACATTACCTTTTTATGAATATGTGTCATATCTTCCTAACTAGATTGTAAACATTTTGAAGGCAATAACCATGTCATACTTACTAGTATTTAGCACAATGTTTTGTACACAGATTCTTAATGAATATTTGTGTGATTTATTTGAAATCTTATGTTTGTACTCAATCGGTAAACATTTATTAAGTGCCTACTGTGTGCCAGACACTGTGCTAAGCACCTGTGATACAAAAAGAGGAAAACGTTCTTACCCTCAACAAGCTTACAATTTAATGGGAGAGACAGCATGCAAACCAATATATATACATACGTGTGTGTGTGTGTGTGTGTGTGTGTGTGTATAAAGCAAGCTGTTTATAGTATAAATTTAATGAACAGAGGGAAAATACTGGAATTAAGAGATGTTAGGGAAGGCGTCCTATAGAAGGTGGAATTTTAGTTGAGACTTAAAGGAGACCAGTGAGATCAGTAGTTGGAATTGAGGAGGGAGTGTTCCAGGCATGGAAGACAGGCAGAGAAAATCTCCAGAGCTGAGCGATGAAGTATCTTGTTTATGACAGCCAGGAGGCCAGTGTAACTGGATTAAAAAATATATGTCACAGAGCAAGGTATAAGAATACTAGAAAGGTAGGAGGCGGTTAGGCTATGAAGGACTTTGAATGCCAAGCACAGCATTTTGTATTTTCTCCAGGTGATAAGAAACTAGTAGAGTTTGAGTAGGGGAGTGAAATGATCAGACTTGAGTTTTAGGAAAATTACTGTAGTGGCTGAATGGAGAATGGATTGGAGAGGAGAGAGACTGGAGGCAGGCAAATCCAACCCCCAGATTGTTGCAATAATCTAGGCATGGGTTGAGGAAGGCCTGCACTAGAGTGATGGCAGTATCAGAGGAGAGAAGGAGATGTATTTGAGAGATGTTGCAAAGATGAAATCGACAGGGTTTGACAACAAATAGGAGAGGGATAGGGATGTGACATACTAAGGAACTGAGAATTAACACCTAGCTTGTGAACCTGGGGGACTGGGAGGATAGTGTTGTCCTCTGTAGTAATAGGAAAGGTAGGAGAGGGGTGGTTGGGGGAAAGATAACGAATTTTGTTTTGAACATACTGAGTTTAAGATGTCTAATGGACATTCAGTTTGAGGTATCTGAGAAGCAGTTGGAGATGCGACATTGGAGGTCAACAGAAAGACTGGGGCAGGGAAAGTATATTTGAGAGTTATAGAGATAGGACTCATCAAAATGTGATAAACATTTAAAAATGTGTAAATGATGCCATTGGTAAAGCTAGAATTACTAGGAACAGAACATGCAAGAACCGTGAAGTATATTAGTATATTGGGGAAGAAAAATGAACTCAGAGTCAAGGGATTTGGGTTCAAGTTCTGATTCTGACACATAATTCCTTGCACCCCGTGATACTTGTAGTGTGAATCAAGATAATTTATGTCACTTAAGAATCTGTATCCTCATCTGTAAAATATGGATAACAATAACTTCCATGACCTGCTTCGTGGGGTTATTGGGAAGAAAGCCATTTGTAAATTTGTAAAAGGATAGCTGTTTGTCCCTGGACTCTCTCAGTGTTAGTTTTCCTATCTATGATGACCATTGGTACTTGAGAGACAGATCGAATAGGACCTTCCCATCTTTCACCCCTCTCATTCTCATTCTCTGTATTTTTCTGCATCTGAGCCCCAAAGGTGAGGTATCTTTGGAACAATGACACATAGATTCTCCTACTTTGAGAATTGTGTGATGTGTTCTACAATCTAGTTGTTTTTTTTTCCAAATGTTCTTTTTGTAAGCAACAGGCATTTGACCTTGAGGTGTTTTCCAGGAGGGGAAACCATGGGCAGAATAGTGAACTCTGTTTAAAGACTTGCTGGCTTGTTGCCAACTGGTGAATCCCGAACCATTTCCTGGAATCTTTGTGGACTGGCCTCTCGGCCTAATAATGACCAGGACTGATGCTGCTTAGCTTGTGAAAACAGAGGAAATCACAGTCTGAGGTGGTATCTACACAGAAACAAGCATCTTTTACAATTTTTACAGCTGCTAAGTAATGACAATAGAGGTGCTATGGGTGATAGGTGCTCAGTATTCCTGGATGAGAAAGAACCCTGCTCTCATTTTCTGCTTTTCTGCCCTGCCTTTAAGGGCATGAGTTATTGTTGCATTTTTTCCTTGTGGAGCAAAAATGTTTTGCTTAATACACTTTTAGAGCAGAAATGTTGATGTAATCCTAAATTGACTGCTCTCTGCTGTCATAGTTTCTGAGTATGTAAGAAATCAGCTAATTAGAAATTAATTTTCCAACTTATAGTGAGACTCAGTCATTAAAATATCTACAATGCTAGTCATAAAATGAGGTTTTGATTTTTTCCAACAAATGTTTATCAAGCACTTTAAATGCAAAACACCGTGTTGGATGCTGGTGATACAAAAATGTAAAGAAAATAGTCCTTGCCCTCATGGCACATTTATTCTACTGGGGAATGATACAACACACACACACACACACACACACACACACAAACTTGCACAAATATTCAAATAAAGACAAAGGATATGCAAAGCAATTTCCAGAGGAAGAGTGCTAATGAGTAGGGGATCAGAAAAAGCCTAATGATGATGGGGTCATCTGAACTGTGCTTTGATGGAAGTTAGAGAACTTTGTTACTGTTCACCCTTCATTGTTCTCAAAGAGGACCAGTGACATCATGAGAGTGATGTCTTGACTTGCATGTGAATTGGATCTAATGAGCTGCAGTGAGGAGTGAGTGTATTGAAGACGTTAATGAAAAGGTCATAGGTGAGAGATGAAACAGCATGTTGGGTAACAGTCAGTAGTCCTGTTTGAATAGAACAGAGTTCCCCAAAGGAATATGAAATAAATCTGGAAAAGGAGATAGAAACCAAATGGTAGCAGGCTTTTAAACACTGGGCTGAGGAATTAGTGTTCTGTCCTAAGGGCAGTAGGAAATCATGTCCATCATAGTCTCATAGTTCTAGAGTCAAGGGCTCATAAGAAGGCCAGAAGGGTCCTCAAAGGCCGTTTAGTCCAATACCCTCATTTTATAAATGAGGAAACTGAAGCCCAAGAAAGTTAAGTGATTTGCCCAAGGTCACAAAAGTGTAGCCTCAGAGGCAGGATCCTCTGACTTCAGAGCCAATGCCCTTTCATCTGTACCATGTTGCTTCCCACAACTACATATGTTGGGCAAGGTTTCTAATAACATTTTGGCCTGGGTTCTCACACAGAGATCAGGCTTCTCCGTGTTGAGAGTAGGGAATTCCAATCATCCTTATGAATTGTAATCAAGTTACCACAACTCAGGAGTTCTCTGTTTTCACTTGATCACAGGAGTTGATACATGCAAGTTAGCTAGCATTTCTTTATGTACTTCTTATGACACAATAATGCTTAATAGTTATGGTTTTCAATCTTTTTTTTTTAAATAGAAAGCCCTTAGAAAATTTCTCCAGATATCCCAGGATGTTTATCTATGTACAAAAAAATTGTGGCAGATTATTTAAAATCATATAACATTTGGGGAAAAAACTTGCCATCAAGATATATCTAATGAGATGACACATATATTTAAAAAAAATAAAAATGACCCCAAAATAATTTTAGTAGCTCATAAATGAATAGAGTTATATTATATGGATTCAGGTATATTATGCATCAAATCATACCCTTCCTCTCATAATTACATATAGTATAACCTAGTTGACTTTTACATATGACTCTTCTCCCCTTGACATCATAGAGGGATTCCAGTATATTACAGATACTTATTAGTTTCTTGTAGAAGCTTCAAGATTCACTAAACCTAAAGTTTGAAAATGCTGTAATCTTTTGTTGGTAGCAAATTGTTGTATCTTCATAATTTTCTAGATGAGATAGTGTAAGTGACTAATAGGGTTAAGTGATTGGCCAAGGAGTAGTCAGGACTTGTTGTATTTAAATTTCCAAACTTGGGGTGGGGTGAGGGGGGTATGGGGGAAGGAGGAAAAGGACTAGGGCAAGTGTGTGTGTGTGTGTGTGTGTGTGTGTGTGTGTGTGTGTGTAATTGTACATGTATATGACTACTTAAATGGATATGCCAAGCTGTAATCTGCTTGATGAGTTAAACAGCTGCCTCTGTTCAGGGTAATTCCGCCAAACATTTGTTAAGTGGATATTTCTGATAAGAGTATTCAGATGGAGTTGGGTGTAGTCAGCTGTATAGAGTACAAAGAGATAAATAGAGCTAGCAGAACAGTCCTGCCAACCCAAGATTATGAAGGTGGGGAGAGTTATAACACTTGAAAATTCTCAGCCAAGTCTGTTAAATGGATTACTTTGTGCCTTTTAAAATTAGTGTACTCTTTGTATTCTAATGAAGAATACCAGGTCTCTCCTCCTTAAGGAGAGTATTGTCCAGTGCCATGCATATAGTTGGTACTTAATGAATAGTTGTCAATAATAGAAACAACCTGGAGAATCAGGAGTCTTAACTTATTTTTGAATTGATCCAGTGCTTAGAGACCATGAAGTTCTAAGAACATAAATGATATTTGTGAATTTTGTTTTCCTCTTGGTTTGTAGTTATAGAACTGGGGAGACAGAAGGTTAGAATCTCAGAAATGTGGTCTGGGTTTATTTTGGAAATTAACTTATTTTTTCATGTGTGGATAAATCAGGGGAAATTAGGGTGAATATTACTTTGAGGGACATGTAGAAAGAGCATATAATAAGATTCACAGGTAGTTTTTCCCATTAAAGATCTTCCTGAGTATTAACTTGAACCAATGGACTGTTGTAATTGTTGACATTTATTGCTGAGAGGTAAATAAATTCAAAAGCTATATGGTCATATCTCATTTAACTATAATAATGGAAGTGAGAAGTGTGTATTATTTAAATGCCAAAAAAGATAACCCACAAATGTTTTCTTTTGAATTCTAGTCAGATACATCACCCCTTGTGTTATACCTGGCTTCATATCTACTCATTGAATTAACATTTAATGATCTAGAGTTCAGAAAACTGGATGGCAGTGGATTGAATGTCTATAGGACAAAGTAGATGGACGTTTTACTTACAAACAGTGAAGAGTTAATTGCACAAGAAAAGCGAAATGTTGATTTTTCCTGTCTACCTTCCTCACAAGTGATTCTTTGTTATATTAAGTATCATCAGACATTATAGCTATACTTCACTTATTGTAGTTATGACCCCTCAGAAAAAGTTTTGAAGTTTGGGTGAACCTTGTTGTTATAAGAACAAGGCTATAGTATATTGATTTGATTTAACTTGATTGTAGACCACTAATTGGCGTGGAGAGTGCAGCTTTAGGGAGCCAGCCTTCAGATCAGGTTAGAGCAACTGGGACTTTGCATTTTGGATCCTGGAATTTAGAAGCTAAAGGCACTTCCAGTCCTACCTTCAGTATGAGTAGCAACAACTTAGCTTAACATCTCATTAATTAAGAATAATTATTTAATATTGGTGCTACCAGGTATTAGCTGTCAGTTTTCTGGGGGTTATATCCAGATAAACTGCACTTCATGCCTAACTTGCTGCTTTCTCTCACCCACCCTGCTCCCTTTCAGTCGACTTTAGGTGACCTCTGAAGTCTTCCTTTTACAATTTAATTTATCTCAAGTTTTGTACTGCTTGCCTCAGATGCAAAATGTACTAGTTATAGCTCTGTTAGAAAGGTGAGGTGCAAGTAATGAGTTCATCATGAGATGTAGTACTGGTGAGCAGGAAGGAGATCAAAAGATCTCTTACATGTTGATTTTCCTGTAACCTCAGAAACTGCCAAATAGTTCTTGTGGTATGTATGGCTGAAACCCACAAGGTTAGCATTTACATAGTCCAGCAAGCATGCCCAGCCATTAGTGTCCAAAAATCTCAGGTTGGCCTGCAAATCCGATGGCACTTGTCCACAGGGGAGAAGCCACATTGGAACAAACCTTCAATTAGTGCTCACTCTTAACAGAAGATTCACCCACTGGCTTTCTTTCCAATAGTAGGGGTTATGGACAAGAGAACTGAAGGGACTTTTGAGAGAGGGAGAGAAAATAGACCTTTACTAATTAAAAATACTAAATTCAAAAAGTAAGAACAGCAAACGAACAAGTAGTGTGACTGCTGCCCAAGCAGGAATGAGAAAAGTATAGTGGTTGTGTGGTTTTTATGTATTATAGAGAATTGAGACAAAAATTCAAGTACTTAATTTCAAATGGAATGAAATATATTCTTTCTCTTTTGGGACTGAGGAAGAGAATATAAGCTTTTTATGTAACCAAAACAACAGTACCACTACATAAAGTATGTGCCTGAGCACCTTAGAGAACTTGGGATGATGAGGCCTTGGGTCTAGATCTGAAATGGACCTCAGAGACCAAATATTTGCTAATCCTCACAACGAATTAAAGGGCTTTCCTTTCTAATAAGCTGTAACCCCAAAGGGAGAATTAGGTATTGTGTAGAGATCCTGTGTCAGGAACTCACACATATTTGAAATGATAAATTTTTGATATTTAAAAGTTAGCATTTATACCTTTTCCAAAGATTTCAAAGTGACTCGACCCAAAAGAGAATCATCTCTTTTCTG
This sequence comes from Potorous gilbertii, assembly GCA_028658325.1. NCBI lineage: Eukaryota > Metazoa > Chordata > Mammalia > Diprotodontia > Potoroidae > Potorous > Potorous gilbertii. The sequence continues at coordinate 435,955,370 of CM053769.1, read as the reverse complement.
GTATTGACTCTGGGGCTTCTGAACAGCAAAGCCAGAGTTAGACTTTGTTGTCCTATGAAATAGCCTGTCTGACCCCATTGTATGCTGGTAACTGCCCTGTACTCCTTGTCTTGATCAAGAGTTTGCTGTGTCTTTTTGTGAATGGAAGGATTATTTTATTACCTGGGAAAAACTGAGCATTTTAAAGAATTTTGGATTACTTATTGATGTTTTCGGTTTTGTTTGTTTAGCTATACCTATTCACTTCTCTGTATCTTTCAAATGAGCTACTCTGACTTGTGTACACTGCCCCTCAACTTCACACACATATTTGCGCTCAAATGTATTTTCCGTCCCATGATGGCCAATTGAGAATAGTAGGTTTTTGCTTATCACTCTACTGGCAGTGTTATTTGGAACTAGCTTTTTTTCCTTTCTTTTTTTTTCTAGTTTTCAAGTTATTTATTTTTAGTTTTCAACACTCACTTCCATAAGTTTTAAATTTTCTCCCCCTCCCTCCTCAAGATGGCATGCAATCTGCTATGGGCTCTACACATACATTCCTATTAAACACATTTTCACATTGGTCATATTATATAGAAGAATTATAGCAAATGGGAGAAACCATGAGAAAGAAAAACAGAACAAAATAAAATAAAACAAAAAAGAAAATAGTCTGCTTTGCTCTGCATTCTGACTCCATAGTTTTTTCTCTGGATGTGGATGGCATTTTTCATCATGAGTCCTTTGGAATTATTTTAGGTCCTTGCATTGCTGAGAAGTCTATCAAAATTAATCGTTGCATACTGTGGCTTTCTGTGAACAATGTTCTACTGGTTTTGCTCACTTCACTCAGCATCAGTTCATATAAGTCTTTCCAGGATTTTCTGAAGTCTTCCTGTTCATCATTTCTTATAGCACAATAATATTCCATTAAATTCATATTCCACAACTTGTTCAGCCACTCCCTTATTGTTGGGCATCCCCTCAATTTCCAGTTCTTGGCCACCAGAAAAGGAGTTGCTATAAATATTTTTTACATGTGTGTTCTTTTCCCATTTTTATGATCTCTTTGGGATACAGTTCTAGAAGTAGTTATTTCTGGGTCAAAGGGTATGCACATTTTTATAGTCCTTTGGGCAAAGGAACCAGGTTTCTTTAAGAAAGGAATATGGTAGTAATTACTCATTCTAACTGCAATGACAAGTTCACATGTTCTCCAGTTGGAAGGTTCTGAGTAGCTTGCTTGCAGTGCTCAGAACTAGTGGTACCCTTGTCTGGACTGCATTTGAATGATAACATTTGCCGCGTTATTTAACGGACATGGTAAGAGTGTTATCAAATTGCTGCACCTTGAAAAACCCTCTTACTTGGGACCCCATTTAAGATCCAGTCACTGGCAGTGTCTCTCAGCAGAGAAGTCATTTAGCCTCTATGGTCCTCAGTTTTCTTTTCTCTTCAATGAGAAAAGGGAACTACAAAATCTTAAATAAATTCTCTTTCAGTTCTAACATTCTATATTCTAAGTATGAAAGTTGTGTACTCTAAAGAGAGTTCACAGGACAAAGTGGCTGGTCTTGTGGGAAGACTAGGGGACTGGGAATAAGAAATCTTAATCCTAGCTCAGTCACTGACTTTTCCATGACAAGTCTGTATCTACATCTGTAATGTGAAGATGTATCCTTTTGTTTAAAAAGTACTTTGCGATTCTCAGTGTTTGGATGCATGTTTATTATCTTGGTTTACTTGTTTTTAAAACCCAGAGAGTAGATTAGCTATGATTTTAGAACATCTCTTCTGTCTTTCAATTTGGATCATCTTTCTTTCCTGCTGCATTTCTTATTCTGCTTGGTGTCTAGCCAGATATAGTCCTGTATTATTTGAACTTAGCCACAATTTTTCTTGGATAATTTTAAAACTGCTTTTAAATATCCAGTTCTTTGGTTTTTACTGTTCCACTTGTAAAGGAAGATTGGTGACGAGCAACAACAAATAGTAACGATGACCAAAATAATGTCACTTGCCATTTGTATGTTGTCTTAAAGTTTGCAGTGTGCCTCAGACCCATTAGTAGCTCATCTGAGTCTCACAACAACTATGCACCAGGCAGATATTATAGTTACTATCCTCACTTTACAGTTGTGGAAACTGAGGCTCAGAATGATTAAGTGACTTGCCATGATCATGAAGCTTGTCAGGGAGGAAAGATTTGGGTAGGGATAGCTAGAATCTTATCCCCTGCTATGGGGGGAAGTTGAGGCTCAGAGCAGAGAATGATTGTAAGATTCTTAGAGGCAGAATATGCATCTTGAGCTTTACATGGTCAATAAATGAAAAATGGCAGAGGATAAAAGCTATATTCCTCCTTTTGCGGTGATTGCTTCTCTAGAAAAGGACATGGGTTAACTCCCTTCTTTACCCCTCAATCTCAGAGCTTTGTTCTATGTCAGTCACACTTGATCTGTAACAGGGATGCTCCTTGTAGAGGCCACAGATTTTCCTCTAATTAACTGGACCCTCCATTTCTCTGACCTATGACAAGTTCTTTTAATTTTCCTCCCAAAATCTTAGGTGTCTGTCCAAAGTTAATAGTTTTGGATATGTGGTATTTTGTTTTGTTCAGGGTGCCTTATATCAATCCTGCAACATTTTTTTAAATGTTTGCAAAATACACTTTTAGATATTGGAGCTCAAATCTTAGAACTTTTTACATTCTCTGAAAGCATTTCTCTAGGTTGTTTGTTTTTTAACATTCAGTGTCTGATACATGGAGCAAGGACAGATGGAATTCTACTTTGCTTCTATACCTTTGCCTGGCACCTTCTCAAATAAGGTTTCCTAATCTGAGGTCTGCTATTTAAGGATAGATTTCAGGTGATTTATGAATTGGATGGGGAAAACATTACATTTTAATTTTCACTGACTCCTGATTGAAATTTAGCATCTCCTTCGATTGTTTGAAAACATTAGTCTGAAAAGGGGTCCGTGGGCTTCATCAGACTGCTAGAGGGGTCTGTGACACAAAAAAGCTAAGTGCTCCTGCTCTGGAGGAATTTCAACTAATTATGAAAACTATTTTAGTCTTCAAGTGTATTTGGCTGGCTAGAAGAGGGAGAGGTGAATGATGTTCTCTTGGAATGGATGTTAGAGCTCCCAGACAGAGCTGAATTTTCTTTGTCTTTGCAGAGGTTCAGCAAAATTCTGTACAGCCTTTGTAGAAAGGTGCTGAACAATGCCTTCCTTCAATTCAGTATTCTTATAGTTACCAGATGCCAGTGTGTGTTTGATAAATCCTTCAAGGCTCTTTTTTGAAAGTCAGGCTGGGAATGAGGCTGAGTGATGCAAGCATATGCTATGCTCAGATCACTCAGTCTCAGGAAGCCGGAAATCTAGATTTTCTTGTTGGCTTGCTGTCATACTGTGACCTTGGGCAGGTCATTCTCTCCAAACCAGTGCTTCACATCCCCAGGTTGGAAACCAAGGGCAAAGGTATTCTCACCATGCTGTCTAGTAGGCAGATACAGCATTAGATAGAGTAAATGTTATCCTGAAACAGGGAGACATCTCTTTGACCAAAAATCTTTTCCTCTGTCCTGAAATCATCCCCTTTGGTGTCAAATTTGTGTTAAAGCATCATATTTCCAAAAGCTACTGTTAAAATATATGTTACATGGGAGGAATAAAATTAGCAGTCACTGAGCACGTTCACATGGATCATTGAGGTCTCATGTTGAGTAAATTTAGTTGTGGAGCAGGGGCAGGCAGAGAAGGGCAAGAAAGATAAAAACAAAACATTTCTTGGAAGCATATTTGTGGAATATCTCAATGGGGGAATCTGGGCAATGGCAAGGGGAAAGGAGGTAGTTGTGCTACAAGGTAGTGAGGGGCAGCAGGAGGTGTGGGGGTGTTGGAGAAGTATGTGAGAGAATATTAATAGCAATGGATGCTGCTTAATGGGGAAATGAGCACCCACTCCCCAGTTTTTCCTCTTGCTTCGTGGAAGTATTGGACAGACCCACAAACCTATGAATATAAGATTGAGATTTACTCTGTGCATATTAGGTACCTAGATGGGGAAGTGGATAGAGTGTTGGACTTAGAATCAAGACCTTGAGTTCAAATTCTGCTTCTGACACTAGCTGTGTGAGCCCTTTGGTCAAGTCATTGAACCTATGTTGGTCTCAGCTTCTTTATCTGTAAAATGGGGAAGATAATGACACCTACCTTACAGAGTTGTTGTGAGCATCAAGTGAGGTAACAAGTAAGCTTGTAATATACGCACATATGTAAAGCACTTTGGAAACCCATGCAAATGCTATGATGGTGATATTGATGATGTCAAGAGCTTCATATCTCTGCTAAAGCCCGAGTATCAGGAATGTAGCTGATTAAGTCAGCAGTTAATAGTTCCTCAGTCAACAAAGCCAAGAAAACCTGTCCTAGACCAACGGACTAGCTGAATAGTGGTGCTCTCTATGCAGACATGGAGAGCAGGTACAGCAGGTATTGGCTGTATGCCCACAGTTGAAGATGCTGCCCTTGCCTTTGCTCATAGGAAAGAGCTGTTCCTATGAATACAGCTTCCTGTTGTATCTCCCAGGAAAGGCTCCCCAAGGCAAACATAGCTACCTTGGGCTAGAAGAGAAGAACCCTCCAGTTAGTGTGTATCTCTCCCGGAGGGAGGGAAGAAGGGGAGGAGGTATCCTTATGAGCCAGAAACAGTTTTAAAGTTTAATTTTAAATACTTTATTTTGAAAGCCTTAACATGAATGAATAAACTGGCACCCCTAATTTATGTATTATTCATTAGTCAGACTTTTAATAGAGTCCTTTTCATTTAAGAAGTAAAGAATTTGTGGTGAGAAAGCAAGGGGTTGGGGGAAGCTCTATAGCTCTGTGGGTAAGTGCTTCTCTATAACAGAGGCCTGTGGTGTAATTTGTTTTCCAAGAAATGGGAAAAATGAGAGACTTTCTGTGCCCATATTAGTTTATTTGTTCCCCCACCAGGAGGTTACTCCAACCATTCTGGATTCCCCTCCCCCTCCCACTCCCACAGTAGGTTATTTGCACCCTCTCCAACCATCTCTGGTGAGGAAATATCATAGTTTTTACCTAGAGTAGGATTTGTGTTTTCTGCTAGTCATTTCTCATGTCACTATAGGCCAGAGAAGGAGTGCAGTGGTTACAAAATGCCCATCCTAATAATCTGCACACAACCATCACTTGTCAGAATTTCAGCCTGCTCATCACCTTGCCTTAGGGGTGAGTGTTGGTAATGAAAGTAGATTCCCAAAGTCCTTTATCGCCGCTTCTCTTTTGCCTTAGAGGAAAAGAAGTCTTTTCAGCCTCCTCCTCTTCAAGCAGGAGACAGCATCCCTTGAATTGATCTGAGTTCTTGGGGTAGATTTAGTAAGCATTTACTAAGTACCTACTATGTGCCTGGCACAATGCTGGCAGTGATGGAGGTACAAAGAGGAAAAAATGAAACAGTTCATGCCCTCAGTGAAGTTCTATTCTAGAAAGGGAGATGTGTACACATAAGAAGCATATGCCAAATAAATATAAAGTAATTTAGGAAGAGCTGGGCAGCTAGCACCGAGTCCCCTGAACCAGGAAGACCTGAGTTCAAATGTGACCTCAAATACTAGCTGTGTGATCTGGGCAAATCACTTAATTCTGTTTACCTCACTTTCCTCATCTGTAAAATGAGCTTCAGAAGGAAATGGCAGTCCACTCCAGGGTCTTTGCCAAGAAAACCTGAAGACCCTAAACAATAATTCAGGGAGAATGACACTAGCATATAGAGGATTCAGGAAAGATCTATTTCTGGTACTTGAGTTGGATTTTGAAAGAAAATGGGTAATTATATTAGGCAAAGATGAGGAGGGGAAATGCATTCTAGGCTTGGGGCGGGGGGCGTGGATAGCCTGTATAATATCAATAACAACAATAGCTAACATTTATATAGTGCTTACTATGTGCTACAAACTATACTAAGCACTTTAAAATTATCTCATTTGATTTTCACAACAATTCTGAGAGGTAGAATCCTCATTTTACAGATGAGGAAACTGAGGCAAACAGAGGTCAAGTGACTTGGTAGGGGTAACTCAACTATTAAGTCTCTGAGGTCAATTTTGAACTCAGATCTTCATGACTCCAGAACTGTTGTTTTGTTCACTGTGCTGCCCAGGTGCCCCAAAGGTGCTGAAGAATGAGATGAAATTTGAATGGGAGACACAGAATGAGAAGTAGTATAATTAGTCCCAGTTATTATTTATAGATTTATGTTTTGGGAGGTTGTGATTTTTTTCCTAACTCACATATACCTGAGGATCTCTTGGTGTTCTTCCCCTTTCCCCTCCACATAGCACCACTCTCCCAGCACACTGGCAGTGTCCTGAAGGGAAGGATACAACTGTGTCCCTCAGGGTTCTGGAAGTAACCTTGAGAGGTTGTGGCTTCTAATACTATGATTTCCATAGTCCAATGATTATTCCATAATTGAATACTATGATTTCCATTTTCCCCTTCTTCCCAATGCTTTTACAGTAGTGGAGGTAATGGAAAAGAGGAAGAAAAGAGACCAGAAACAACTTGAGAAGGAAGGAACCAGAAGGAATGCAGTACTTGATTTAGGATTGTGCTTTTTATAGGGCTGTAATGCTTTTGACAACTGTGTAAGTGCGTGTGTCTAGGTCAGAGAGAAGTTGGTAGAGTGGCTTATCTCCCATATCCAATCAAATGCCAAGTCTTGTCTCCATAGCATCTCTTATATCTCCTTTCCCTTTTGTCTACTTAGAGTCATAACTCTAATTCTCTCTCATTTGGATTATATCAACAGGCTCTTAATTCAGATTCTCAGTTGTGTCTCTTTTTTTTTTTTCCAATCCACAGTCACACAGAGGCCAAATTAACATTCCTAAAGCACAAATTTACTCTCCTACTTAACAATCTTCAGTGACTCCCTATAACTTTTAGGATAAAAACCTCCTCAGTCTGACATTTAAATCCCTTTACAATCTGGCTCCCCCTTCTCTTTTTAGGCTTATTTTATATAGGATGTCCCAAAAGTCTTGGTTGTATCCAAACCATTAAAACTTAAAATTTCCTTTTACACCCTCTTGTTCTCAGCCAAATTGGTTTCACTTGCAGTTTTCACTACTTGAACTTCCATCTTCCATTTGCGTATTTGTTCTTGACAGGTTATCCCTCATGCCCAGAATTCTGTCTTTGTTTAAAGTTTAGTTTGTGTGTCATCCCTTTCCTTAAGTCTTTCCTGATGCTCCCCTAGAGTTATCTCCCTCCTCAAGTTATATTGTGCTTAATTTACTTATATACATGTTGTGTATTCCTTTAGTAAAATACATTCATCTTCAGGGCAGAAATCATTTTGTGTTGTATCCTTAGTCCCTAGCACAATGTCTCACCAAGCAGTAGGCCATTCAAATAAATTGAATAAGCATTTATTAAGTGCCCATTATTTGCTAAGCACTGTTTTAAGTATTGGGGATACAAGTAAGAAAAAGAGACAATCTCTGCCTCCAGGGAGCTTACAGTCTAACGGGAGAAGACAACACACAAAAGGTACTTAATGAACACTTGAACTTATGGTCCGTTTATAGCTCTCCATTAAAAGGCAGACTTTCCTTAGTTGGCACTAAACATCTGGCACCAGAGTGGGTGGCTCCATGGAGAATGACAAAGAGCCAGGCCAAGTTCCTGCCTTGTTTGCAATCAGACTAATATATAGAACATTAAAATCTAAGGCAGCAGGACTCTAGGTGAAGGAAGGGAATATATTGGTTAGCCAAAACATTTCCCTAATTACGTACAAGATCATAAATTAGTTTCTTGTTAGTATGACTATAAAGGAACTCAGCAGTTCATCTATTTAGAGTATCTTGTGATTCAGAGCAACAGATCGGGTGTAGGGATCTAACCTGCAGTCCTTACTATTTGATCACTCAACATGGAAATATTATTAAGTACCTTACTATGTGCCAGGCAATGTACAAATAAAGGCAAGAAATCAGTTTCTGTTCTCAAGGAGAACATTCTAATAGGGGAGACAGTGTATCAACAACTATACAGACATATGTACAGGGGAAATTGGAGATAATACACAGAGGAAATGCACTAGCATTAAGAAAAATAGGGAAAGGCTTTTTTTTAAGGTGCGATTTTTAGCTGGGACTTGAAGGAAGCCAGGAGGGGGATGGAGTATCTTCTGTAAGGAACAGTATAGAGGCTGGTGTCACTGGATTATGGGTTATGTAGATTAAGGTTTAAGAAGATGGAAAATCTAGAAAGAAGGTGAGAGTAATGAAGGGCTACTATAAGAAGAGGATGAAGGAATCTGTATTTGTTAAGGATTCTGGGATCTGTAATTGGAGAAGAGTATGTAATACCATGGGCAGCTGGATGGTGCAGTGGATAGAGTGCAGGGCCTAAAATCAGGAAGATTCATCTGATTTCAAATCTGGTCTCAAATTTGACTAGTTGTGTGACCCTGGGCAAGTCACTTAACTCTGTTTCAGTTTCTTCATCTGTAAAATGAACTGGAGGAGGAAATAGCAAGCTACTCCAATATCTTTGCCAAGAAAGCCCCAAATGGGGACACAAAGAGTCAGATACAACTGAACAACATGTAATACCTTCTTTTCTGATTCTTTTGCAGATATAGTCTGTTTCATCCTACTTATAAATCTAGAGACAACATGCCTATATGTTACTAACCTTCTTTTTATAGATGAGAAATGGTTTGTGAGCTCCTTAAAGGCAGGGACTGTCTTTTGCCTCTTTTTGTAATTCCAACACTTAGCGCAGTATCTGGCACATAACTGGTGCTTGACAAATGTCTATTGGTGGACTGATTGATTGATTGGAAGAAGAATATGCTTCTTAGAATGGTTCTTATAGAAGATTTAAGCCTATGCTTACAAGTAAGCAAGTGACTATTTCCAGGTTTAATAGAAGTCCTTTGTAGATGTAGCCATTGATCTGATGAATTCAGATGGATAGTTAATAATACCCTGGGTATTAATAATATTAACCTCTGTTTACTCCCCTTCTTAGTCCCTAACAAGCCTTTTTCTCTGTATGGGCTGTGAGACATTAGTAGATGCTGATATAAAAGATCTGTATAGAGCATGAGAAATCCCCAGTGTTAGAATCTGAGCAGCACCTTGAAAGTCTTTGCTGAGAACTTCTTGGAGCCCTGAGTCCTCTCCCCTTCCCACATGGGTCAATTCCAGACTAAAATCTGGAGCAGGAGACATTTTCATAATAATATAGCAGCTGGCACTCATAGGGCTATAGTCGGGTACCTGATAGCGTAAAGATGGAAGAAAAAGAGTCAGGACCATGGTTGGTCGATTATCTGTAGGTTTGGTTTCCAAAGTAGGGGCTGTGGAGTAACACTGGAGACCATGCCTTGAACTGCCAAGGGTTGTATGATGAATCAATGGGAGAGAGGGAAGGTAGAAATATTGAAACTCCCTTCTCCCCTGACCTCCACCATGGTCAGTTGTGCCCTTGTTTGCAACACAGCTACACTACTCCCTTAAATACTGCTCTGATAGCTTGCTGGGTCTGGAGTTAGGAATTTAGCCTCAGATAAATACTGGTTGTATGACCCTGGGCAAGTCACTTTAACCCTTTTTGCTTCAGTTTTGTTATCTGTAAAATGAGCTGGAGAAGGAAATGACAAACCACTCCAGTATCTTTGCTGAGAAAATCCCAAATGAGATCTCAGAGAGTCCGACTCGACTGAAATGACTTAACAACAACAACAATTCTCATTGCACTGCAGGATGTGGGCTCCTCAGAGCAGCTACCAGGCAAAACACTTACAGCAGAATTGCCCTAAGTGTCCCAATCCGCCAGCATCCCTAGTCCTCTTTTCCCTCCACATTCTTCTAACATTCCTTAGTGGCTATGGCAGGTACCCCTCAGCTAAAAGCTCTGTGTGTTCAGTCCATACACAGACACAGACACACACTCACACTTTTTGTGTTTTGTTTTGGATGGGAAATTGAGTAGCCTAGGATGAGCAGAAGTTAATAAGTTATATTTACATTATTCCCCCCAAACACACTCTTCTTCCAAAACTTTCCTCTTTCTATTGAGAGTACCACCATTCTTCCAGCCATCTATATTTATAATAGCACTATTATGCTTGACTCCTTACTTTCCATAACTGTATCTACTCAACTGCCAAATCTTGTAATTTCTTCCTTGATAGCATTTCTTGTATGTTTTTTCAGATTTTTAAAAAAATAATTTTTGCTTTTTGCTAATTGGAAAACACTGATTAATGTGAACATCTCTCTAAAGAACAGAAAAAGAAAATTATATATGAAGCTGCAGGTCTCGATTGCTTTTTTTTTTTAAATAAATTTATTTAACTTTTTACATTCATTTTCACAAGATTTTGGGTTCCAAAATTTTCTCCCCATTTGTCCCCTCCCCCCTCCCCGATACACTGGACATTCTAATTACCCATATCACCATCTTCCCTTACCCCATCTTCTCTTTTGTCCTGTAGGGCCAGATAACTTTCTATTCCCC
>CM053769.1:435911920-435944319 GCA_028658325.1 Potorous gilbertii | reverse complement strand
TAAAGGAAGGAATAAAATCCACAATCATTTTGGTATAAAAACCTATCTTACAACACAGGAAATTGGGGGAGAAGGAGATAAGTAGGGTGGGGGGGGATGAGGGAAGGGAGGGCAATGGAAGGAGGGAGCAATTTGAAGATTGCTTTTTTTAATGTAATAAATTCAGTGTTATAAAATGTTATAAAACTGTCTAACTTGTCTGTGTCTCTCTATGTATGCACATAAAAGTGTTTCAGTGATTCTCTTCCTTATTTTTGACAGTTAACAACCCCAAACTCCTACCCCTCAGTTGGGTATTATACTATTTATATTATACTATTAAAAAAACCTCAAATCCTTCTTTGTGACAATTAAGCATAATCAAGTATAACACATTTACACACTTGCCATGTCTGAAACTGCTTTTCATTCTGTGTACTAAGTCCATCACCTTTGTGAGAAGATGGGTAGCATCCTTCATCAGTCCTCTGGAACATGTTCTCTCTATTCACACAGCTACTGCCTTGTTTCAGTCATTCATCAGCTCTACTATTGCAATAACCTCCTAATTGGATCTGTCTCCCTCAAGTCCCTTCCCTCTCCAATCTGTCTTCTGTGATTTTCCGTTTGACCATATCAGCTCCCTATCCTTAACTCAATAAATTCTTGTCTCCCTGGTGACTTAGAACAAAATAAATGTCTATTTGGCATTTCAAAACTTTGCTCTCAACTTACCTTTCTTGCCTTATACAGTTAATCCTCTTCTTGAACTATGTAGTCTAGACAAAGTGACCTTTGTTTTTCTGTTCCTAGACATATAAATACCTAGACATACTTAAAATAACCAAACATTAATAAGAGATTAAGGTCTGATGTCATTAAGCAAAACCACATAAAGAAAGAGGAATATAGCATTATGTTGAAAACTTTCTGCGTGATTGAAATCAGAGCATTTAACTTTTGCTTATTCATGAAAGATATTGACCTGCTTGGATAGCTAACTAAATCAGTGGAATCATATCCCCAAGATATATACAGTGTTGTTGTTTATTTAATGAAATGATGATACTTTAACTTTGACTTATAGTTACTCTGTAAGCAGTCATTTGTCAAACTTAAGTATACTTCTAAAAGATTTTTCTTCTAATCTAAAAAATAAGAAAGAACTCGATCTTTATTAATATTTAATATATAAATTGTTATGGACGTTTTTATGTTGTCTACATGTCAGATGGTCATTTCACACATAGTTTTTGAGGTACTCAGAAAGAACAGTGAGAGATGCACAATGAGATTTTGACAGTGGTGTCTTCATTCATTCACTTTCAACATATTGTGACATATTACAGTTTGTGAGGGTCTGGTTAAGTGGATTTTAAAAATTATATTATCTAGTTCTAACTAGATTAAAGGATTTATCTATAAGAACATATATTACCTAGTTCTAACTAAACTATTCCTTGTAAATGGATAAGTAGCTTACAAAAATTTCTGTAAAGAAAACCAAAGACTGAAAATAAAGTTAATAATGTGAGCATAAAAGAATGAAAAAATGGCAGAGATGATACTTTCTCACTACTGTTTTTTAAAATAAATTTTTATTGATAGTTTTTGTTTTTGCATTGCCTAAATTCCCCTAGTATCCCTCTCCCAGAAACTCATTCCACATAACATTAACATTTTAAAGAAAAAGAAGAAAACAATTAGCAAAATCATCTTTATCACAAAAAAATCAGAGAATATACGTAAATTAATAATAATTGCTAAAATTTACGTAGCACTCACATGCACCAGACATTGTGCATATTATCTCATTTGATCCTTACAACTCCAGGAGATAGATGCTATCATTATCATTGTTTTATAAGATGTGGAAACTGAGGCAAACAGGAGTTAAGTGACTTGCCCAAGGTCATGTAGCTAGGAAGGGTTTGAAACTGAATTTAAACTTGAGTCTTCCTGACTCCAGGGCCAGTGCTCTAATCCACTGTGCCACCAAGCTGCCTGCTGATGTTCCACAGCCATGGGCCTCCTAGCTCTGCAAAGGAGTCTTCTCCTATCTCTTCTTTGAAACTTGCTCTTTATCATCTTATAACATTCACTTTCATTTGTTTTGTGGCTGTTGCTCTTTTGATTTTCATTACTGTCATCATTGTGTATATTGTTTTCTTGGTTTTGTTTACTTCACAGGATTCAGATCAGGTGATTAGTTCAGATAAGTCTTTCCATGCTTCTCTGGATTCATTATATTCACGTTTTCTTATAGCACAGCAGTATTCCATTAGATTCATGTTTGTTTAGTCATTCTCCCAATCTATGGATCTCCATTACTGTTAATGATGACCTTTGTTGTATGTCTTTATATCATGTCTTGAGAGAGTAAATAATGATAGTTTGCAGTCATCACAATAGGACATTTGAAAACTTCTATAATTTTTTCAGCAATGTTTGAAGTTATACAATACTCAATTCAGTACTTTGCAGTTTCAGTAAACTTAATGATAAATTTCTAAAAGGCTCTTTGGAGGTTTCTTACATAATAGTGAGAGACAAAAAGATATATACCATTTTGAGAGACTTGTTCTTCCTGCCACAAACAAAAATATTCAACATAATACATGGAAAATTATATGGTGAGATACTAAAGTGCATTCTCCTGCTAGTAAATCATGTTGGAACCTACACAAAAAACCTCACTGAAGATTTGAAGAAACAGATATTGGAACAAATATGCAGTGGGGGGAGGTTTTCTATTTGGTTGAAGGAAAGTAAAGTTTTTTCTAATTTACCAATTTATGGTGTTACCAGATTCTATTTTGATTATGAAACACAGGAAGGACTCATTAGTTTTTAGCCACTAAGGGAAAGATGTAGAGAAGATAAATTCTCAACAGTAATTTACTTCTTTAATAAAAATGTTTTATGAAGAAATTGTTACCACTGAAGGAGCAGTTGCCCTCACACATTTGCTCGTTTTATCTCTTACTGAATTTCAAGATGAATTACACATTTTTCTTTTCCAAAAAGACAGACGTTCCAAAATTTCTGATCTTTTCTGTGGTGACAAGTAGCTGTAAGTAGTATGTCACAGATATTTTTAAAAGAAAAAAAAATCTGATCCTTTAAGATGAAGGCAACATTTTAACAATGAATGAGACAATAACTACTTTTTAAAGAAACGCGCAATGGAGAGAACATCTTGAAAACTGATTTTTGGAAATGTTTCCGTTATTATGTGACTTTGTTGCTTAAAGTAATGTACCAATAGTGTTGTGTCTGTTTAAAATACAGCTACAGACACAGAGACAGAGACAGATAGATGAACAGACACACATACGCGCGCGCACACACACACACACACAAACTTCATTTCTGCAAGTTTAAAAAACCTTGGCAAGAATTTTCCTAAACTCAAAACAAGAATTTTGTTGAGTTTTGAACCAATTTGTTTTTTAAAAAATGAAAATATATAACAGCTATTTACTTTGCAAAAACAACAGGGAAGATGGAAGTTTTTCTTTAAGTTCAACAAAAATCTTCATATGATAGATGGGATTGATGAATCATGATCTAGTAAGCACAGTCAGTGATACACTTCTTCCATTTTCATCTATCTTTAACACGCTTTTTTTAAAACTACGACAATCATTAAAGCCAAATATCCAAATGAACCAAATTTATGAGACGTTCAGGTTACTGTATTACAAAGCCAAGATTTTGAGAAACAATGATTTCAAGTTAATTTCATTAAAATATTATTGATAACATTTTATTGAACAAAAGTTTATCGAACTTTTCCTTTCTCATCTTTCAAAAATGTGTAATTTTAATGATAATTATAACATATGCACATATTTTTTTAAAAAGCAAATATACATATGTTGAGGTTATGTGCTCAAAACTTTTTTATTTCCAATAGGGTATATGATTTAATAAAATCTGAGATAACTGATTGAAAAAGCTAGGCTGACCAGTATACATAGTCTGGGGAGTCTCAATGGTGATAAACAAATACAGGCACCAACATGTTTCAGTACTCAAGACATGTCACCAAGTTTACTGAAACTGCAAATTGCTGAATTGAGTATTGCATGAATTTAAACACTGCTAAAAAAAACATGAAAATTTACCTTCATGTTCAGGATGCTTAGTTTTTAAATGTTTTGCTAAACGTGACAGCTATAAACTATCTTATTTTAAAATCTCAAGGATTAGCAAAAAATAAGGAACAAGAAATTCACAGCAACAATAACGACAACAGAAAGTAAAAGTGTCCAGTGGGGAGAGAAATATTTACACTGGGTAGGAGGCAACTAGTGCTGTGGACTCGAAATGAAATTCTTTGACTGTGAGGTTTAAGTAAATCTCACCATTAACCAGATGGTCCTGACTTCCACCCACCACTCTCCTAGGACAATATAGTTGGACAAATTTCAATTCTTACTTTTTGCTCCAAGGCACAAGTACATTCATCTTCCTCTAACAGTGAAGTTTTTAATGTGTGTTTACTCTGCTTTGTAGGTGGTTGTATCTTAGTGATAGGATCAGGATAAGCAAGGGTTCCTCAAACTCTTCCAAAATACCTTCCCCCATGATCTCGCTTCATATTTCACTGGAAAATAATTAAGAACTCTATCTTCTCCCCTCTTTCTCATCTCATATCACTCAGACGTCTTCCCAAGATAGCTCCTCCTTCACACCTGTCTAACATGAAGAGGTAGCCCCTACTTCTTGCCAAGGCAAACCCTGCAACATGCACTCTTGATCCCATCCTCTCCCAAATTCTCCAGCGGATTGCCTCTTCTATCATCTCTACTTTACCTTTAATTTTCAATCTCTCCTTGAGTACTGGCTCCTGCCCTGCTGGTTATAAACTTCTTTAAACCCTTACTTGATCCAACCATCCCTGCCAGCTATCATCCTAGCTGCTCCCTTGGTAGCTAAATTCCTTGAGAAAGCCTTATTCTCCATGCCTCTACTTCCTCACCTCTCACTTGCTTTTATGTCTTGTTTCTGACCTTATTATTCAACTGAAACTGTTCTCTCCAAAATTATCAATGATTTGTTAATTACTGATTTTAATGATCTTTTGTCAATCCTCATCCTTCTTTATCTCTCTGAAGCATTTGACAGTATTGGAAGTACAAATTGACATTATTTGACATTGTTTTCTCCTGTTTTCATTCTTTTTCAGTCTCCTTTGCTGAATCTTTCTCCAAATCACATCCACTCTAGGCTCTCATGTGCACTATAAGTTGTCCCTATGGGCTCTGACCTGGAACCTCTTCTCTTTTATTTCTTATCTGACTTAGTGATCTCATCCCCTCCCATGGGTTCAACCATCATCTTTATGCAGATGGTTTCCCAAGGTGAATCGTCCAACCCTAACTTCTTTCCTGAACTCCAGTCTCAGTCTTCCATCACCTACCTAACCCTTGATCCTCTCAAAGTGAATATTATATAGGCATCTCAAATCTAGTGTGTCCAAAATAAAACTCAGTATCTTTCCTCAAAACCCTTTCCCTCTTCCCAATTTTTCCTTTCCTGTCAAGGGTACCACCATGCTCCCAGTCACCCCGGTTCACAATCTTGGTGCCATCCTCTAGTGACATTTACTCTACATATCCAATATGTTGTCAAATATTGTCTTTTCTACCTTCACATCATCGCTTACATATGTCCCCTTTATGTTGTTGTTCAGTCATTTCCAATTCTTCATGACTCCATTTGGGTTTGCTTGGCAAATATCCAGGAATGGTTTGCCATTTCCTTCTCTGGTAAATTTAAAAATGAGGAAACTGAGTCAAATAGGGTTA
This sequence comes from Potorous gilbertii, assembly GCA_028658325.1. NCBI lineage: Eukaryota > Metazoa > Chordata > Mammalia > Diprotodontia > Potoroidae > Potorous > Potorous gilbertii. The sequence continues at coordinate 435,938,524 of CM053769.1, read as the reverse complement.
AGTGACTTGCTTAGGGTCACACAGATAGTCTGAGGATGGATTTGAACTCAGGAAGATGAGAGGCCCAGTGCTTTATCCACTGTGCCACCTATCTGCCTCATCTCATAATTGGGCTATTGCAATAGCCTTCTTCCACTCAGCTGCCAAAATGATTTTTCTAAAGGAGACCATACCACTTCATTACTAAATAAGCTCCAGTGTCTCTCTCTTGCCTCCATAATTAATTAGTCAGTCAATAAACATTTATTAAGTGACTACTTTGTACCAGGCACTGGGGTAAGCACTGGATTAAATATAAAATGCTGTGGTATTTTAAAGCCCTTTACAATTTGGCCCCTTTCTATTTTTCCTTCCTCTTTATTCTCCCTTCCGTGCATTCTGTGATACAGCTACTATGGGTTACTTGATGTTCCCGGCACATGACCCTATGCTTGGAATATTCCCCCTGGCTTCTCTGGTCTCTTTCAAGATTTAGCTCAAATTTCTTCTTTACAAAAGGCTTTTTCTGGATCTCTCCCCTCCATATTCCTAGTACCTAATGAGATTGCCTTTATATCTACCTACACTTACATATATATACATATATATGTATACATATACACACACAAATGCAAACATATTTTTGTGTATCTTAGTATGTACATGTTATTGTTATTAAATCATTTCAGTCATATGAGTCTGACTTGTTTTGACCCCATGTGGGGTTTTCTTGGTAATACTGGAGTGGTTTGCCATTACCTTCTCCAGTTTATTTTACAACTAAGGCAAACAAGGCTAAGGGACCTGCCCAGCTAGTAATTGTCTGAGGCTGGATTTGAACTCAGGTTCTCCTGACTCCAAGACTGCTGCTCCATTCACTGCGCCATCTAGCTGCCTTTAGTATATACATGAGAACTTGAATATTGTCTCCCCTATTACAATGTGAGCTCCTTGAGTGATGGGATGGTGTTTTTTCCTTACTCTGTATCCCCTATGCTGAGTACCATGCCAACAAATAGAAGCTACTGTTCTTCAGAAGGAATTTAGGGGAATTTCAAGGATTAACTTTTGATCCTACTTGCCCCCAATACTAAATTGAGCTTGCAATAGAGGAAAATAGAAGAGAGGTAGCCAAAGATGATACAATAAGAAAAATTATTAAAGCTCAATTATGACAAGCCATTCACTTGTTTTAAAAAACAAACAAGAGAAAAAAACCTTCAGTGATTTGCTTCCTAGTGCCTCAAGTAAACATATACAGTCTTCTCTTTGGTATTTAAATTCCTTTACATATGGTTCCAACCTATTTTTCTAGATATTTCACATTATTTCCCCTCACACATGATGCAGTTCTGTCAAATTGACCTATTTCCTGTTTCTCATATACAATATTTCATCTTCAGTCAATTTGCTTTTGCACCAGCTATCCCTTAGGCCTGACATGTTTGTCTTTGTCTCTGCCTCATTAGTTTCAAAGTGGGATTTAAGTGCTGCCTCCTACAGGAAGTCTTTTCTGATCCCTCCAGTTGCTAATGTTCTCCCTTCTAAAAAAATTTTTATTTTGTATTAACTTTGTATGTATTTGTTATTTATTTATGTATCCTAGTACCCAGTAGAGTTTAAGTTCCTTGAGAGTAGGGACTGTTTTCATTATTAACTTTGTCTTTTTGGTGCTTAGTGAAGTACATGGCATGCTTAAAAAAATATTCCATGAATTGAATACTCAGAATTCTATGTCAAAGGGTACAGTAGTATCCAAGACAATAAAATATATACTATCTTTGCCCCTAGGATCAGAGAAAGGATAAAGAGAATGGGAACCACCCTGTGTAATCCATCTGACTTATCTGAATTTCTCCAAAGCAAGAGTTTGCTAATGACAGGAGAGGTAGACACAGCTGACTTCTCTACTCTTACTTTGGTCTGATAATTTCTCATCCCCTTTTCTCTACCCCAATACTTCCCTCCATTTTTCCTTCTCTAGAAATATATTTTGACACTTTGTGTCTTATCTATGGTCAGAAAAATATGCTTTATTTTATGTTGTGTGAGAAAAGATAAGAAGATTGAAAGTACTTTTCAATTCAACATGTATTAATGCCCCAGCTCTGTGTCTGAGATTCTTTTATTTCTTCAGAAACCTGGGTTGAGGTAGAAGGATTATTTAGGTTCAGAAAGGATTTTGTAGATCATCTAATTCTTTTACTTTACAGAAAAACTCCTGAGGCTCAGAGACATTAAATGTCTTGTCCAAAGTCACAGTTTACTTGTAGGAGACGTAGAGATTGAATTTAGCTTCTCTAATTCCAAATGCAAGAACTTCTCACTGCATCATTCTGTGGATCTAGATCTTAGATTAGCCTTGTATTTAGTGTCTCCATAGTAAATTGAAGGTCCTGTGCCAAACCCAAGGGGCAACTAAGTGGTGCAATGGACAAAGTGCTGGGCCTGGAGTCAGACTCATCTTCCTGAGTTCAAATATGGCCTCCGATGCTTACTAAGCTGTGTGACCCTGGATAAATCACTTACCTCTGTTTGCCTCAGCTCCTCATCTATAAAATGAGCTAGAGAAGGAAATGGCAAACCACTCTAGTGTCTTTGCCAAGAAAATCCCTAAATGGGATCATTCATTTAGTCATGAATGTGACTAAAATGACTGAACAACAACCAAAATGTTGAATCTGAACCTGTGGTAATGTACTTAGAGATACAGCTAATAAATTATGAATCCTTTTTACCTAGCCTCTCACCTTCTTATGGCAGAGAACTTTCCATTAATAAATAAAAAGGGGCAGCTAGGTGGTGCACTGGATAAAGCACTGTCCTTGGAGTCAGGAGGACCTGAGTTCTAATTAGACCTCAGTCATTAGCTAGGATCAGAGACACTAGACAACTAGTGACTGGGGCAAAGTCACTTAGTCATAACTGCCTTCCTATTTCCCCCCAAAATAGAAAAAAAAAAGAAAAATGTGAGAGGATTTCTCAGGAGGAATATTGGATTAAATTGAACATAAAATGGGTCTTAATCTACAAATCAATTTTCCCTGGCTTTGTCTTATTTTCTTCCCTTCCATCTTTCTGTTTTACAGTATATAGTTCATATCACCCATCAGAGATGTCTCAGTATTTCTTCTTCTGATCATGTAAAGATATTGACTGTGTGAAGTTAGTGGAATTCACCTTACCAGGCAGACATTCTTTCTGAGTATAAATTGCTTTCCCCACTATGCCACCTGAGAACAGCAGCTCTGCAGAAGAATATAGCTTAAGGAGCAAGTAAGAAGTGGATTCCACCTATCATTCTTTGAGCCATCTTCACTTGTTTATTTCTAAGGGAACAATCCACTTAATTTTTTTTTTTGTTATTGTTTTCAAAGAAATCTGAAGACAAGATGATGTTTGGTTCCTGCTTTCATTTCCTGCCTCTTGTCCCAGGAGGGATATTTTAAGCAGGATGAATTGTCATCGAGTTGCTCTCTTCTGAACCCAGAGCAATCAATCATGTCTTGAACCCCAGGCCTACCCGTCTGCCTGCTAAGTCTGTTCTTTCTGGGGCAGACTTATTTACAGAGTCAAGGCAAGGGTAATTTCACTCCTCCGTCCTTCACTGCCTGTTCCTTTTTCTGCCACTCTTAAAAATAGCCCAGGGCTCTGACGAAGACCTAGGGTCCTGTTACCTCCATCATGCATGGTTTGATCACATCTCTCTAGAGTCTAGCACCCTGTCTTCTTAGGAGGCTTTGGCCACATTCGGTGTTCGAATGGTGTTTGGATGGCCCTTCTTCCATATGAATGAATGCAAATGCAGCAAAGAAGGAAAAAAGAAATCATTCTTTACCTTGTCCCTTCTAGTTTGCTAGTTCAGTCAAGAATTCTCTACTAGAGGCAGCCTACCCAGGCCAGTTTGTCCCTTTTAAAGAAGAAAAGGATTGAAGTAAATTGCTTCCCTCCCCCAGGTTACTGTAAGATACGGCATGTCTGGCATAGCATAGCATAGTACAGTACAGAATAGTTGTGTAGTAGATAGTGTGGTATAATTAGCTTTCACTCTTGTATATGCTTCATCTTCTGACTCCAAAAACGTTGAAAGACCAGTAAGTGGCAAACATTGTGGTGAAATGCTTGCTGTTTTTAAGAGTTTATATTTGCCTCCTTTGGTTATTTTGCTGCTGCTCTGTGTAAAGGATGACGAGCATGTTGCTTTTAATGAGATGGATAAGGAATAAGACAAGCTATAATGAAAGGCCCCAATTATGAGATGAGGGACGATGGGGGGTTGGGGGACATCAGGAAGAACCACAGCATTTGCCACCTTCCCATCTCCACCCTCATCCCTGTTCTCTCCCCTGCCCTGGCATTTGAATGGTGGGGCTGGCACAAAAGGGGTTATACAAAATGATTCTAGACCAGAGGTTCTGAACTTGGGCTCTGTGAACTTTTTAAAAAAATATTGTGATGACTATATTTCAGCATAATTGGTTTCCTTTGTTTATCCTTTTTATTTTATTTTATACATTAAAAAACATGACAGAGAAGGGAGATATAGGCTTCACTAGATTGTCAAAGAGGTTCGTGACATCAGAAAGGTTAAGACATACAAACTTGATGGTCTAAGGCAGGGGTGAGTCCAAGTTTTACAGAACAAATCCTTTTATTAAGGGGATTTGTTTTGTGAAGTTTGGATTCAGTCAAAGGGCTGCACATGAGGACCTAGAGGGACGCATGTGACCTTGAGGCTATAGGTTCCCCAACCCTGGTAAGGCTTATCTAATACTATTATTTTTCTCTCAATATCTAATAAAAGTTGACCTGAAAAACAACAACCACCTGGGAATACGGGCTTTGTCAATGTTAAGACCAGAAGAGTTGGGGGTCTCCCACTTGTTACCCAAGAGGCCAGGCAAGGATTAATGGCAGTGACTTAAAAAGGGACTGGGAGCCCAGCAGATACAGGTTTTGCCCCTATTAGGGAGTATTGAAAACAGAGGGTAGTCTGAGATATATTTATGTGAGGCACATTATTCAGTGCTCTTATGCTCCTTAAATAGGGCACTTACTACTTCAAGTTACAGCTAGATTAAGTCAGCCCTCTGCATTTTCTTATTCCTTAAAAACAACAAACAAAACTGAATTTAAAAAATGTTCTTTGTTAGTCACATATTTTATTCTGTTTCTGTTATCATTAATATGAAAGAAGCCTTTTACTGTATGTTCGAAATAAAAATCTCCTCTTATCTGAAGTATTTTATAGATATTATCTAATGAGTCTGTGAAATAACTTTGGGAGACTAGTTGGAGGTTATTGGGAATCAATGGTTATTGGTTCCATATTATAGAGGAGAATTGAAGGTCCAGGGAATACAATAACTTGCCAAAAGTGATATGACTGAATAAACAAGTGGCAACAAACACCTATGATTTGGGGCTTCTGAAACTGCCCCTTACATAAAAGACTTGTAGCCACCAATTGTCCCATGTACCAAGCCCTCACAAAGTATCGTAGTGTTAACAATCAGGTGTTACTGGACTTGGGCATACAGGTCAAGCCAAGCTTTGTGGCTTAGTGGATTTCAGCAGGAGCCCCATTTTTTTTTTGTCTGTGGAGTGGAAGGCTCCACTTAGCTAAAAAGAAATCACGCAAAGGCACAACCTCATGAATATCTGTTGCAAGGGAATCCCTTTAGTAGGATATCTTGGTGAACTTTCTCCAGGACTGAGTTGCCACAAGCTCCGAAGCTGTGGAGACAGCTCTGAGCTGGCTTTTTCCATTTTCATTTTCCCCATTTATTCATTTTCTTTTCAAGCTACACTCAACCTATTTCCCAGCTTCCTCCCTCCCCTGTCCCTTCCCTCCTCCTTCTCCGCACCCCTCTCCACCCCCTATTGCGTCCTGGCCTCAATTTGGTGGGCAGATGCTTCTCTCCTCGGTGAAGTTGCCTCCTCTGCAGCCTCTGGAGCCCGACCCCAACGAGCAGTCTGTCTGGAACACAGGAAGGGGGTGGGGAGCTCTCGTTCGCTGCAACTGACGTCTCCACCTGCTGGCTGCCCTGACTCTTACTGCATGCAGCTCTCCTTGTCTCTTCTGCTGCCGCTGCCACTGTTGCCGCCGTCATTGTTACTGTTGCTGCAATATTTCATAACATATGATCCAGGAACCTCAGGTGGAAAGCATGCTTAGGCAGATGGCACAGTGTGCTGCTCTTAGAAGGATCTGTTTCTGTCAGAGGCTCCGAATAAGTTTCCCCTGAGAAAAAGTCTGAAGGGGTGGGGAGCTAACCCTTCAATACATGTTGCTCTCCCTCCAGGGACCCTTTCATGAGGACTGAGGCAGGAGCTGCTGCTGAGAGCCTCCCGACATGACATCCGCCACTGAGTTTGACAACGTGGGCATCCAGCAGTACAGCAGGATCAACGCCCGCTGGGACTCCCCAGACAATGAGTTGGACAATGACAATAGCTCTGCCAGGCTCTTTGAGAGGTCTCGGATCAAGGCCCTTGCAGGTACTCTTCTGAAGGGTGAAGGGATGGAGTATGGGTGGGGAGAACCTTCCTTAGTACCCTCCTTTCCCCAAGACCACTTGTTTTCCCAAGGCTCTGGGTATGAATGGCAGGGGGAGTGTTGGGGATGCTTCTTGGGTGAAACCTGCTTATGCCTGATGGGAGTTTGCTCATAGGGGATTCAATCTTCCATCTGTGCTCTGAGCTTGTTCAATAGCGTTGGCAACAGCCACTGTTCACACCTGTCCTCTACTTCGTTCATATTTCACCCTATGAAAAAGGAGGTAGTAGCTCTGTGTGTATGTATGTGTGTGTGCGTATAGTGTACTCACAGCAACTTGAAGGGGCCATCCTGAGTGACCTGTAGCCAAATTCAAGAGTTAAAGAAAGCCCAGTCAACTGAATGAAATAATGAGTGTGTTAAGGGTGGATAATTATATTATCAACTAGGCTCTGATCTTCTTTTCCCTTTACCTTCCTCCTATCTGGAGGATTGTGCAGGAGCCGTAACTCCCCCAAAGGGCTCTGATGATCACACCTGCTTAGGATCCCACAGGAAAAGAGTAACCAAGTGTGAAATTGAGAACAGGCAGTCTTCTCAGGACACCAAAGGGGAGGAGGGAAAGGTTTTCAGAGGTAAACTTTTAGGTTTCACCTACTTTTCACCTACTAAGTTCATGATGGTTGGTTTGTTTGCTTGTTTGTTTTTTACTTTTTTTGGTTGGTATTAGCTGATTTAAAAAAGTCCTAAATCTCTGGTGTGAATAGTTTCTCTTCTTACTTGCTGAAATATTTTCTCCTACATACTGAGATATAATTTTTATTATTTGATCTTTCCTCATTACTAAGTCCTGACCCAGAATAACCTGGGTCTTGAACATTTTGAAGGATTTTTGATCATCATATGGGGAAGTGAAAAGAAATAAGAACCCCATTCCTTCCACCTGAACCACTGTTTGGCTTTAGGAAACTCCTGTGTTTTCTTTCTTATGTATCCCATTCAGTTGACTCAGCTCTCCTTCCCTTTGTGAGTACAAATCTGCTAACTCCTTAGTTGATATCTCTTACTCTTTCTAGGGGTTCTTAATGAGACCCTCAGTAAGGTCCATAAACTTTTGGGGGGTAATATTTTGATAACCATGTTTCAACATAATTAGCTTCCTTCGTAGTCCTATATGTTTTATTTTATTCATTTAAAAGTATTTTGAGAAGAGGTCCATAGGCTTCATCAGACTGTTAAAGGGGTATGTGCCACAAATATGTTTAAAAATCCCCACTTTCTTTCCTGTTTTGGAGGTTACTGTTCAAGGGATGTACAAACCTCATAATATCATGTCAATGTAAGTTTATTGAATGAATTCATTCCCCTTCCTGCCCTCACTTTAGGGAGACTCCTTTGAAGCAAACTTCTTGGCTCTTGGCAGACCTGGGAGTTTTGACACTTAACCTTGCCCTATATCTTACCTACATCTTAGAAAGTATCTAGAGATAACTCTCACATACAACATCCTCTCTCCTTCTGCTGTCTCACATATATACTACAGTGACATAGGAATATAGTTTCTGTCTCATTCTATAAGAGTCTTGCTTGATTTGACTAATTGAGAAACTGTTGTGTTTTTCTTCTTCTCTCTCTCTTTCCTATCTACATTATAGGTTTATAGATTTAGAGACAGAAGGGAACTCTGAGATCATTTAGTCCAACCCCCCTCAATTTACAGTGGAGGAAATTGTGGTCCAGAATTGTTGTGACTTCACTGAGTTCAGGCAGGTAGCAAGTGTCAGAGCAAGGATTTTTAACCCATGTCCTCTGATCTCAAATCCAGCATTTTATAGTTGTATCATTGTTTCTGTTAGTGGCAGAGGTAATAACACCAACTTATTTGCATTTGTAATTCATCCTCTCACCAGTACCAAAGCATTTGACTATTTTGACTTTACTAACCTGTCTGTTAACTCTTTGTGTGGGCTGAACCACAGTATAGTATACAGAGTTATTCCTTGAATGGTAGGCCTTTCCCAGGAGCCACATGAAAATTAGATCTTCCTTGGTCTGTTTCCCAGATGATTCATTCCTTAGGGGACCCCCTTTACCATATTATCCCTCTGGTTTTGAGTTTCTTTCAAACTGTTTGGCTTTCTTTTTTACTTTAGAGGTAACTTGGAGATATATTAGGTTAATGCTAATCTCATTGTTGAAAAGTCAAGGGCAGCCATGTGTTAGAATCAAACATTAGTGTCTAGTAGAGTAGAGGAAGGAACTCTTACTAATGATGTCATGTTCTTCACTGTGGTGACTCATGCTAATCCACCAATGAGTTTTTGTAGGTCATTCTAAAATATTCAAATAAATCTATAATCTCTTCTATGTAGGTACTTCCTCTAGTGATGCAAATGAGATGTAGTTCTTCTGATAGAATTAAAAATTATTTTTTGAGATGAACATTTATTTGGCTATTCAGTCATAAAAGGACATTATTTTCCTTATTAAACAAGAACTAAACTTGTCCTGGAATAGTGGTTATAGCACTGTAAGCAGAGTCAAGAAAGACCTAGGTCCAAATCCAAGACTCCTAGTTATAGGTCCTTGAGCAAATCATTTAAATCATCTTAAATTAAGTCAGTTAAGCCTCTCTATGCTTTAGTTTCCTCTTCTGTAAAATCAGGGGATAGGAATTGAAGGAATCCAAGGTCCCTTCCACCTCTACATCTAGATTCTGGTGATCCTTTCTTCCTGTAATTTCAACACAAGGGGTCCCACTAATGTGCTGGGGGCCTTCCTTGATTTCTTTGGGCAATGCAAGGATACCAATGAAATACATGTCATCCATTGCTCTCACCATGTGACATTTTTTATCTCATAGGTTTGATGACAGCATTTAGAAATAATAACAACAGTAGCCTATATTTATACACTGCTTTAAGGCTTGCAAAATGCTTGACTATATCTCATTTATTCCTCACAGTTTTGATTTACAGCTCTTGCTCAAAAGAGCTTAAGAGACTTGCCCCTGAGGTAAGATTTGAACTCAAGTCTCTTGATTCCAAGCCTTGTTATCTTTCTATCATGCTTATGATTGGACAGAATGGGAAGCCAGCAAGATGCTGGGGTTCTTGACTGTATCTAACAATACAGAAAGCCTTATTAATAATTAGGAGAAGCAAGTTTTCTATCCCATCTGAGATTTTTTAAAAATGTACTCTTATCTTGAAGTGTTCGTATTGAATGACCATAGCCAAAGTCAAGACTCAGACAGTCCAGTGAGTGAATACTGAACCAGTATTTATGGGTTAATCAATTCATATTTGGCCAACCAATAATCATTTATTAATATTTAATTAATGCCTACTCTGTGTCAGGCACTGTGCTAAGAGTTAATACTGTTGACTCTCAAGGATTTGTGTATGTTGGAGAGTGGGGCCTGGTTAGGAGGTTGTCATATGTCACTTTGTCTTGATGTTAGGGATTTGCTGTTCTATCTCCATGGCTTTCCCCAAGTCCTCCTTAGAGATCTATATAAGGATTGCTGTTTCCTAAGAGCCTTTGGAGTATTTAGAACTCTTACATAGAGTCCTAAATGACAGCAGGGACTCTACTCAATTGTGATAGCTCTTATCACTCTCTAGAGATACCCTTTGTAAATGACTTTGGACAAGGGCATCCCCTTCACATGATGCTGCTGCTGCTGGCATACTTTGTAGCTATAGATGTTTGGATTGGGGAGGTTGGACTGCACTGAGAGGGCTTGGTTTTTCTTTTCCTTTCTCTTTTTTCCTTTTCTCATCCTCATTTTTTTTTTGAGTGGGGAGGGAGAGGAGGCAATCAGGTGACTTGCCCAGAGTTATAGAGGTTGTAAGTGTCTGGGACCAGATTTGAACTCAGGTCCTTGTGACTCCAGGGCCTGTGTTCTATTTTCTCCACCACCTATCTGCCCCCATTTATTTTCTAAAATAATCTTTTCAAGTATCTTTTGGTCTCTATTTTTTTCATCTCTGATGGGAGATTTGAGGGTGACCTTTTCTCTTTGCCCATACTTTTTCACTTAACCTTTCAGAATATCAGTCCAGTGGCTACCCTTGCTTCCCTACCTCTTCTGCAATACTATTTTTCTTCATTGAAAATTCCTCAGCCATGAGTTTCCTCTCTCCTTCCTTGAAAATCCTGTGGTGGAGGGAAGAATTATGACCTTGGGATTTTAATAATAATGAAAGATATTTTCCCCACAATTCTTTGAGATGGATGGTGTAATATTATGCCACTCTTTAGGTGAAAAAACTCTGAGAGTCTGAGGGGGTTAAATGATTTGCCTTTGGTCAGAGACCTAGTTAGCATCTGAGGTAGGATTCAAATCTCTATCTACTTTTTTAAGTCCAGTGATCATATACTATATACGTCACTTCTCACTATTAGGTCAAAGCTTTTTTTCTTCTTATTCCTATAGACTCTGACTCCTCATATGCTCAGATCTGAACATTTGGGGTTAATGACATACAAACTAGTCTTTAGGGTGAGTTAAGTGTAGTTTGGTTGTGGATTCAAATATGTGTGAGCAAGGAATTAGAGAGACTGCAAGTCTTTTGTTTGTTTCTTTCTCAAGCATCACTATGGTTGTTGACTCTCCTCGCTTTTCAGCTTCCTTGAACCCCACACAACTTTGCTCATTTCCATTCATTATCAGACCTTTCTTAAGGGTAATATTACTTCATTCTTTTTTTTTTCTTTTTGCTTCTTGGGATTTCTTTTTTGTTATTCTTATTATTTTCCATTTAATAGGATTTTATTTATTCCAATTACTTGTAAAGATGGTTTTCAACATTCATTTTTGTAAGATTTTGGGTTTCAGATTTTTCTCTCTTGCTCTCTCCCTTTCCTCTTCCTTCTCTAGGACAGCAAGCAATCTGATATAAGCTGTACAAGTACAGTCATATTAAGCATATTTTCACATTTTGCGGCTGGTGACCTGCACAGCCCTCCCTCACTCAAAACAAAGTCAAGTGCAAGTCATGTCATTATTTCTCTGATGGCATGGTCTTCTTTGGCAACAAAGGACAAATACACATTTTCACTTTAGTCATGTTATGAAAGAAGAATCAGAACAAAAGGGAAAAACCATGAGAAAGAAAAAAACAAAAAATTAAAAAATTAAAAATAGTTTGCTTCAATCTGCATTCAGATTCCAAAATTCTTTCTCTGGATGGGGATAGCACTTTCCATCCTTCGTCTTTTAGAGTTGTCTTAGATCCTTGCGTTGCTGAGAAGAGTTAAGTCTATCAAAGTTAATCATTGCTAATGTTGCTGTTACTCTGCACAGTGTTCTCCTGATTCTATTTACTTCATGTAAGTCTTTTCCAAGCTTTTCTGAAATTCACTTGCTCATCATTTCTTATAGCACAATAGTATTCCATTCCATTCATATACCACAAGTTGTTCAGCAGTTCCCCAAATGATGGACATCCCCTCAGTTTTCAATTTTTTGCCACCACAGAAAGAGCTATTATAAATATTTTTATAATGTGGGTCCTTTTCTATATGTATAGTTTGAATGCCCTTTGGGCATAGTTCCAAATTGCTCTCTAGAATGGCTGGATCACAGCACAGCTCCACAATACCTTAGCATTCCAATTGTCCCGGATCGCCAATACTTATCATTTTTCTCTTCTGTCTCATTAGTCAATCTGATAGGTATGAGTGGGTACCTCAGAGCTGTTTGGATTTGCCTCTCTCTAATCAATAATGACTTAGAGCATGTTTCATATGATTATAGCTAGTTTTAATTTCTTCCTCTGAAAACTGCCTATTCATGTCCTTTGACCATTTATCAATTGGGAAATGACTTGTATCCTTATAAATCTGACTCAGTTCTCTATATATTTGAGAAATGAGACCTTTATCAAAAACACTGACTATAAAAATTGTTTCCCAGTCTTCTGCCTTCCTTCTAATTTTGGTTGCATTGGTTTTGTTTGGGTAAAACCTTTTTAATTTAACGTACAGCATTTCATTCTCTATCTCTCGTTTGGTCACAGACTCTTCCCTTCTCCATAACTCTGACAGGTAAATCATTCATTGCTCTCCTAATTTGCTTATAGTATCATGTTAATCGTGTACATATTTTGACCTTATCTTGGTCTGCAGTATAAGATTGATAGGGGATTGGTCTATGCTTAGTTTCTGCCAATTTTCCAAGCAGTTTTTGTCAAATAGTGAGTTCTTATTCAAGAAGCTGGAGTCTTTGGGTTTATCAAATAGTAGATTGCTATAGTCATTTACTACTGTATCTTGTGTCTACTACTGTTTATTACTTTTTTTACTGTTTGTTTACTACTGTGTCTAACTTATTCCACGATTCACTACTCTATTTCTTGGTACCAAATAGTTTTGATGATTGCTGCTTTATGATATAGTTTTAGGTATGGTACAGTTAGGCCACCTTCCTTTGTATTTTTTTTTCATTAATTCCCTTGATATGCTTGACCTTTTGATCTTCCAAATGAATTTCATTATTATTTTTTCTAACTCTATAAAATAATTTTTGGTAGTTTGATTGGTATAGCACTTAATAAGTAAATTAATTTAGATAGAATTGTCATTTTTATTTTATTAGCTTGGTCTACTCATGAGCAACTGATATTTTTCCAGTTATTTAGATCTGACTTTATTTGTGTGAAAAATGTTTTGTAATTGTGTTCATATAGTTCCTGAGGTTGTCTTTGCAGGTAGACTCCTAAGTATTTTATATTGTATGCAGTTATTTTAAATGGAATTTCTCTTTCTACCTATTACTACTGGCCTTTGTTAGTAATATATAGAAATGTTAATGATTTTTGTGGGTTTATTTTTTATATCCTGGGACTTTGCTGAAGTTATTAATTATTTCAAGTAATTTTTAGTTGATTCTCTAGGATTCTCTAAGCATACCATCATATCATCTGCAGAGTGTGATTTTTTTGTTTCCTCATTGCCTAATTCCTTCAATTTCTTTTTTTTCTCTTATTGCTCAAACTAACATTTTTAGTACAATATTAAATAATAGTTGTTTCACTTCTGATCTTATTGAGAGAGCTTCTAACATCCTCCTTACATATCATGCTTGCTGGTGGTTTTAGATAGATACTACTTGTTAATTTAAGAAAAACTCCATTTATACTTATGCTCTCTAGAGTTTTTAATAAGAGTGGGTACTATATTTTGTCAAAAGCTTTTCCACATCTATGAAGATAATCATATGATTTCTGTCAGTTTTGTTATTGATATGGTCAATTATGCCAATAGTTTTCCTTATATTGAACCAGCCCTGCATTCCTGGAATAAATCCTACCTGGTCATAGTGTATTATTCTCATGATAAATTGCTGTGAACTCTTTGCTAGTATTTTATTTAAAATTTTTGCATTGCTATTCATTAGGGAAATTGATCTATACTTTTCTTTCTCTGTTTTTGCTCTTCTTAATTTAGTTATCAACACTATACTTGTATCATAGAAAGAATTCGGTCAGACTACTTCTTTGTCTATTTTTCCAAAGAGGTTATATGGTATTAGAATCAATTGTTCTTTAAATTTTTGGTTGAATTCACCTGTAAATTCATCTTAATTTGGGAGTTCATTGATGGCTTATTCAGTGTCTTTTTGTAAAATGGGGTTAAGTATTTTATTTCCTCTTCTATTAATCTGGGCAATTTATATTTGTATACATATTCATCCATTTCACTTAGAGTATAAGATTTATTGACATGCAGCTGAGCAAAATAGTTTCTAATTATTGCTTTAATTTCATCTTTATTAATGATGAATTCATTCTTTCCATTTTTGTTGCTGGTGATTTGATTTTATTTCTTTTTAAATCACATTAACCAAAGGTTAATCTATTTTACTGATTTTTTTCATAAAACCAACTCTTAGTTTTATTAGTTCAGTAGTTTTTTTACTTTCAATTTTATTAATCTCTCCTTTGATTTTCAGAATTTCTAATTTGGTGTTTAATTGCAGATTTTTAATTTGTTCTTTTTCTAGCTTTTTTAGTTGCCTGTCCAATTCGTTGATTTGCTCTTTCTCTGTTTTACTTATGTAAGCATTTGGCAATGTCCATTTTTTTCTGCCTTTTCTTAGTTTCATTCAAACATCTCTGATTCAGAAAGAGATACTCCCTGTTTGGCCTTCCATCCTAGTCACTGCATCCCTCTTCCTGGTGCCCCTGTAAACATGCCATATGGTTATTCTGTTTGAAAAACAGCAGATTTCCAGTGCAATTACCCAGCCTGTGTTTAATTTGAATCTGAGGATTTGGCCTACTTCAGATGCTTTCAAAGGCGGATGGCTTGACTTCAGTGGTACATAACCCAAGGTGAGAGATAAGGGTTGTGGTTTCAGCAAGTACATTTTGAACCATGACTCCTGTGGTTCTTTCTGAGCGTTGAGTAGTTTGTATGGCTGCTGTTCTCCTTGGACTGCTGCCTCTGCAGAGAGGAGGAAAAAAAGAGAAACTGAGTCCTCAATTTTCCCAAACAGATTCCAGACAGCCTTTTGGGGCCTGAAAGCTTCCTGGCATTTTCTCCAGAAGCGCTCCTTATATAAATATTCTTTTTCATTTTCTCTCTCTCTCTCTCTCTCTCTCTCTCTCCCCCTCTTTTCCTTCCGCTTTCCCTCTCTCCCCTTTTGGTGAGAATTTAGAAAGGAGATAACATACCTAAGGCCAGGAAGCATTGCTTGTTCTTTACTTACCTCTCCCCCACTTCTCTGTCCTCAGTGTACCCTCCAGTAACATTGAAAGAGAGAAGGCAAAACTGGGAAGAACAGCTCTAGCACCCTTAGGAGAGACTTGGCCCACATGAAAAATAGGGACTCTGAGAATAGAATGGAAACATTTGGCACAGAAGGATATAATACCTCCATGGCCCTTCCTTATCTCCGATGTATAGTAGAACAGCCAGATTGTGGTTGAAGTCATGGGTCAAAGGATGCAGCTAGTGCTGGTGGACTGAATTACATGATTCAGCATTGTATTCCATCATCCAGGTCCATGACCTCTACCACACACAGACCCTGGTGCAAATAGTCAGTTTACACATATCATAATTCCTTAATAGCCTGGCCTGTACGTATTCTTGCCCTCTGATACTCCTGGGTCTCTTGGGAGTTCCCTTAGAGCAGATTTTTGGCTGCCATCAACCACAGAAATAAGTCCTTATTCTGGAACACTTTTTGTCAAGAGATTGAATAATTTCAGAAGGAGCACTAGAGAGAGAAAAACTGAAAGGGGGTCAGCAGTTACTTAAGTTGACAAATTCTGGAGAAGCTGAGCTGCTGTCACTCATAGAATCATGTATTAATGGTAGAAAAAGCAACTTGCCTAGTCACCTGGGAGAGTTAAAAAGCAAAAAACAGAAACAACTCTTGCAAAAGTGTTTAATTTTTTTTGCCAGCCTTGTATTTTCATTGTTTTAGAATCAGGATTGAACTTTTAATTGAATTGTGTCAAAATGCAAAAACTACCCTTAGTACCTTGTCCCATTGGTGGAGGATAGGGAAATTTCTGTTGAGGAATTTGCCTCTGAGTTCTGCACAGACTTCAAGTAACCTTGAAGAGTCACTGGAAACACTGAGAGGTTAAGTCCCTTGCTCAGGAGAACGTAGGCAGTAGTACATGTCAGAGTCAGAACTTTGGAGCATACAGCCGGTAGTATATGTCTGGACTTTGGAGCGAGGTCTTTCCGATTCTTCATCTGGCTTTCTATCCATTCCACCAAGCTCTCTCTCCTACAATTATTGAAATGATTATGTTTTTTCAAATTCTAAAATATTGAGTCTTTTGTGTGTAAACTGCAAGTGTAGTGGGAAAACGTGTTAAAATTTCTAAAACCATCAATACTAACTAGAACAAACCAAAAAGTCAGTTAGGATCAAACTACAGCAAGAATTAAGAGATCCTCCTTCCTTTGCCACCTCACTGTGACCAGCCAGGTTTAAGATTTCATCTTCTTTAGGCAGATCTGTCATTCCCCAAGATATGTCAGCCTGTCCTATCCCTGAAACATGGGAGAAAAGCTATACTTCTAATTTCTTAAAGTCTCAGCTTGAGAATGCTTTGCAAGGCAGTAACCAGCTGTTCTCAAATGGAGGGTGACTAGGATATGCCATTACATGGATATTCTATTAAATATTAACATATTGTGGTTAATAATAAGACATGGCTCTCTTCTCTCATTATGAAGGCTGAATGACTTGCTTTAATGGATCCTGCCATCTTTGGGAAATACCTATTAATTTTTAGGCCAGTCGTTTCCATGGGCACGCTTATACGCTAGCACTAGCTACATTTGCTATTGCTTAGTTCTCCCAGCTCTCCTGGCTTCTACATTCTAGTCTGCAGAATAGGGACCAAGGGCATTGTTCCCTGAATATCTGCAGTAATTTTTCATTTTTTTTTTAAATTCAAAAGCTAAAAGAGGCTTGTAGGAGAATGACTCAAGCTTAAGTCAGGAGGATTGGATGGAAGCAATTGAATTTGTGGAATCTTTATTTTCTTTTTTTTCTGCATTTTTCCAACATAGCAAGAAAATGGAGCATTATGAAAAGTGTCCAGAGGGGCCACAGACGTTATTTGCCTCTACTTTTTCTAATAATTCTACCTCGGGGTGTCTCCAACAAGTGATAAACATAGGTAGTGCAATGGGCAAACATGCAGTTGATAGAACACTGGACCTGGAGTCACAAAGTCCTGAGTTCACTTCCACTAGCTGTGTCACCCTGCCAAGTCACTTAACCTCTGATTGCCTTAGTTTTCTCAGTTGTAAAATGCAGATAATAACATCTGCCTCACTGAGTTGTTGTGAGGATGTTGTTGAGATGTTTTTAAAGTGCTTAGCTTGAAGGAGGGTTAAGATACTTTATTGGAAAGATTCCTGGTCTTTGGACTAAGGAGACATGGATTTGGATATTGATTCTAACATTTATTGGCTATATGAATCTGGGCAAGTCACTTACTCATTTTGAAATTTATTGACCTCATCCGTAAAAAATGGTCATAATGCTTGCATTAGTTATGTCATAAGATTGTTTTGGGTAATTGTGAGGATTGTCTTTAATGCTTTGTAAACCTTAAAAGCCCTGAGATACCCCCACAGTTAAGAGATTTGATCTAAATGACGAGTCAACCAGGTAAACCAAGAAAAAGTCGCCACACAGTTAGGAGAGCTCATGGTGTTGAATAGTATTTATTGACCTGTTGTTTTAATTTTAAATCAAACCATTGAAGGAAGATGAAGAGGAGCCTATGCACAAACACAGATGCTAGCTGTGTGGAAAGGGAGAGGAGACAATTTGTTTGGTTGGGGTAGAAAAATGATGACCACAGGCTGGTAGGGAGTAAAAGTGAGCTAAAAACTAAACATGGATTGGTGTATAAGGGATAGTGAAGTCAGTGGCATTATTAACAATAGAAAAGGAAAAATAACTTTTGTTTTTAGGGTACAAACATATAGGTCAGGAGCTACTTTCTAGAATTAGTTTCTTTCTAGTAGTCATTGGTATGATTTAGTCTCAGAAAAAGAAAACATCACCTTCTGGACCTTCACTGAAGCTGATCCTCCTTATAGGATCTCCCAGTAGAGAAGCCAGGGATTATATGTCACAGTATTACAGGCCAGGACCCATTGAGGACAAGCCTAGGTGTGCTGTTGCAGTCGTTGCCAGCATTAACCTCTTTTTCCAGTCTCTCCCATGGGTACATCCTGTGTACAAGAACAGGGCCTCAGGCTTTCATCTGGCATTGCATCACCAGTTCAGAATTCCACTTGAAAGCTTTAGGATGGGCTCTGGAACAAATATGCTGAGTGAGCTGCAAAGCTCCACCAGAGAGAAGGAGCTAATGGAAATTAATCCCTATTCCTGGACCTTCCCTTCTACAAGACAGTTAGCCTCTGGGGATTTCTGCTTCCCTTCCCTGACTTAACTGCTCTTCTCTTAAAAGAGCTGGAGTGAAATTACTCAGAATCCCCAATACTTTGAAATAAGAGAAATATTCATTGATAGAATGGGGATCTCATTGTTTGGGAACTATTTCTATTACTGTAGATCAGTGGTTCTAAAAGACTCTTTAAAAGTATTAAGGACCTCAAAGAATTTTTGCTTTCATGAGTTATATCTATTAGTATTTACAGTTTTTGAAATGAAAACTATTGAATTTTTTAAATATTCATTCATTAAAAAATAACAATGATAAATCCATTATATGTAAAAATAGATACCATTTTTAAAAAAGCAAACACTATATTTTCCAAAGAAGAAAATATTCGATGAGAATAGTGGCATTGATTTACATATTTTTACAAATCTCTTTAATGTCTTCTGCATTCAATCTGTTCTGATATGTTAATTTGATTGAAGTATATGAAGAAAATCTGTCTCCACACACATATATAGCAGAAAAGGGGGGAGTATTTTATTAAGCAAATAATGTGTTAGTGTGAATTTAAAATAGTTTAGTCATTGTAAACCCACTGAAAGGGTCTCAGGAACCCCTAGGGGTCCTTAGATCATACTTAGACAACCTCTGGTTTACACACTCTACCATCCTTTCTTCTCCTAAACAACTCTTGTCTGTGCTCTTCATAATGAATTCATAAGGCCCAGAATCAGGAAAGTGCCTATTTTAAACCCATAGGTTCTCAAGCTTTGTTGCATGTAAAGAATTCATTCATCTGTTGAAAATAGTACTGATCAAAGATACTTAAAACTTAGGTCACTTCTAAATTATATTAACCCCAGTGGCTGAAGATTAAGTCTAGGTCTCTAAGCTAAAATTTCAAGATAAATTCCCTTACTCTATATTAGTTGTGAAATAAACAAAGCTCCTTGCAATGCAATTGTAGACAGGAGTCCCTCACTGTCTCACTATGGAAAATAGGAAAAGGAGGCCGTTGTTTGAAGCTCTTTCCTTTAACATTTTGTTATGTACTTAACCTTTACAATGCTGGATTATGGAGTCGCAAATGAAGTTTATCTATTTTGGAGGGGAGGAGAGAGGCAGTCTCCTTCCTAGGAATAGTTGAATGGTCTTATTTACCACACTTCCCTGTAAACACATCACATTTTAATCAAGTTACCAGAGTCCCCTAAGGTACCATAAAGCCTTTCATTTAAAATCAGGATAACAGAAAGCCTAGAAAAATCAGTGTATTTTGCAAAGAGTAACAGATTCTTCTCTGAAATTCACTTGGGGCTGCAGAATTTAAGTCAAGATACTGGCCAATGTGTCTCTTTTGTGGGCATTTAAGGTTAATATAGTCAACCCCATTTCTCCTTTTTCTACCTCATGCTTAGAATGAGAGGGTATAAGTTTCTACTTTATGTTTAGAGTGAGAGGGTGTAAGTTTCAAGCACCCAACTAACTGGGAGTAGAAGGAAGGAAGCTCACTATTGTGAGCCAGCACAGACATCTGAGTCATGCCCTTGAAGTGGTTCTGGCGTGGCCGCTCCAGAGACAGTTCTGCAACAATTGTGACCCTCCTGAGGTCATTTCCCAAAGGACCAAGTCACACTTGTCACATCTTTTGGAGGCCTGAGTCATCAAATCCATTTACACAGAAGTCGGTTGTCACAGGCTATTTACAAATTTAAGCAGGGTATTTTTTTTCTCTCTTTTGTTCTCTTATCCCTCTTTCTTTTCCAACTCTTTTCTTTCTTTTTTACATTTATCTTTTTCCATTTCCCTTCCCCTCTTCCTCTCCTTATCATTCTTCTTTCTTCTCCCTCTCCCATTTTGCTTCCCTTCCCTTTCTCTTCAGACTAAGGCAACCGTTTAAAGGTCTATTATCTGCTTCATCTTTTTTTGTCAGAATCCATACACCTGCAGGAAATCATGTCTGTTCTGAGGGATTCCTTCTCACCTCCTTCCCCAACTCTCTCTTGGTCCTATGGTATTTCCTAGGAAATAAGTTCATAGTTACTAAAGGATGCACGGAGTTGAGAAATTACAGGTTGAAGAACTGCTCCCTGCCCAAGGAAATAATATTCTTTATCAGCATAAGGACTGACAGTTCTTTGCAATGTATAATCCAGGACAAATAAGGGGTGAAAACTTCCTTTACTCTCCACCTCCCTCTGTCTCTTAGATATTAGCTTAAAAAAAATCAATACAGACAATCAATTTCTTGAGCACTGAGGGAATTCCCAAAAGAATTCCCAGAAGAAAAGTAATCTAGAGGAAACAGAACATATGGAGACTGAAGGAATCTGTTCACTTTGGTGCAGCAATTCTGAGCATTGGTGGCCAACATGTACAGACTCAAAACCAACTGAGCGGTTGGATTTCTATTTGTTATATGGTATCCAGGAACCACCATTGTGTAGTCAAGAAGTTAATAGCTTCACTGTCTTGGCACTAATGACATATGAACCTCTGTTTGCTAAAAGTGTGACCTGAATTATAGCTATCAAATATTCTCATGCAGATTCTAGACATGGCACATACCTCCTATGCCTGGTCCACCAATTCTCAACAGCCTTGTGATACCTTACCTAGAATTTTTCTCCTTTTGCAGATGAGCGGGAAGTTGTGCAGAAGAAGACTTTCACGAAATGGGTGAACTCACACCTGGCACGTGTTTCCTGCCGTATTGCTGACCTCTATAAGGACTTGCGGGATGGAAGGATGCTCATCAAACTTCTTGAAGTCCTCTCAGGAGAGATGCTGGTAAATCTCAGATTTGCCACGTCTTACTTTCATAGGGTTGCTTGTCCAAAAGGGTTGCCTTTTTTTTAAGAGGGACAGGTTTTTGTGCATTCTCATATCATCATGACTCTGAGAAACTCACCTATCCCTTTTTTCCTGGAAATCACTTCAAAACCATGGCAAAAAGGGAAACTTTATTTAAGGAGGTCTCCTGACTAATTTCCCCTACCATGCTTGGAAATATTTAATATATTGGCTTAATATTAAGGAGAAGCTGGGTGGATAGTGGTTGAAATCAACAAGACCTGATTCCAAATCTTGCCTCAGACATTTACTAGCTGTGTGCCCTTGGTTAAATCACTTAAACTCTCAGTTCCAATTTCCCTGTCTGTAAAACGAGGATACTAACAGTACCTACTTCTCAGAGATGTTACAAGGATAAACTGAATTAGTCTGTATAAAGCACTTTGCTAACCTTACAGTACTATAACACTAGTGCTTATGACTACCTAACCCTCTACTGTCCTAGCTTCTTCTTCAGGTCACTTGCCTTTCACTTAATAGGACAAAGTTCCAGATTATAGATGTCTTAGCATTGACCCCTCTTTACTTGAGATCTGGCCAGGATCTTTTGCTACCTAATCTTGGCTAGCCTTTAACCACTATATAAACAGACTATTAAATTAGCATTTTGAGATTCCACTAGACCTTTTGAGATTATTGTTTCTTTTCTTGGGTTTGGGAATTAAAACTTTCTGGAAGCTGTCAGCAATAATACCACCTACATACAGTTATAATCCAATAATTTTGAGGTTGTAACAGTTATTCTAGATCTATTCTAAGTATTTTTACTGACTTGCTTTATGACCTTGTATAGATCATAATGTACCTCAGTTTTCCGTCTGTAAAATGGAGTGAATAACAAGAGGTCCCATTTATGTAGCGCTTTTAGACTTATAAAACACTTACTACACTGCAACAATATCCTCTAATTCCAAAAGCCTGTATGACTTGGGGTAACACTTCACCTCCCTGGGTTGCAGTCTCTTCATCTAAAATGAGGAGATAGATCTAGATGATTTCTAAAGGTCCTTCCAGATCTAAACATATAGTCCTATGAACCCTATGATATGAGTATTTCAAGCATTGATATTCCTATTTCATAGATGTGGAAACTGAGTCAGAGGTTGAGGGTTCTGCCTATGGTCACATAGCTAGAGTCAGACTAATAAATGATACAAAACTTGGAGTAGGAATAGGACCCATAGATTTCCTTCTAGAGGACAGATGGGATAAGAGAAAGGGATATTATTGTTTGTAGATGTACATATTTTTAGTGGCAAAAATAATCTGTTTTCCATGAGTTGTAGGTATTTCTTTTGTGATAAATCAAGTCATACATTAAAAGAAACAGAGAGGGCTCCCAATTTTCAAATCTGTTTTAGGTATATATAGATACTTTATCCCGACTTTGCTTCATTTATTCAAAAGTTCTCCATTATACTGTACTTTGCATGCAGTTAGTAATCAACAGATGTTTTAATTGAGTTGAATTGAATATGAAATGGGAATGTGTGTGACATTTTTATGCCCTTTTTCTCCTTGTTAGATGGTTCTTCCTCACATCCTTCTTTTCACCTCTATGTGGGATTCATTCTTCTTCAGAACTGATATAAAGCCTCCCCTGGAGTCAACACTGACAGTTCTTTAGTTGTGGTCCTGAGAGATTAGAATATAAGCTTCTTGAGGGCAAGGACCACTTGTTTTTGCCTTTGTATCTTTAGTGCCTAATACAATATTTAATATACAGTAGGTGTTTAATAAATGCTTAATGAGTCTAATTATTTCTAAATACCTAGTGGCACTGAGATTTGTAGCTGGTCGGGATCTCCATGGAGACTTCCCTTCACATACTTTGCATCCTTTATTGAAGAACCACAGCAGGGAGCATTGGAGGTGGGAATGAAATAGTTGTTGATTGGCATAGATATTACTATCTCCAATATAAGAATTACCCTGCTATTCATCGTCAATTTTAGGAAGCTAGGACTAGATCCCAGGAAATGTACCAAACTATATGAACAATGCTTTGAATGATCTGAGCAAGAAGAATCCTGAAACTTGTTTAAGAAAAAGGATAGGAATTTTGGTAGTTCCAAGGAAGGAATAGAGTGATTTAGCTTGTAGGGTGATTCATTAACATCAGTCAAGTTGTTTTGCTTTTCTAATGCTACAGTTGCTTGCAAAAGTATACCTTTAACTTCTTTGCCTACCCTTGCTGTTACTTTAATTGTTATCTATCCCTCCTCCCAGCCAAAGCCTACAAAGGGGAAGATGCGGATTCACTGCCTGGAGAATGTTGACAAAGCCCTGCAGTTCCTCAAAGAGCAGCGAGTACATCTGGAAAATATGGGTTCTCATGACATCGTAGATGGCAACCACCGCCTTGTCTTGGGTCTCATCTGGACCATCATTCTTCGCTTCCAGGTAAGGTATTGGGAGGAGAAAAGGAAGATTGAATTTGTTGGACTGGGGTAGAAAGAGCAACAATTCATGGAACGTTTGTCCAGGCTTGTAATTTCATTCAAGTAGAGACATCCTAAGGGCAACTAGGTGGTGCAGTGGATAGACCGCCGAGTCTGGAGTCAGGAAGATCTGAATTCAAAATTCCACCTCAGATGCTTACTAGTTATGTGACCTTGGGCAAGTCACCTATCTCCTATTTGATTCAATTCCTCATCTGTAAAATGGGGACACACTGGAGAAGGAAATGGCAAACCTATCCAGGATCTTTGCCAAGAAAACTCTGTGGACAAGTCCATGGGGTCATTAAGAGTTGGGCATGGCTGAAGAACTCAACTACAACAAGGGACATCCTGGTGAGAAAATGTATTCTGCCAATGCAAATTAGCCACTATTCTGCCCCTTTATAGTCTTAGAAAATCATCTCAGGTCACCTGAAAGTGTAAGTGACTGTTTAAGGTCACATAGGCTGTATGAAGTCAGAGACAGGACTTGATGCCCTGTCTTTACCATTATATCAAAGAGCCCATTAGACCAGGAAGTTAGACTACTGACTGATCTGATTTCATTATAGCTAGGTGGTGCAATAGATAGAGTTCTGGGATGGAGTTAAGAAGACCTGAATTCAAATTCAGCCTCAGATACTTGCTACCTGTTTGACCCTGTGCAAGTCATTTAACACTACCTCAGTTTCCTCATCCATAAAATGAACTGAAGAAGTAAATTGCCAACTGTTCCCAGTACCTTTGCCAAGAAAGCCCCAAATGAGTAATGAAGAGTTGGACATGATTGAAAACAAGTAAAGAACAACAACAAAAAAATTAAAATGAATATACATATTTAGTTACATATAGCCATCAATTTATCTTCTAGAAAAGGTATTAGATTGAATATCAGCTGAACTGAGTTCGAATTCCAGATTCAACATATACAAGTTATTTAACCTCAAGCAAATTACTTAATCTCTCTCCTTGACCTTGGTTTCCTTACTTTTTAAATAAGTTTAATGATAATGGCACTATCTACTTTATGATGTAAGGATCAAACGAGATAGTATGTGTGAAGTCCTCTGTGATATAAAATGCTATTTATTATAATAAATCTATTATTATTATTAAAAACCCATGTTGAGACAATGACATTAGGATTCACATGTCTGGCTTGCTGAGTGACCTGGGAATAGAACCAGATCCCTAAAGCCAATGATAAACCATACTGGCAGTTGCTCACTCTTTTGAGAGGGGATAGGAACAATACTAGCTATGTTTTTGGTGTTGTAAAGACTTGCTCTCTTTTTTTTCTTCCAGGTTTTTTCCTATCTCATCCTGAAATTCTAGAGCCTTAGTAGACATAAGGGAATTTTGGAAAGAGTAATGAGACAGAATCTTCCAGCCACTGGGTTGACTGTCTAGTCCTGAGCAGTTCAAGTTTGATAGTGTCTGGGAAAGAATGAGCTCCTTTGGGGGATGAAAGTATAAGGGAATGTTTAAAGGTTAAGGGAAGAATAGAGATGAACTGTTCAGCTTGAATTCAAAGAGCCCATTAGACCAGGAAGTTAGACTACTGACTGATCTGATTTCACTCTCTGTGGATGAATGAGATATACAAAATAACGCTAGAATCAGGAGGAGTGAAAAGGAGACAGAACTAATATTCAGCTAGCGATTTTTTTTCTGCGACCCAACTTTGACCTTTTAAAGATGAAGTCTAGTTCCAATTATTTCGCAGAATCCTTTTCAAGTTTTTTTAAAAATTTGTTTTCTGTTTTCAGTATTCACTTACATAAGTTTTAAGTTTTCTCCCTCTCCCTCATCAAGATAGCATGCAATCTTATATGGGCTCTACACATATATTCCTATTGAATACGTTTACACACACATTGCATAGAAGAATTACATTGAATGGGAGAAACAATGAGAAAAACAAAACAATAAAACATAACAAAAAAGAAAATAATCTACTTCATTCTGCGTTCCAACTCCATAGTTCTTTCTCTAGATGTGGATGGCATTTTGCATCATGAGTCCTTTGGAAATGTTTTAGATCCTTGCATTGATGAAAGGGGCTAAGTCTATCAAAAATAGTCTTTGCTCACTGTGGCTGTTGCTATAGATAATGTTCTCCTGGTTCTGCTTACTTCACTGAGCATCAGTTCATATAAGTCTTTCTGGGTTTTCCCAAAGTCTACCTGCTCATCATTTCTTATAGCTCAATAGTATTCCATTATATTCAGATACAACAACTGTTCAGCCATTCCACAATTGATGGGTATCCACTCAATTTCCAGTTCTTGTCCACCACAAAAAAAGCTGCTATAAATATTTTTGTATATATGGGGGTCCTTTTCCCACCTTTATGATCTCTTTGGGATACAACCCTAGAAGCAATATTGCTGAGTCAAAGGGTGTGTATATTTTAATAGCCCTTTGGGCATTGTTCTAAATTGCTCTCCAGAATGATTGAATCAGCTCAAAGCTCCACCAACAATGAATTAGTGTTCCAACTTTCCTACATCTTCTCCAACATTTATCATTTTCTTGTTTTGTTATATTAACCAATCTGATAGGTGTGATGTGGTACCTCAGAGTTGTTTTGATTTGGATCTGTCTAGTCAGTAGTGATTTAGAGCATTTTTTCATATTACTATAGATAGTTTTAATTTTATCCTCTGAAAACTGCCTGTTCATATCCTTTGACCATTTATCAAATTGAGGAATAACTTGTATTCTTGTAAATTTGACTCAGTTCTTTATATGTTTTGGAAATGAGGCCTTTATCAGAGATACTAGTGTAAAAATTCTTTCCTAAGTTTCTACTTCCCTCCTAATCTTGGTTGCATTGACTTTGTGCAAAAACTTTCCAATTTAATGTAATCAAAATTATCTATTTTGCATTTCATAATGTCCTCTATCTCTTGTTTGGTCACAAATTCCT
>CM053769.1:435826520-435911420 GCA_028658325.1 Potorous gilbertii | reverse complement strand
TTTGACTCAGTTCTTTATATGTTTTGGAAATGAGGCCTTTATCAGAGATACTAGTGTAAAAATTCTTTCCTAAGTTTCTACTTCCCTCCTAATCTTGGTTGCATTGACTTTGTGCAAAAACTTTCCAATTTAATGTAATCAAAATTATCTATTTTGCATTTCATAATGTCCTCTATCTCTTGTTTGGTCACAAATTCCTCCATTCTCCATAGATCTGACAGATAAACTATTCCTTGCTCCCCTAATTTGTTTATAGTATCACCCTTTATACTTAGGTCACGTATCCATTTGGACTTTGTTCTGGTATATGGTGTTAGATGTTGGTCTGTGCCCAGTTTCTGCCACACTGTTTTCCAGTTTTCCGAGCAGTTTTTGTCAAACAATGAGTTCTTATCCCAGAAGCTGGGGTCCTTTGCTTTATCAAACAGTAGATTGCTGTAATCCTTTACTATTGTGTCTTGTATACCTAACCTATTCCACTGATCTACCCCTCTATTTTTTAGCCAGTAGCAGATGGTTTTGATGATTGCTGCTTTATAATACAATTTAAGATCAAGTATTGCTAGACCACCTTCCCTAGCATTTCCTTTCATTAATTCCCTTGACATTCTGGACCTTTTGTTCTTCCAGATGAATTTTGATATTATTTTTTCTAACTCTATCACATAATTTTTTGGTAATTGATTGGTATGGCACTGAATAAGTAAACTAATTCAAGTAGCCCTTTCAAGTTCTTAAGTTAATTAAAGACTCATTCTTACACAAGGAAAACTTCCCTCTCCCATTACCAAAGGGAGCTAATGGTCATGATTTGGGCGTGGGCTATTATTTCTGTCCTGCTTTTGGTTAGGATTTACACAAGTTGGGCAACTTCTGCTATAGATCAGAGTGAGAGAAGGACAGAATGTACAGTAGAAATCAAGAAGCACAGAAAAAAATCTCTCTCATTTTGTTCTTTTTGTTACCAGATCCAAGACATAGTTGTTCAAACTCAAGAGGGTCAGGAGACTCGCTCTGCTAAGGATGCACTACTGCTTTGGTGTCAAATGAAGACATCAGGGTATGTTCTGTAAATACCAGTCATTGACTTATTTCACACCCACCATGACCATGCCTTACTGTCCCCAAAGCAAAGTGGACACATAAAGCCTATCATCCCAAATGATCTAAAAGTAACTAGTGAAAAATCTATCCTTACTTGTATTGAGTCATGAATTACAGGGTTCTTCATCAAAATGGTCTGGTCTTTCTTTTAATGAGAAAGAACATGAGTCATTTGGTCCCTGGCTATTTGGTGAGGGAACATCTTTGGGATGGTTTAACTGATTATTGTCTGATATTTATGATTATTGGGAAGAGAAGATAAAGTCGTTTTTTAAAATATGTAATGGTTCTCACATTTCGTACACATATACATTTGAGAGTCCAATGAATCCCATTTCTCACTTTTAAAAATGTTTCTCTTGTATGCAGTTATCCCCACGTCAATGTCACCAATTTTACCTCCAGCTGGAAGGATGGCCTGGCTTTTAATGCCTTGATTCATAAGCATCGGTAAGAGGTCTCTGGGATCCTGTTGAGATATTTAATTAATAGCGGTGTATTGAAGTGTTGCCCTTCAAACACAAGTTATTGTTTGAAATTCATGTGAATTTTATGTATTAGGAATTAGTCATTTTTAATACTTTCAATACTCCCCTTTTCTTAAATGCCTGCCCTCTCTTTCCATTCCTAATGTCACTGTTGTTCCCAAAGTTCATTTTTTCCAAAGTGTCCCTTCTCTGTCATTCTTGTAACCTCTACTTTTCCTCCCATGCTGTTTCCCTCTACCAGCTCAATATCTGTCTCATTTTTTGAGTAAGCTTAATCCCATGCTATAGCTTCCCTGCTAGATACAGATGCTATAGTGATCTTCTTTTTAATATTCTGGCTTCATTCCCAGGCCAGATCTGATTGACTTTGAGAAACTGAAAGACTCCAATGCCAGACACAACCTGGAACATGCGTTTGATGTGGCAGAAAGGCAACTGGGCATCATCCCACTTCTTGACCCAGAAGGTAAACCAGAAATATTCTCTCAACCTCCATCCTATTTCCAGAGCAATTCTTTCATTGCATCCCGGAGTTATAACTAAGAATATTTTCACTAGAGTAAAAAAACATCTAGGGAGGGGGTGCAGAGGACAGTCTGGCTATAAATACATTTTCATGAGGCAGTTCAACTTTTACTACTTTGGAGGCTGAAGAATAAGGTGCATTTCTTGCGAGAGGCTGAGACCATGGAAGCAGTAAGGTTGTCCAGAATCTATTGTGTCACATAGCTGAGTACTATGAGATAAGAGATAGGGATAGTGATCACCACAAGGAGAAAACATGAACCACCAGGTGTTGGAACCTTGGAGCAAAGCCCATTCTCTGTGTAAATGACATCTTTAGGTAGACAGGGACTCAGTCAGAACTTACTTTTGTTTCAGAGTTCTTCCTAAAATAGCAGACAACACCTCTAGTAGCCTGTTCCTCAGGTCTGTGTGCATAGTGAGCCCACATGGCTTTTCAAGGACTCACCTTAGACTAGTGCACAACTTAGTGTCTGTTATATAGGGCACTCGTGAAGTCCTTCCCACACCTAATCCATTGTAAAGTGTATTAACCCCTCTTCTTCTATTACAAAATTAATTTCCTTTGGGATTTTTATTTCTTGTCTCTAAAACCACAAACTCATTTCTCCCCCATTCCTGTTCTTTGATATTTCCTTGGAGCCTGTTGTCAGTTCTGTGAGTTCACAACTATAGTGAGCTCTGTGCTATAGAGGCAAGGTGACTTTTAGGATATATACCTTATAATAAATCTTATTTTTTCCAGGCTTCTAGTTTTTTGCTCCAATTAATGACTAATTGCTATAAGAAGGCTGGTCACTTTTTCCTTACAGATGTCTTCACAGAGAATCCTGATGAGAAATCCATCATTACCTATGTGGTAGCATTTTACCATTATTTCTCCAAGATGAAGGTGCTGGCTGTGGAGGGCAAGCGTGTTGGCAAGGTATGAACCAGACAGAAAACTCTAGAGAGTCATCTTCTCCTTTTATTGAACTCACACTGAAGCCAAACCCAATTCAAAGTTTCTATGACTTATATTCCTTTTTCCCCTATTATATTGTTAATGATTCCTGGGTTATCATGGTTTTAACAGTATGGATTCCCTGTGTAGAACATGCTTTGCTTGGGTTCTAGTCGTGATGGACTAGTAGAGGCTTATGATGGAAGGTGACTTATCTTCATCACTGGTACGGACTCTGTCCATCTTTGCCAAACCCATCCCCAGCTTCACTGATGAGACTCCAAAGCTGAATTCTCTGTTTCACATCTTATCTTCAAGAACATCGTTGTCTGCAGTTTTGGGTCCCCTTGTACCATGGAAAGCCAAGTTCTAATGGAATTATATTGACTTACTGACCTACCACACCCCTCTAGAATTCTGAATTTTTTTCTTGTGGTTTTCTAGCCCTTAGGCCCCCACAGTGTGCTAGGCATTGTGTAGACAGTCTGTGCCATGTCTGCTGTTCTTTACTGGTGCGCCACATATATGCTTTCCCCAAGGGTTACTTCCTTCTGGATACTGACAGACTTCAGTTTTTTTCTGATTGTGTCAGTGAAAATGAAGCAAGACCTGCCTGGCTTTCAGTTTATTTTCCTTGCTCCAGGCAGGTGTAATAAGCTAAATCCATGCAATGCAGTAGAGACATGGGTTGGCTCTAGTAGTCTGGTGCATAATCTGCCTTAAAGGAAGTAAACCATTACAGAGGATTCCCTGACTGTGATTGCCATGAATGATGTCATCATTCTTGAATGTCATTATTTGAATAATAATAATAGTGTTAATGTCCATTCTGTTTACAATGACCAGGTGATTGACCACGCCATTGAAACTGAGAAGATGATTGAAAAATACAGTGGACTGGCCTCTGACCTGCTTACCTGGATTGAGCAGACTATTACTGTCCTCAACAGCCGCAAATTTGCTAACTCCCTGACTGGGTTACAACAGCAGTTGCAATCTTTCAGCACCTATCGTACTGTGGAGAAGCCACCCAAGTAAGGGTCATATGTGCACAGACAGACATTTGCTGAGTTAACGAGGAATGCTTTTGTTGATTCTTTCAACAAGCATTTATTAAGTACTCGCTATATGCTAGGGACTGAGGATACAAAGGCAAAATAAAAAAAGAAATAGTATCTATCTTCATGCTGCTTATGTCCTGTTGGGGAGGAAATAACATGCCTATAGAAAATTAAATATAAAATATATGCAAAGTAATTTCTGGGTAGTATGGGAATAGCAGCTTATCAGAATAGGCTTCCTATAGAAGGTGACATTAAAGCGAGAAGGAAATATGTTCCAGGCTTGAGAGACAGCTTGTGCAAAGACATGGAGACAGTGCAATGTCATGAATGGCTGTAGCAGCCAACAAGCCAATTTGGGTAGAATATAGAGTGCATGAAAGAGAGTATTGTGTGATAAGCCTGGGAAGGTTAGACTGGAAGCAGGTTGTGAAGGGCTTTAAAAGCCAAATGGAGGAGTTTTTATTTTATCCTAAAGGATACTTAGATTATTAAACAAGATCAGACTTTTAGGAATCTCAATTTGGCAGCTGTGTGGAGGATGGAATGGAGAGGAGAGAAGCTGTAGATCAATTATAAGGCTATTTAAGCAGTCCAGGTGAGAGGTCATGAAGATCTGAACAAGGCTGGTGCTTGTATGAGTGGAGACAAAATGACATATGAAGTATTGTATGCGTAGCATCTTTAAGATGGAACCACAGATTAGATATGGGGGTGAAGGAGAGAAAAGAGTCCAACATCACTGAAGTTGTGTGTCCGAGTAACTGGAAGGATAGTTGTGTCCCTACCAGAAATAGGGAAATTTGAAAGACAGGAGAATTTGGGGCATTTCTTCCCCTAGCTCTTGGTTTAACACTAAGGGCATTCATAAATAGTCACAAGATGAAAGGCATTTGTTTATAGAAATGACACCACTTTTCTACTACTTTGTATAAGGCATTTGTACCTCATTATGCTTCTGTAAGCTTTAGGGTGTTTGCTTTATTTTAGGAGGGGAGGTAAATTTGCCTTATTGTCCCTATGATTATATAGACTCAAATGTGTGGCATCCATTCGTAAGGTAAATAACGTTAGATATGTAGCCTGTAGCCATGAAGCAGAAGGAAGCTTATTGACAAGTATAGGGGCAGGAATTAATTTATACTTTCTTCGATGGAAAAGTCCCCTTTGAGGAAAGTCCCTCTACCAATGTAGGTCAGCACCTTTCCTTCAACTTGAGAGTTGTGTAGGTCACTGAGAGGTTAAGTGACTGCTCAGGGTTACACAGCCAGTATAGATCAGAAGTAAGACTTGAACCCAGGTTTTGCTGCCTCTCTGACATAGGTTGGGATTTCATTTGTGATTTAAGTTTCCTTGGGTATTTCTCCATTGTGAAAGAGGTTAAAATTCTTCAAGTCAATTCACAATCCCCTCTCCATTCTTGATCCACCTTTGTAGGGACTCATGTTATTTATCAATTAGCCCCATTTTATAAGTAAGACAAGTGATTTTCCAGACTTTTGATTTTCAGCCTGCTGCTCTTCAATCCACTTTTGATTTAGAACTGCTGTATTGCTTTGTTCTAGTCATTTCCTCAATCCCGCTGCCCTCTATGATCTCAGCCTAGCAGTCCTTGTATGGAATTGGCATGAAGCTTCACAGTTATCCTTTCTTTCCCTCTTCCTCCTCTAGCTTATATTTGCCGCTTCCTATGGCTGAACTTTTCAGCCTAAACTCTTAACAGGATTTCTTTTCTGCTTCACCTTGGGTAATGCTAAGTGGGGCAGTGGATAGATGGCATCAGGAAGACTTGAGTTTAAATTTGACTTTAGACACTTCCTAGCTGTGTGACTCTGGGAAAGTCACTTAACCTCTGTTTGCCCCAGTGTCCTTATCTGTAAAATGGGAGATGACGTATCTCTCAGGATTTTTATAAGGATTGAATGAGATCGTAATTTAAAAGAGCCCAATGCCTGGCACAGAGTAAGCACTATATGAATGTTATCATTGATATTTGTGTTATTACTATGGTAGTATCTGTTATTATTATTAGAGTTGCTGTGAGGATCCAATGAGATAATATTTGTAAAGTGTTTAGCACAGCGCCTGGCACGTAGTAAATGCTTCATAAATGCTTATTCCATCCATCCATGCACATATGCACATACATATACACAGCGTATGGACTTGCTTATTTGCCATTAGCTTGCCTAGTTCTCTAGAAGCGGATTTCATCACGGATCCTGCTCCTCCCCCTGCCTTCTTTCTTCCTAAACTCTCCATTCATGGCTCTTAAACAAGGAAAGGTGAGACATGGAGTCTAGAATGTACCTACAAACAAGTATCTGATTTCTTTTCTAACACTGACCCACTTTTAAGGTCCTAAATTCAATACAGACATCATCCCTTGTGAGAGTGATAGGTGTTGTGCACAGGGATGTTATCTCTTGGCTATATAGACAGTGTTTCAGGGCCAACGCTCCTGCAAAAGCTTTGATGAGCACTAAAAATTGCTGAGTGTTTCTTGGGTTGGAGACCCCAGTGTAGGACTGATCCCAAGAATATTACATCGAGAGATCTCAAAGAAGCTACAGAACGTTGTATCAGAATCTTCTGTTATCTAATTTTTGATAAATATTTTTTAAATTCTTAAGCATTTTTTTCTCTCTTCTGCCTCCCCCTTCTCAATGAAAGAAAAAAGAAGGAAGGGTGTATTTATTAATTTATTTATAGGTATTTATTAAGAATCTATTATGTACTAGACTGTGCTGAGCACTATACAAATATTGCCTACTTTATTTGAAAAAAATTCAGAACCATTGTATCATATTAGCAATGAAGCATGCAAATTCTCACAGTGACCATATCCCAAAATGAGTTTCTCATTCTGCATATTAGACCATTATCTCTTGTATCATAATATCAGAGTCAAATCAAGCATGAAAATTCCCACATTGGCTTTATCCCAAAATGAATTTCTCATTCTGCGTATTAACCCATCCTCTCTTTGACATGAGGTGGGAGGTTGTTCTTCATCAGTTTCCTGGAATTATGGTTATTTCATGGATCAGAATTGTTCGTTTTTGCAATATTGATGTTATAGGATAAGTTGTTTACCTCTTCAGTTATTTTAGAGTGAATTGAAGATGTCACTAAAATTCATAAAATTTTGCAGAGATTGGGAGTGAAACTATGGCCATATGGATAGAGCTATGACCTGGGGGTTCAGGTCAATATAGCTCATTTCTAGTTCTTCTTCTAGACACTTATATACCTTCAAAGATTCAGCCTGGCTGTTGATTTTCTTTTTAATTTTAAAAAAGACTTTGGGACTTGCTGTAACCTTAGGCTTATTCTGTGAACTTATAGTCATACAGATGTTTGAAAATGGCTTTTAGTGCAGCATGTCTTTATGAGGATAATGCCATGTTAGTGTTTTTATTGACTTACCAAACGAAGAATTGACTGCAGAAGTTACCAGAAAACTTCTACCGTGTGCCGAATAGCTGAGACATTGCTTGATATTGACTAGTGCAACATCACACAGTCAAAGGTTATTAGAAAAATACTCCAGTTAGTTATTCTCCTGTGGAAGCAAGTAAGAGATAAGTGCTCAGATAGTAGTGGCCATTCTCTCTGATCTATATTGTAATGATTCAAGCTTTATTTGATCTTGGCCAAGAGATGTCCGGAGATATTGTGACAGCTGAACAGGACTATAAGTCATTGTTTCCTACTCCCTTTCATGGCTCCCTAAACTTCCAAGGGAAATCTGACATGGTTTCCAAATTCTTAATTCATCAGGATAATGTATTTAGTTTAAGTAGGGGATTTTTTACTTTGGAGATCTGAGACCTTTTTTTCTCCCTCTGTTCTCATTTAGATTTCAAGAGAAGGGGAATCTGGAAGTCCTACTTTTCACCATCCAGTCCAGGATGAGGGCCAACAATCAGAAAGTGTACACACCACACGAAGGGAAACTTGTGTCTGACATCAACCGGGTACGGCTGCATTTTCCATTATGTTTTGCCAGGGAGGTTGATTGGGTTCCAGATATTGGTACAGGGAATTGGTCAGTATTGAACTGGGTAAATTTAGCCATCTTCTTCAGTGTTATTGATTCGACATGCAGGTTATTTTTGGGTACTACCTGAAGGCAGTGATCAGTCAAAATCCATTCACCATGCATCAACTCCGTCTAGTAGGTATCCTGCTACACAGAATGCCTTTCTGGTCATCTATTTCATTGGTTGCCATCAACAGGACAAGGATTCAGGATCATTTGCAGAGAATGTTGTTGCCTATTTCTGGCTTTGTGTTACAGAAGTCAATTAACAAATATTTATTAAGTACTTAATTACGAAACACTGTGCTAAGTACTGGGGTACAAAGAATCGCAAAATCATAGCCTTTTCTCCCAAGAAGCTCACAATCTAATGGGAGAGAAAAGGTGCAAAACATTTTTGTAAGATTTTAAAATCCAGAAAATCTTAATAGGTGTATAACATAGGTGAAAGCCAGACCTTTGTGGCTGCTGTGAAGGATCAGAAAAAAACTTATTCTCAGAAAACTTGGTCATCTGGACACATGGGACAAAGGCTGCTATTATATTACAAGCTTATCCTCATCTATTCAATGAAATATTGACTTCTAACCCCAAGTGCCTATTAAAGAGCTGGCACCATACGTTGTCATGGAACCTCATCCTCCTAATACATTCCATTTCTAATGCTTGACCTGTTCCTACCTGTAGGCCTGGGAAAACCTGGAGGAGGCCGAATATCGGCGGGAACTGGCCCTGAGGAATGAACTCATTCGGCAAGAGAAATTGGAGCAGCTGGCCCGGCGCTTTGACCGTAAGGCTGCAATGAGAGAGACGTGGCTAAGTGAGAATCAGCGCCTGGTTGCCCAGGTAATGTTTGGAGTTATTCTGAGTGACTCTCAGGTTCCTGGCAGAGGAACCTATGGAGAGGTCCATAGTATTCACCCTCTGGGGATATGAGCTGGCACCAGAGCTATGGTTCTGGGGCATCCCAGTAGATTTGATGGACAGCATCTCTACATGCCCAGAATCTCAAAGGTGGATGATTTAAGTGAACGTTAAAAGGTGTGGATCATCTGGACTGTCTTTAGAAAGGTTGTTATTTTCCATTTACATTATTGTGGCTATTTATATATTTTCTTGATTCTCCTTTTGTCATTCTATATCAATTCGTCTAAGGCTGCTCATAGTTTTCTGAATCCATGTTCATTCTTTCTCATGGTATACTATTCCATTACAATTGCATCTCACAATTTGAGTAGCCATTCCCTAATTAACGTGGCATCTACTTTGTTTTCAATTCTTGCTATCACAAAAAATGTTACTTAGGGTATTTTGGTATAGATAAAACTTTTCATCCTGTCCTCCAGTAATATATTAGTTCTTATCACTTACCTTTCTAAATTTCTTCCCAGTCTTTCCTTGCTTTGAAAATACCTACATCTCAGTGCATATCAGTGCCTGTCCCTTTTTATACTCTTTTCAGGTTCAGTCTAAATTGGAAGTGACCAGAAATTCTTATCTGTTATCTTATCCGTTATCTGTAAGAGATAAACCGATTATAGATGTTAAGTTTTATTTCCAGAAAGCTTCATCAAAGTTGGTTTATATGGACTGTTAGCTTCAGCTAAAGTTAGGGTATGATTTGGCTATAGATAATAGTTCTAGGATACATACATAGTTAGGACTTGTATTTGTGCATGTGTGTATGTTAGAGAGAAAAAAGCAATGTATTTGTTTGTTTTTTGCTGGTTCTTCATACTTACTCCAAGCATAGAAGACTTTGGAGGGCAGGATTCTGACATATTTGTCTAATCTGAAATTGAACACAGGGCCATTTTTATATCTCTTCTCCTCTAATATGTGGATTAAAATTAAGTTAAATTCAGACCAGGAACAGAAAGCAATCATTCTGGAAGAATATTTATGTATTTGCTTGTGCAAATATAAATCCCTATATGGGTTTTTTGCCCTGCCCATATCTGGGAGAAAAAACTATTAAGGGCCAAACCTGACAATGTAAAATTACTTAAGAATCATAGACTAAATAATGACATCCCTCAGACTTTCAGACCTTGACTTTGAGTTGAGAGCAAAACTAGTTTCCACTTGAACTTGTCTGGCAATGTGGTACAATGAAAAGAGATTAGATTTGGAGTAATATGGCTTAGATTTAAATTCTTTCTTTGATACTACTTGTGTGACCTCAGTTTCCTCATCTACAACATGAGGAGGTTAGGTTATCTGAGCTCTAAGGTCTCTTCTGCCTTTAAATCTATGATCATTTAAAGTCAGAGCTAGAAGTATTTAGAAGTCAAAATGCTGGGATTAGAGTTGAGATATACATTCAAATCCCATCTCTGACAAATAGTAACTTTATGACCCTGGACAAATTATTAACTTTTTCTGAGCACTTGTTTCTTCATCTCTTAAATACCCCAGAGGCTTATAGTGCGACTCAAATAAGAGAATAGATGGAAGGTGCTTTGTAAACTTTAAATGTATTGTGCTAATGCTGGAAATTATTATATGAATGACCCTAAAGTTTTCTTTCCAATGACCCACTGGTAAATAGGCCAGTCTCTGATGGTGGCCTTGTTGTGTCTATATGTGGATGGGTCTGAATCTTCTAACTAAATGTGTGAAGTAGACTGGGAGCCTGACGTTTCTATCTCTTGTGTTTTCTCCATGGTGGAACAGGACAACTTTGGTTATGACCTGGCAGCTGTGGAAGCAGCCAAGAAGAAGCATGAAGCCATTGAGACAGACACTGCTGCTTATGAAGAGAGAGTGAAGGCCCTGGAGGATCTGGCCCAGGAGCTGGAGAAGGAGAACTACCATGACTTGAAGCGCATCAAGGCGAGAAAGGACAACATCCTGCGTATGTGGTCCTACTTGTTGGATCTGCTACAATCTCGGCGCCAGAGGCTGGAGATGACCCTAACACTGCAGAAGCTCTTCCAAGATATGCTTCACAGCATCGACTGGATAGATGAGATCAAGGTCTGGCCTCTCAGCGGCAGGTCTCTCTCCCTTCTTCTCCATTGCCAACATGTAGCAGCTTTGCCCTGTCACTGAGGTCCTGGAATGGAGGATAACAACTTTACTATTAATTTATGCTTCTTTGACTCCTTTCATCCAGGAATCACAAACCCTTTTGTAAACACACCAGACTGAAGTCTCCTGGTCCTTCCTGCCCAAGGTTAGGAGGCAGAGAATGGTTGTCAATTTCCCTGGCTCAGGACAGGGAAACAAAGGCACAGTTCTTGTCTCTGCCTACCCACAGTTTACCTGGACTCTACCCATGATCTTCATAACTGACTTGAAATAATCTAAATAGACATGAATGGCAAAGATAAGAATTCATGATCTGTGCAGGGGTTGGACTAAACAATCTTTGAGGTCCTATGGTTACTATTTCTTTCAGGCAGACTTTTCTCCCCTCCCTCCCTTAGTCCAGTTGTTAAGGAGTAGACAAGATGATTTACCTTTACCTACTTGCCTCACCTTTTAATGTTAGTGTTAAGGAACAGTGAGATGTCTGTCTAAAATGGAGGAAAAGTGAGACTAAACACCTGAATGTTTGCAGCCTGAATAATCACCATCAGGTTATAGCAAGACAAAGACAGTTTCTGTGGAATGGAAAGGATTGCTCACAAGACCAGTCCTCTGTTTCACTAAACTCTACCCACTTTTATGTCCTTTGGTCCAGAATAGCAGTAAGAAAGGTACTTATATTCTAGTTGGATCTTCACCGTGAGAGTCAACATGGTTTAGTGAGGAGAAAGAGCTGGCTTGAGCATCAGAAAGATGTAAGATCATATCCTCCATCTGAAATGAACTGGCTATGTGACCAACAGCAAGTCACTTAACCTCTCTTAGTGCCTCCAGATAACTCTCTAAGACTAGAATTTGCAGAGAAGGTGCTGACCTGCATTGGAGTAAATTCCTCACTATATCAATGAAATCACAGATTTAGTTTCTGAAATAAATTCATTTTAGCCACTCTGGTCCAAGTACTTCTGAATGCTTTCTCTAGAATGGTCTTTCATCTCCTTTCTTTTTCCT
Organism: Potorous gilbertii; assembly: GCA_028658325.1. Classification (NCBI taxonomy): domain Eukaryota; kingdom Metazoa; phylum Chordata; class Mammalia; order Diprotodontia; family Potoroidae; genus Potorous; species Potorous gilbertii. The sequence continues at coordinate 435,899,210 of CM053769.1, read as the reverse complement.
GGTAGAGGTACAGGTATCCTCACTTTTCCTTTCTCCTTTCCTAGGTTCACCTTGTGTCCTCTGAGTTTGGAAAGCACTTGTTGGAGGTAGAGGACCTGCTTCAGAAGCACAAGCTGATGGAAGCTGACATTGCCATCCAAGGGGATAAAGTGAAGGCAATCACATCAGCTGCTCTTCAGTTCACGGATGGAAAAGGTTGTTAAAGGATATTTCCTCGTGGCTTCAAGATTCCACCTTTCTTCCCCTTCCGTGAAGTTCTCCTAACATTAAAACCCACAGCTTTAGGGCCCAAAGCTCAGTTTCTTTTTGCCTTTATCAATTAATGTTCCATGAAAGGGACTTGAGGGGTGAGGGAAAAAATGTCATTAGATGCCCGACAACTACTGTCAAAAACAAGGGTCAATAGTACTTGCAAGTACCAGAAAATTCTTACCCTTTCACCCTGTTAAGATCATACATGTGAATCACAAGATGAGAATCACAAATTCTTTGAGGTCAAGTACCAGTGAGATCTTGTCTTTGTATTTCCCCCAGGATCTAGCATGGTGCCCTGTGCATAATGGGTCATTGAGTAAATAGTGGATCAGAGAATAGAATGAAAGTCTCCTGGACACTAGTCCTATAAAGGGAACATCCTACTATTTTCCAAAAGAGTTAGTATAGTATTTGAACATTGATTTTAAAACATAAGGATGGTGTGAACACATTTGGCGAAAAGTCCTCCCACCAATAAAACAATCCTATTGAGAACTTTTTAATAAGTCATTTGATAAGCAGTTGTTAAGCACCATGTGCCAGCCCTAGTGATATAAAAGCAAAATTGTGATGGTCCTTGACCTCAAAGGGGAAACAAAAAATATCGGAGAATAGTGGCCGGGGAACGGAGTTTGAACCTACAGGGTGACAGGAATTGTGAATACAACCTTAGGGTTACACCATATAGTTGAAGCTAGAAAGGATCTCAGACGACATCTAAGTTCCTCCCCTTCACTTTATAGATGAGGAAATTGAGGTCCAGAGAAGTAAAGAGTGATATACTCAAGGCCATTTGTACAAGGCAGGATTTTCTGGTATTCTTTCTAGCTCAAGCTGGGTAGGCCTTCAAATCATAGTAGATGGCTGGATGGGAGGAAAATCATAGCTGTGGGTTGGGTGAATTTTCATTCTCTTATCAGCCATGGAGGACAATCCATCTCTAGGGCTGAGTCTCAAAGCTTAGAGGGTTCCATCTTTTAGTTTCCATGGATCCCATCCAAGAGATAAAATCAAAATTTGTTTATAAAGCAACTTCACTTTCCTTCAGGCCTCTAGCATGCTGGACTATAGCCTCATTAGGTGGGTTTATGGGATAAGCCTAAGTAAATATACTAGTCAAGAGACCTGAGCTTGTATCCTGGCTCTGACATTTTATCATCCATGTAACTCTGGGCAAGTCATTGATTTCTTCTGTGCCTCAGTTTTATAACTTGAATAATACTTGCATTATCTGCCTCACTATTATATGGAAAGTGCTTTGTAACTCTAAAGCACTATAGAAATGTGAGTTACTTTGGTCAATTTACATCCTTAATTTTGCAATGAAAATGAACCTCTTTCTCTTTCTCTCTCTCTTTTGCACCTTCCCTCCCTCTTTGATGTTCCCCTTTTTTCCTCATTCAGGTTACCAGCCTTGTGACCCCCAGGTCATTCAAGATCGGGTCAGCCACTTGGAGCTGTGCTTTGAGGAGTTAAGCTCTATGGCAGTCGGGAGGAAGGCCCGGCTGGAGCAATCCAAGCGACTGTGGAAGTTTTTTTGGGAGATGGATGAGGCAGAGAGCTGGATCAAGGAAAAGGAGCAGATCTATTCCTCACTGGACTATGGCAAGGACTTGACCAGTGTGTTAATCTTGCAGCGTAAGCACAAGGCCTTTGAGGATGAGCTACGGGGACTAGAGGCCCACCTGGAGCAGATGATGAAGGAAGCAGAAGAGATGGTGGCCCAAAAGCACTTCGGGTACCCACAGATCGAGACCCGGATCCGGGAGGTGTCTGCCCTGTGGGACCAGCTGAAGGAGCTGGCTGCTTTCCGCAAGAAAAACCTCCAGGATGCTGAGAATTTCTTCCAGTTCCAGGGGGATGCTGATGACTTGAAGGCCTGGCTGCAAGATGCCCACCGATTGCTCTCAGGAGAGGATGTTGGACAAGATGAAGGAGCTACCCGGGCCCTGGGAAAGAAACATAAGGACTTTCTGGAAGAGCTGGAGGAGAGTCGAGGGGTGATGGAACACCTGGAACAGCAAGCCCAGAGCTTCCCTCAGGAATTCAGGGATTCTCCTGATGTGAACAATCGGCTACAGGCTCTCCGAGAACTTTACCAGCAGGTGGTAGCCCAGGCTGACCTGCGTCGGCAAAGGCTACAGGACGCCCTAGATTTATATACAGTGTTTGGTGAGACAGATGCCTGTGAACTGTGGATGGGGGAGAAGGAAAAGTGGCTGTCTCAGATGGAGATCCCAGACACTCTGGAGGACCTAGAAGTGGTACAGCACAGGTCAGAACCAGGTTAACACATCCCTTACCTTACCCTCACCAAAGACTTTATTTTTTTGTTTGCTTTGGGTTTTTTTTGTTTGTTTATGAAAGCAATTAGAGTTAAGTGACTTACCCAGGGTCACACAATTAATAAGTGTCAAGTGTCTGAATCCATATTTGAATTTAGGTCCTTCTGACTCCAGGGCCAGTGCTCAATCCACTGTGCCACTTACCTGCTCCCAAAGCTTTTCATTAAGATACTCTACTATTTTGACAACAGGTTCCTCAACAGGATGCCCCATGTGATATTGGTGATGCCTTTTCTCCTTCAGAGGCCTGAATGGATTTTAACATTTTCACCATCACCTCTCACTAGTCCTCAGAACGGCAAACGATAGTCAGAGTTTAGAATCTGAGCATAGATTCCAGCGGGACTAGAAGAAACCTTTGCCCAGAGCAAGTTCTCATCCCCCAGGAAAGAACAAGTTTCTGTGCCTACTGCTACTGCATCAGGTCTCTATTCTCCGTCTCTACCAGCTACTGAAACATAGGGCCATAGTATTTAGTTCTGAAAGGAACCTTAGAGATCATATACGCTACCATCTCCCCATTTTACAGATGAGTAATTGAAGACCTAGAGAAATTAAATAACTTACACAATGTCACACACTCAATTAAAAGGAGGATCAGAATTCAAACCTAAATTCAAACCTCCAATCTCCAATTCAATGGAAACCACACCAATGTTGCCTGACTTGAGGAGGAAAGACCAGAGTGTAGTGAAAGCAATAACTTGGGGGAGAGTGAGATAGTGGTGATAATAGGTTGGCTCCCCTGGCAATCTGGCCATTGATAATATCCACCAAGAACTTCCTCCATTCTTCTTCTGTTAGATGAACCTGTAGCATGCCTAATAACCAGCCTTTCTGCTCATACCAGCCTAAGAAAGGGACTACTATGGGCCATGAAATTAAGACTACAAACCTGAAATTTGGCTGTGTTGAAAGATTAGCCTTAGTAATGAGATTAGAGGTGGAGCTGAGGGGATCTCACAGTAGCAGAGTGTCCCGGAATGGCAATTGTCCTTTTCACTAATTTCTTCCCTTTTGAATAGAGGAATATGCTGTTTAAGAGGCGGTGGGAAAGAATTAAAAATCTTACTTCTCTGAGATTTGACCTGCTGTTCTTGTTGCTATGTTATACCTAGATCATTAATATCTGTCTTAGGTTCGACATCCTGGACCAGGAGATGAAGACACTGATGGCACAGATTGATGGGGTGAATCTTGCTGCAAACAGCCTTGTGGAAAGTGGCCACCCACGTAGTGCAGAAGTAAAGAATTGTCAGGATCATCTGAACCACAGGTACAGAGCAGGACTTCCAGGTGTAACAATTTCTTATGGCTCCATATGTATCACTGATATGGCCTGGGTATTGGGCTGCCCACTCTGCAAGTCTGACTTGCCCCCAAAACAATAGCCAGTCATCAAGCATTTATTAAATGCTTATTATGTGCCAAGTAAGGAATAGCATACTCTACCTTCAAAGGAGCTTACATTTTAATTCAGGAGACAAAATGCAAATAACCAGACTGTTTTCTTCAGCTACTATAGTCTTAACCTTGTTTCTCTGCATGCCACCAAACAGGAGGGAAGATGGCACTCCCACCTGGCATGCAGCAAATTCTCCAGGGAGTGAGTGGGCTAGAGAAGTGTTCATTGAAATATAAACACTATGGACTTGGTTCTGGTTGTGTATAGGTATGCATGATAGGAAGAGAGGAGTTCTGGGGTGTGTGTGTGTGTGTGTGGGTGGGTGGGTGGGTGTGGGTGTGTGCGCATGCGCATATGCATGCATGCGTGCGTGTATATTTGCGGAGAGCATCATTTAGAGAATGCCCGGAGACAGAATGAGGCCATATGGTGCACTTGCTGCATTTCCCCTGGGGTTCTTGGGCAGAGGAGAGGACTTATATTTTTTGCTTATTTGTTTTGTTTTTGCTACTGTTACCTTAATATAATCCTGAAGTGAATGTTTTGTTTTGGGGTTTTTTTGCCTGCCTTTACTGTAACTCCAGCCGTGAAACTGTCTACAGATGACTATCATGTAGGTGGGCTTGTTAGTTAAAAATGAGAACCCTTATATAAAAGAGATCTATTAGAAGGAGATTTTTTTCAGAGCAGAGTTTAATTGCCTGCTCATTCCTAAGGGATCCTTGGGGACAGAGAAGTCTTCCATGACATATGCTTTTCTCCTGTCCCCTTCTCCTTCCATCCCCCCACACATACACTGAACTGTTTCTAGGAAGCTAAGACTGAAGACATTAGAGAAGGGAGGTAGAGAGGGAAATAGAGACTGTAAGCCTGTGATTAGGCTGTGTCAAAAGATTAGACTCAAGAGATTAAAGATATAACTGATAGATTTAATAGGAGTTGTGGCCCCAAAGCAAGTCTTTAAGATTTTCCTTTTCAACATTTTTTTCAGGCAGTATGATGGCAGGGGGATGGGGAAAAGAGAATGTCAACAAAACTGGGAGACTGTAAATGGGTACCCTAGCAAAGGTAGGAGGTAATGAGTAGGATATATTCTATATATAGTCTATATTCTATATATGGAACATTTTAATATAAGGCTGACTACCTATAAATGATGACAAGTAGACAATTCAAAGTACAAAAACTGAAATGTAATTCTAGAAATCTCTTTGTAAGTATGGTGTCCCTATAGAGGGTCATTGTCTAATAACTAGATAGATGGTGGTTCTCTTTTCAAATTCTAACATGATGGTTACTTTATTTCTGTTTTTTGCTTAATTGAGGGAACTAGGCATCTTTGAACTAGATCAACTTCTAAAGGGCAAAAATAGCTTATCAGTTAAATGGTTTAATGAGCCTGCAACCAGAGATCTTAAAGACTATTAAGTCATTCATCATCCCTAATGCTGTAAGATTGTATTACTCTGTTTTTATCTGAGAGAGGACCTAAGGCATAGATAGGTGAGGCATATGTTTTTACAGACTTTAAACCATAGTTCCACTCACTGTAGTAATCATTGACAGGTGGTCATGTAGCTGGTTTGAATATCTCTATTGACAGTGAGCAGCAGGTGATGCTGGAAGGCAAGGCAATATCCTCATGAGGAGAGAGGTCCTCTTTTTTACCTTCATAGAGGTGTGGCTTTCTTTTCAATTCATACCTCACCCTGGGTTAGATCTTTCTTTTAAAATCTGAATGCCAAAAAAAAAGAAAAGAAAAGAAAAAGAAATCATGGCTACCAGCAGTGTGAAAATGAACAGATTCGTTTGAACTTGCTTATTAGTTTAAGTCCTAAGAGGACTCTTCCTCTGATGTATTGTGCTTTAAATTAAATATGTGGCTCAAATCCCTAGCTGGTTTCTGCTGGTATGTCCAAACTCGTTGGGCTTGTGAAATCTTGGTATGTTAAAACTAGCTCTTTTCTAGGTTTTCTTCCCATTTTCCCAGTCTCTTTATCAGTGTTGAAGCAGAATTAGCACAGATCTGAATGATCATCCCTATTTTAATATACCTTGTCACATACGGACAGGGAAAACATTTTTAAAAAATACCATTTACAGAAATAGCAATTTTAAAGGCAAAGAAAGGTGACCACTACAAATCAATGGAGAGAAGTGTGGCTGTTTTTTCCTCCATGAAATTCTCCCTTAGGGAATAGGTAAATCAAGGGAATAGATTGGGAGATAAAAGAGAGGGTTTCATCCCCCAGGAAAGCAGAGGGGGAAAAGTTCATGGTGGTCTCATCATTCAACCAACATGTATTAGCATCACAGATGGTTGATGGTGGAACCTGGAATATGTGCTCCTGGCTCCCTTTCAGACAGCGGTAAAGCTTAGTACAGTACTTTATGATACATAGTAGGTGCTTAATAAATATATGTTGACTGATTGACTAGCATGCTACTCTGGTTCCAACCTCTGTCATTCTCTACCTGTGAACCAAGTCAGACTCTCTGGTTCTCTCCTCTTCCTCCCACAAATCCCTTTTTTTCAAAGGTGAGGGCAAGCTTAGGAGTCGAAATAATGGTTGGTTGCATTCTGAGTGGTTTGCCATCAGGTCAGGTCCAAAAAGCCCTTGGTGCTTAAGGAATGCTGAGAAAACTCTCTGCTATTAAGGAGTTTATCCTTCTCCCCTTACTTTATTCCAAGCCTTTTAGAAGTAGTTTCTAAAGGTTGGGGGCACCCATTTCATTTATGGTAGCTCATACCATTATGGAAAGCTCTAGTTGTTAAGTTCTTAAGTAATTCAGCCTCCCTGTGACTGACTTCCTACTATTGATTTTTGTTCTGCCTTTTGGAACCATAGAGATTCAATCTAACTTGCTTTCCACTTGACTGCCCTACAAACATTTGAAGGTAGTGCTCATCATTCCCCTGGATTTTATACTGACTCTCAATTCCTTTATGATGTAGTTTATAGACCTGAGACCCTCTCAGGTGCAGCTGGTGAATTCTCAGATAGTGTGTGCTGGAATTTCCCATATTCACAGCAGTGCTTGCCATGCAGATACTACATACAAGGAAAAGGGAGAGGGATAGCTTTGATTGAGTCATGTTGTTGAAATGATACTCCTACAGAGGATCTATGATAGGGTTGTAGGGTTGGTTTTCAGGCAGAATTAAAGGGAGGCTTTGAGACAGACAGCATAGAGGGACATAAAGGGACAAGCAGCACGTCCGTCCTGCACATGGATGTAGATGTGACTCATTTAAGAAGGGCAAAGAAACTTAGCCAACTCTATTGTCACATTTATTGATTTATTAGAACTCATAGGGTATCTCTTATTTAGGGTTGGTAGAGATATTTAGAAGTCACTGAATCTGAGACCCTAATTTTACAAATGAGGAAATTGAGATTGAGAATATGAAAGTGATTTGCCTAAGGTTACTTAAGTAATTAAGGGTTAGGAACTACTCCTGACTCCAAAGCTAGCATTCTTTCTAGTACATCAGACTGCCTCATCCAAACCTAAAACAGTTTTTCCTGCTAGTGTCTCCCTTAGTGGGGATTTTGAAGTATAAGAGGAGCAAATATGACTTCAAAGTAGAATCTTTTTTAGCAGCTTTATGTATCCTTGGACAAGTAACTTTACCTTTCTAGGTCTCATTTTCTTAATCTTTAAAATGAGTGAATTGAACTAACTGGTCCATAAATTCCCTTCTGCCTCTAAATACTTTGATCCTATTTTCTGCCCAGCTTTGTCATAGAGTCTATCCAATAAATGCTTTTTTAAATGAGTGGATGGTCATTTTTTGGTGAACATAACCTACTGTGTCAATATCCTTCTTAAAAATATGGAAACTTGCACTAAAATAATCCTCCAGACCTAGTTTAATCAGTGCAAAGCATAAGATGATTACTTCCTCCAATCTCTATTATATATGTTAATGCTGACCAACAGTACTTTACTCTTTTTGTCAGTCATGTCACACTATACTTCATAATGAGTTTGTACTTGCATGAGACTTTAGGTCTTTTAACATGAATTTTTTTTATCCGAGTGCAAAGTTTTAGATTTATCCCTATCCTCATATTTGGGAGTCATGCCAAGCTCTTCTTGAAAGTTGATTCTGGAACTTGTTTACCCTGGGAGAGGAAGAGAGAAAAGATATGATATCAGAAAGGAAAAAGCCTCATACTCATCCTTCTTGGCAAACTTGAGCTTCTGGTTATCATAGTAGTGTAGAGGCAATAGCCAAAGTGCCATTGAATACTCCCACCATTGCTCTGGCTCCTCACTTAAATTGAATGCACTTCTTCAAGTCCTTTGTGTTGGTATATACCTTCCTCTCTTGATAACGTCTCGATCTCTTCCTGGGTGAGGAAAAAATGGTGCCATCCCTTTATGTCCCATCCCCTCTTTCATCCATAGATCATGGCAAGGTTAAAGATTCCATTCTGGCCAGTGCATTCTCCTTATCTTTGTGTCAGAGAAGAGAAAAATGGTACCATCCTTTCATGATACATGCCCTCTTTTATACATAGATCTTGGTAAGTGAAAAAATTCCATTCTTGTCAGTGTGTTCACTTATCCCCTGGTATATTTCTCTGTGTCAGAAGAGAAAAATAGCACCCTCCTTTTATGACACGTGCCCTTTTTCATCCATAGATCATGTCAAGCCAAAAGATTGCATTCTGGCCAGTGTATTTACTTCCCTGTATCAGAGAGGTATTCAGAGTACTCATACTCTGCATATTGGTACTGGGTAGTAATCATGAACTTCTTCCCAAGATTTTGTCCTTGGCAAGAATGACTGTCCTGAATATTTCTTTCACTCATGTTCTTTCTGTGTTATAGTTAGTTGTGTGCAACTGTATATAGTTTTATGGTTTTCATCTAGTCATTTTCCTCCCTTTTGCTCAAGTTACTGATTCTTCTCCTAGACTTAATTCTCACAAGCTACATCTCATCTAGGAACTTCATCTATCATTAACCACGACCTGAAATATCAAATCCTATTCTTTATCATCTCCATAGAATTATTCACTTCTTAAAATTATAAGCCCCCATTGGAAAGAGAGAAATTAAATCTGTGCCCATGTTCAGGTCTTTCAGACACCATACCCAGGACTTTAGTCACTAGTGATTTGTTTGTTTGTTTTCCTAGCCATATGATTAATTTTCTATGTAATGCAATCAGTCAGTCAATAAACAATAGAGGGACAACACTAGAATTAAGAGAGATTGGGAAAGGCTTTCTGTAGAAGGTAAAATGGCTAGGATGTGAAGAAAATGAGGAGATAGAGATGAGAAAGAAGAACATTTCAGGCATGGGGGACAGCCAGGGAAAATTCCTGGAGGTGAAAGATGGAGCATCTTGTTTGAGGAATAGCCAAGAGGCTAGTGTTGCTGGATCAAAGAGTAGTGGTGGTGGGGTAGGGTGGAGTGTGAGTTGTAAGAAGATGGGAAAGGTAGGTAGGAACTAGGTTATGAAGTTCTTTGAACATTAAACAAGGATTTTGTATTTAATCCTAGAGGCCACTGGAATTAGAAACAGAAAGAGAGAAAAAGAGAGAGAGAGAGAGAGAGAGAGAGAGAGAGAGAGAGAGAGAGAGAGAGAGAGAAGGGTGACATGGCTGGACTTATTCTTTAGGAAAATCACTTTGGTGGTTAAGTGGAAGATGTACTGGAGTATGGAGAGACTTGTGGTAGGCAGACCCACCAATAGGCTATTTCAGAAATGAGGAGATGAGGGCCTGAACTAGGGTGGTGGCAGTATTAGAGGAGAAAAGGGGACATATTAGAGAGATATGGCATAGGGGAAAGCAACAGACCTTGACAACAAATTGGAATTGGGAGTAAAGAGGGACTGAGGAGTTGAGGATGATGCCTAGGTTGTGAGTCTGGGGGACTGGGAGGACAGTACCTTTGACAGTAAGTCTGGGAGCTGGGAAAGCTCGAGGAAAAAGATGAGTTCACTTTTGGCCATATTGAGCTTTATATGTCTACTGAATATCCTTTGCCATGAATAATAGGCAGCTGGAAATGTGGTCAACAGAGAGGTTAAGGTTGTATAAGTAGATTTGAGATGATCAGCATAAATATGATGATTGAATCCATGGGAGCTAAGAAAATAACTGAACAAGTGAAGTAGTATAGAGGGAGGAGGAGAAGGACAAGGACAGAGCACTGTGGGAGTCCCAAAATTAGGAGACATTGCCTGGATAAAGATCTAGTGAATGTGAGTGAGATGTAGTGGTCAAACAGATAAGAAGAGAACCAGGAGAGAGTGATGGTTCAAAAACTTAGAGAAAAGAGAGGAATGAAAGAAAAGAATCATCAAATGTCAAAGGCTAGGATGGAGATGGATGCAATAAGGATTACATTTTCTATATAAGAGAAACTAACAAGGGCCTTTGCAAAGTTAAGAGTAAAATCTGAATCACTTAATCCAAAGGCCATGACTTCCAGAGCACTTCCCTCCCCCTCTCCCCAACTCTCCCAGCGTCACAGGCCCTGATTTCATCAGTCTTCCCCTTTAACACGGGACAAAAGAGCTGCATGTATTTGGGTTGAATGCCTTGTTTTGATTATTGCTGTTGCCTCCCAGCAAGCATGTAGGGTAGTTCTGTGTTGGAGGCTCTCTTGGTTCTTTAGCCAGGTCCTTCCTTCATATTGCTTGAAACTACTTAAAAAATATTGTGTTTGAATCAAAGAATTTTAGAATTGGAAGCACTATCAGAGATCATTTAATCTAAACATTATTTTACATATGAGGAAGCTGTGACTCACAGAAGCTAAGTTAAGCTCAAGGTCACCTGGTAATTTGGTGGGCAGAACTGAGCCTTGAACTTAGATACCTTGACTCTTGGTCCAGCTGGGACCAGGAAAGTCATCTGTTTTTAAGAATAATAAATAAACATTAAGAAAATAAACTTCTTGGCTGTCTCTTTAAAGTGAAATAACTATTTCATTTTATTTTTAGATTTTTTTTTATTGTGCATTTAATTGCCATGAAAAACACCAAATATGACCATGCAATAAAAGTTCTTTACAGGGCAAAAATAAGCTTAAATGAACTAATTTTACAAACTCATTCAGAACTTGAATATTACCATGAGACAAAAGACATTGAACAAGAATATGGGATATTTTGTTCTTTGAAGAGTCACTTTATAGGATCCAAGATCTCCACCTTTTGGAAGACCTGTTCCTTGAACATGTCTATGCAAGTTTTCTCTTCTTTCCCAAGTCCTAAGTGATTGTCCGGCCTTTCATTGGGTGCCTTCCTTGCTAGTAGGAAGGTGATTTTTATAGGCTTTATAAACTTGGTCTGGACTGGGCTGGAAATGAGAGAGGAACCTGAAACCACTACAAGATTCAAAAAACTTTCTCTGACTTTCTGTGTAGCCCTTGTTATCCTCTACAATGCTTTGACTTAGTGTCTAAGTGAAAAAGAATGTTCTTCAAATTGACTTTTTCATTCAGTGATTGAGGTGTTCTGGAATTGGCAAGGACAGCCAGATTTTAAAAGAGAAACAATGCTGATTCTAGCCAAGGCAGTAAATAAATGCTGAAACATCTTTTTCCCTCTGGTGGATGAGTAATACTGACTGCCTTGTAATTACAGCTTTCCTCAGTGTCTCTTAGAAGCTCAGGGTGAATCTTTACTACACCCTTTCCACTGGGGCATTAGTCTCTTTGTTATAAGATGGAGAAAAATTGTGTCATAATTTGAGAAAGTGATCTACCCAAAGTCGTGAAATAAAAGTAGGAATAGAATATAAATCCTATTTCACAAACTAAGGCTGTCCCTCCAGGTCAGGGGTCCATCTAAGTGGGTCAAAAACTCAGATGGAAATGTGTTCATTAAATGATACATGAAGATCCCTGTGAGTCATGTGTTGACTTAGAAAAACATATATTAACATTATATTATCTATGCTCTATTATGTCATTTATTTTATTATATATTTCCCAATTACATTTAAATCTCTGAGATGCTTGAGGAGTGTTGGCTACTTTGGACTGTATATTTGACACCTCTGATCTAAGGAATTTTTGTTTGTTCTTTCACTCATTTCTCTCACTTGTACATGTCAAAGTAGACCCAATTTTGCATCTTACCCAGTTTCATTGACTGGTTGGCTGAAGGTCATCGTTGTTTGGGCAGTCACTAGCCGGGTTACTGTCCGGTATCAGCCCTCTAAGAATTAGGGAAAGCTCCAAGGATTCTTATCAAAGAACTTGGGTTTCCTGAATCTCAATTCTTACTCATTCGTTGGGTTCCCATGGTGACTGTCATGCGTTTCATAAACATAACTCAGTGACCAGCTATAGTATAGAACCAGAAAGCTGAAATGCACATAACAAACTAATTAAAGGATAATAGTCCTGGCTAAGGAGAGGAATGGGAATTAATAAGCAGCTTTGGTGGTCAGCTAAGTGCCAAAAGCAGCATTATAGCCCCAGGACCAGGCGTATCATCCCTGTTATATGACCTGATGATAGACGATGCTAGAATAGTTATGTGAGCAACCATTTTGCAACAGCCCTGTGGTAGCTTACAGCTCAATTAGAAGGTTTCAGAGAGAGAGACCTGCAGATATCCAAAGGATGCTGATGACCCAGGGGGTGAAGTCTGTCCTTTTTAGATATTCTGTCTACTGTGATCTTGGCAAGAGGCCAGGAGACTTCATACCCTAGAAGGTTCTGGACCACTTTGCATAGTTGTTTGCAACCTAATATAAAAGATTAATTTTGCTTCTTTCAGCTGGTTATACTCAGGCTTAGTTGTCCTGCATGGGCCACAGCCTTACTATCAAGTGTAGGAAGAGAGAGAGAGAGAGAGAGAGAGAGAGAGAGAGAGAGAGAGAGAGAGAGAGAGAGAGAGAGAGAATGTGAAAATGAAGTACCTGGAGGATTTGACACTTTCATACCCAGAACTCCTACCTTGGGGAGAGTTTAGTGATTGCCTCAGTCCTATATTTAAGACTGGCTCCATCCACTCTTTATTCCACTCCCTGGCTATTTTACCAAATCCATTTCAGTTCCTGATGTCGTCCCAACTCTCAACCCTTTTCTAGTTCTGAAACCAAAATCAAATTAGCTGCTAGTGTGTCAGTCTATTCCGTTACACCTCCACTCACCATCCTTGTAACTTTGCAAACCAAAACACCTCTCCCTGGTCATTGCTACCATATAGATAGATAGATAGATAGATAGATAGATAGATAGATAGATAGATAGTGTTCTCCTATTAGAACATAATAATCTCCTTGATGACATGGGCTTCATTTTCTTATGTAGTAGAGTATTAGGTATTTATAAATGTTTTTTCATTCATTGGTTGTATATTGAGAGGCAGTATGATCTAATGAATTTAGGCTAGGAGTCAGAAAAACTTGGGTTCAAGTGTTGATTTTGACACAGGCAAGTTTTGTGATCCTGGTCAAGTCATTTAACCTTTTAGTGCCCAAGCCAACAGGCTAAGATTCTAAGTTGAAGGAGCTAGCAGTCTCCATCATAGAAGGGAGTTTTCACTCTTGAATTTCCCTATACCTATACCCGGAAAAAGATCAAAACCTAATGTTAATTTCCTAATACATTCTCACCATTACTGTGTGTATAGCCATTATTTCCTTAAAAAATCTGAACGATGAGAGTTTCTGAGGTGGGGGATGTGGGATGGGTCACAGAGAAAAATGTGTGAACAAACTTAACAATAAAGAGGAAACAGATTGCAGAATGGCTTAGGAAACAAAACTAATGTGTTTCATGATTACAGAAAACACGTCTTAGATAATCAGATTCAAAGTAAAGGACTAGGGGAAAATCTGTTATGCTCAAGCTGTATCCAGAAAAGAAAGAGTTATAATCATGAATGTATATAAGATGACAGCAAACCTAAATACCTAAAATAGGGACAAGCAGAGAGACAATCTTAGGACTAAAGGCACCATGTATAATGAAACAATATCAATATTAAATGTGCTTACACTTTATAGCATACCAATTAAATTCTTTAGGAAAAGCTCACTGCAGTGAAAAAAGAGCTAGTTAGACACTATGTTAAGTGACTTTAATATTACAAAACCAACAGAAAAATAAGTGAAAATGAAATTAAATTTGAATAAAGTACTGGAGGTGAAAGACCCATGAAGATTTCTGAATAAGGTAGAGAATACGCATATTTCTCAGACTTCTATGGGATCTGCTCCTTCACATACTAGGGTACAAAGAATGCATAAATTCAGAAAGCAAGAAATCGGAAACATATATTTTACAAACTGTAGCATACTTAAGTGATACTCAACTAAGAAAATATAACCAAAAGACATGGACCTAAAATGAGACTAAAATACAATATGTTAAATAATGAGTGGGCCAACACCTAATCACAGAGACAATTAAAACTTAAGTAGTTCTTAAGGGAAAGTGTGTGTGTGTGTGTGTGTGTGTGTGTGTGTGTGTGTGTATGTGTCCCTGAATATTATGTTAATAACAGAGAAAAACACAAAAATGAATTGAACAATAAGGTAAAAAAAACTAGAAAAACCAAAAAATTAATCAAAAATAAACACAAAATATTTTAAATATTTAAAGGCAAATTTAACAGGATTAAAAACTTTATTAACCTATTAAATAAAATAAAGAGCTGTTTTTATCAAAGACTAAGAAAATCGATAAACTATTAGCCAATTTGATTTTTAATAGGAACAGCAAGACAAAATTAGCAAATTGAAAAAGAGATTACCAACAAGTGGAGAAGAAATAAAGAAAACATCAAACTGCCATAGCAGCAAATGGCAACAGAACTGAAAATCAGTATGGAATGGATGAATAGCTACACAATTGTAAAATGCCAAAAACAAACAAAACAAAGGCTGAATAACCTAATCCTGAATTCATAATTAAATTGAGTAATTAATAAATGAATTCTTCTGGAAAAATGAATTTTATCAAACATTCAAGAATAAAATAATCTCCCTACTGCCTTAACTGTCTCAGGATTTGGTAAAGTGCTTGTTTACTTTTGGGGAAAAAATAGGTGTCCTGTTGGTCAAACAAGGGGAATGATAAAGCAGAGGAGAGCCATATATCCATATCATTAATGAACATTGATGTAAAAGTATTACAACAATGGCTACTTATAGCACTGTATCCCCAAAGTATTCATTATGACCAAGTTATATTTATATCAGAAATACAAGGATGGCTCAAGGCTAGGAAAACGATTAGCAAAATAAATCCTATTAATAACTGAAAAACAAAAATTACATGACTATATCATCAGAGGCAGAACAAGTCTGTAGCATCACATTCATTTATGTTAAAAAAACAAAACACCAAAAAGCATCAGAACAAAATCGAACCGTTCTTAATATGAAAAGCATTTATCTAAATCTAAGAGTTGCCATTATTTTTAATTGAAAAACATTGGAAAGTTTCCCAGTAAGATCAGGAATGAAGCAAAGACGCTGACCATCACAATTGATACTAACATAGTACTAGAAATGCTGGCTATCATAGTTAAGTCAAAGGAAATAAGTTAATAAATTAATAAAATGCACTGAAAGACCAAGTTATCTTTTTGTGGATGATCTGATGGTTTACTTAGAAAATTCTAGAGAATTAATAAGAATTAAGATAATTACTTTTGCAAGTAGTAGACTGCAACACAACTCTATAAAATAATCAGAATTTCTAATAAATCAAAAAATGTAACAGAAATACCACTTACAATAACCCTGCCCCAAATATATGGGCATTGACCTAGTTACACATAAAACTAATATAAATAGGTCTACAAAACAATTTTCACAAAAATAAAGAAAGACCCAAATGAATGAAACATCCAGTGTATGTAGCTGAATCATTGGACCATGTCAATGTGAGGAGAATGTTCTTGTTTGTTGTAACTCAATTGTTTCAATCATGTCTGACTCTGTGTCCCCATTTGGGGTTTTCTGGGCAAAGATCCTAGAGTGGTTTGCCATTTCCTTCTCCAGCTCATTTTACAGATAAGGAAACTGAGACAAACTTTCCCAGGGTCACACAACTGCTAAGTGTTTGAGGCCAGATATGAACTCAGGAAAATGAGTATCCCTGACTCCCTACTTGGTACTCTATCCACTGTGCCACCCAGATGTCCAATTTTTACAGTTTATTGGCCTCCATTTCTATATTCCATATAGGACATTCTATGGACTTCCTGAGTTCAAATCTGGCTTTAGACACTTATTACATGTGATCCTGGGAAAGTCACTTAACCCTGTCCTCTTCAATTTCCTGATCTGTAAAAGGAGCTGGAGAAGAAAATGGCAAACCACTTCAGGATCTCTGCCAAGACAACCCTAAATGGGGTCACAAAGAGCTGGATACGACTAAAATGCCTGAAAACACCCACTGAACTAGGACAGCCCTCTCATTTTATAGATGAGGAACTATTGTGATTATATAAACAATATTTTTTTAAAAATTTTCCCTAAATAAAGTGTCCCCATTTCGTCTGAGGAAACCGAGGCTCATAAAATTTAAGTAACTTGTATATAGTAATGCAATAAGATAACACCCGAGGTCCAAGTCCTCTGTACTTTCTTCTCTGTACAACACTGCCTCCCTGTGGTGACAGTAGGAAAGCACCATGGCATTGTAGACATTTTCAGTCCCGATCACTTACTACTTCTATGACCTTGGGCATTCCTTACCATCTCGTTACCTAAGTTTCTTCATATGTCAGATATGCAGGTGGAACTAGAATACCTCCAAGTTCCCTTCAGTTCTAAATATATGATCAGAAAATAACTTCAACTTGCAACTGTGTGGATTTGTGATTCATGTGAATACCCAGTCCAGGGGCACAGATTCTACCTCATCCATCCCTTATCTTGTACATCCTTTGCCTTTGTCCTCTTCCAAATTCTCGGTCTTTTTCTAGAACCCTTGCCTGGCATCCTTGCATAAATACCATTAGAGCACATGCTCTATTTATCTATTATTTGCTTTTGCTATAGGATCAATCCAATTGTGTAATCAATTTAATTCCTTTTCTGGGCATACATATCTTTGTTGATATCTTCCGCTTTTTTTGTGCACAGTTCTTAACTCGTAAAGGAATATTGCCTATTCCCACTCACTATGCATCTCAGTCCTTTGAATTTTCTGCTTTTGAGGTGGTTTTCAGAGAGAAGGTTGTTAGTAAAATGGTAGAAATGGAAGCTGCATGGTAGAGATCATGTTTTATCTATCTTTATCCCTCACCATGCCTTACTCATATTAAATGTTTGACAAATATTGAATTAATGAATCTCCAGCACACTTTAATGAACACATATATTAATATTATATACTGATTCATATTTAGTACTTAATTACAAAGCATTAAGCAATAATAATACTTATTATTGTTCCCATTTTATAGGTAAAGCCTAATGAAATTAAGGGATTTGCCTACAAATAGCTTGGAATGGCAAACCTGAGCTCCTAGTTCAGTTTTTTCTGACTCTAGTGATTTTTCCACTACAACACATTTTCACTCTCATATATAACAATATATTAATAATGAAGGACATTCAGTTTATTTCTCTACTTTTTTATCAAAAACATTTTTTTGTTTACTGTGTGCAAGATCAGGTGCTTAGGATGCAAAAACAAACAAAAAAGTTCCTGACTTCAAAGAGCTTATATTTTAAAGTCCTATCTCCCATGAATATTGTGGGCATATCTAAGGGAGATATCCAATCCATTCCTTGGAAGATTGAACATAGATAGCACTTAGAAGAATCTTATTGGGAATCTCAGAAAATCTCTTAGCTTACCGACATACCTCCTGGACTTTCTCAAGTCCATTCATATGTAGTAGAGTGGTGTAATACCTGAATGTCACTCGCCTGGAGCACTTTGGTTCTCCATTCTCTATTTGAACTAAATTTTTTATGCCCCTCTTCTCTCAGATCTGTTTCCTTATAGATGCTGTCTGGTTTCTTTTTAGTTGTAGGCCTCTGTTTGTTCCTCATTAAGTAAATCTATGACTTAGAAAGTAGGATAATCCAACCATAATACTGGAATAATTTTATCATAGAATACTTAGGGATAATGGAAGGGATGGCAGGTTGGGGGAAGGGCAAACACTTTTGCGGCGGGACAAGTCAAAGAAGAAAATAGAGGACTAGAATGGAGGGTGGGGCAGGATAGAGGGAAATATCGTCTTTCACAACACAATTGCTATGGAAGTGTAGAATCTATATTGAAATGCTTGCCTTTTTCTGTTCCCTGTTGGATTCCTTTTCACTACTAGGGTGATGGAGCTGGGAAGAAAACATCACCCACAGCCAACCATGTATTTTTTTCTCTTCCCACCAGATGGGAGGCATTCCAGACCATGGTGTCTGAGTGTCGGAAGGCAGTGGACTCGGCACTCAGTGTACACAACTACTGTGTGGACTGTGAGGAGACAGGCAAGTGGATTATGGACAAGACAGAGGTGGTAGAGTCAACAAAGGATCTTGGCCGGGACCTAGCAGGAGTGATTGCCATCCAGCGGAAACTGTATGGACTAGAGCGGGATGTGGCTGCTATCCAATCGAGGATGGGTGCTCTAGAGCGAGAATCCCAGCGGCTGATCCAGGAGCATCCCGAATTGCAGGAGAACATTGGGAAACGGCAGGCTTACGTTGAGGAGTTGTGGCAGAAGTTGCAGCAAGCCCTGAGGGGTCAGGAAGCATCCCTCGGTGAGGCCAGTCAGCTGCAGAAGTTCCTGCAAGACCTTGATGACTTCCAGGCATGGCTGTTCATGGCACAAAAGGCCGTGGCTTCAGAAGATGCACCTGACTCCTTGCCTGAAGCTGAGCAGCTCCTCCAACAGCATGCAGCCATCAAAGATGAGATTGATGGACACAAAGATGATTACCAGAATGTCAAGGTTTCTGGGGAGAAGGTGATCTGGGGCCAGACTGACCCAGAGTACCAGCTCCTGGGCCAGAGGCTTGAAGGTGTGGACACAGGCTGGGATGCCCTCTGCAAGATGTGGGAGAACCGAGGCCAGTTTCTTTCCCAGTGCCTTGGTTTCCAGGAGTTCCAAAAGGATGCCAAACAGGCAGAAGCAGTCCTGAGTAATCAGGTATAGAGAAGGAGGTGGCAGAGGGTAGAGGGGAGAAAGAAGACATTTTCTGGCAACAAGGGGAGGAACTGAGGATGTCTTTATTAGTTATTGAGATTGAGTTTTTCTCTCCCTAATCCTCCCTTTTCCCAACTATAACTAGTTTTTCTATCCCTACATTGTCAAGCTGACTCCTCCTCCTCTCTTAGCCTGTTAGAGTAGGGGAGCCAAGAGAGTGACCTAAATTTTTCCCTGAATGGTTAACATCCCATATTATAAGACCCACAAAGGTGTTTTGGGAAATTGCAAGAGAAGGACTTGAGACCCTTATAATTTTCCTGGCTACCCCTCTTATTTCGCTTCATACTCCATCCTGGGATTTGCTCCAATAGGAATACACTCTTGCTCACCTGGAGCCTCCAGACTCATTGGAAGCTGCAGAAGCTGGGATCCGTAAGTTTGAGGATTTCTTGGTGTCCATGGAGAATAACCAGGATAAAATCTTGAACACTGTGGCCTCTGGGAACAAGCTGGTCAATGAGGGAAACATCTACTCTGACAAAATTAAGGAAAAAGTACTGCTGATCGAGGACAGGTAATCCAACCCTTGGGGGATATATATCAGGTAAGAAGTTGGATTAGGTAAATCTTAAGGCAGAATTATTTAATCTGGAGTCTATAGATTTTAGGAGCCTATGAACTTTGATTAAAAAAAAAGTTAATCTCTATTTTCACTAACCTCTAACTGAAATTTCATATTTCTTACAGTAATAAAATGGAGATCTGGTAGGGGCCTGAAGGAATCCATGACACCAAAAGCACGAAAACCCCCTTCTGTAGGGGCAGCTAGGTGGCACAGTAGATAGAGCCCTGGCCCTGGGGTCAGGAGGACCTGAGTTCAAATCCAGCCTCAGACACCTATTAGCTTTGTGATCCTGGGCAAGCCACTTAACACTGATTGCCTTAAAGAAAAGGAAGAAAACAAAGAACCCCTTCTGTAAGCTCTAGTATTTGGTCCATAGTTAATAATAACAACTAATAGTTAACATTAATACAACATTTACTATAGCACATTGTGCTATATGCTTTTTAATTATTATGTCATTTGGTCTTCAGTACAACGCTGGAAGGTAAATATTATTTTCCTCATTTTACAGTTGATGAAACTGAGACAAATAGGTAAAGGGACTTACCCAGGGTCACACAGCTTAGAAGGATTTACGGTCGAATTTGAACTCAGGTCCTCCTGATGCTAGGCCTGGCATTCTATTCCCAAGGCCTTGGCAACCAGTCAATGGAAGGGGACAGTTATTTCCTATATTTTTTGTGACTGTCTCTTGGCCATCTTTCCTTCTAGGCACAAAAAGAATAATGAGAAATCTCAGGAAGCAGCACTTCTCCTGAGAGACAACTTGGATCTTCAGAACTTCCTACAAAACTGTCAGGAGGTAATACTCTAGAAGGATTTCAAGAACTAACTATCCAGGATTAAAGGACCTCGCCACCCCCATCCCATCCCCAAAGCCTCTAAAATCCCTTTCAAATCTAAAAAACAGTATGGTTGTACAAGAGGGATAAAGAAACAGAAGAAATCCCAGAGGCTTGACTCCTTGTTTCAGATGACCTCTGGCAGCCTTGCTTTTTCTTCTGGTTTTATATTGTCTTCAGGAAAGGTAGCCTGATGTTTAGGACCTTGATTTGAAGGGAATTCCCTGCTTCCTCTAAGAGAAGGTCAATCTGTCCTAGACTTCATTTCACACCTCAATAACTACCCCTTGCCTTTACCCTCTTAATACCTTTGGAAAGGGATACTTCGGAATGATGCAGGCTTGATCCTGATATTAACACACCGAGTCAAGTCAACTAGTATTTTTTAAGCATCTTCTATGTGCCAGGAACTAGTTTAAGTGCTAGGGTTACAAATGAAGGCCAAAACAACCTCTGCTTACAAGGAGTTCACAGTTTAATGAGGGAAATGACATGCAAATAACTATGTACAAACCAGATGTTTTCAGAATCGATTGAAAACAATCTCAAAGAGAAGGTATGAGCATTAGACTGGAAAGGGGAGAGCTTCTTACACACAGGAGGATATTAGCTGAGACTGCAAGACTTCACATATTAGAAATGTTTGATCCCCATCAACATGCTTCTTAAGCTGTTTATGGTTAGATGGTCTATTCTTGATCTCATTCCTCATCAGACATTTACTCTCTGTTCATTAGAACAATTTAAAGAGCCAAGAAGGAAATTTAATAAGTTCAGTAATTTAACTTAATAAGATCAAATGTCTGATTTTTTTTAAAGAGTCTCATATCGGGACAGGCATAGGTACTAAATAAGAATCCCTCTGGCCTCAATGAGTTTCCAGTTTAGTAGGATGATACATTGCATAAATTAAGAGCTCACAATAGAAAATAGGTAATTTTTTATTTATAATATATAATCTATTATCTATATTATCTAAGATAATAGAATTGAAAACAATGTTATACCAGGTTCAAGGCCAGAAAGTTGGGCAATTAGAAGGGTGTTAAGGACAAGTAAATGGAAGCTCAATGTTCATGCTAGAAGAACTACGGCACCAACTAGGGAAAGGGTTTTCCCAGTAAAGCCTGGTAGAGGAAAGAAAATGGAGCACAAACTTTTTCATTCTCACACTTTTTCCTCTTAGCCCATTGAACTACCTTGGCTCCTGTGAAAGCATTTCTTTCACAAGCCTGATGGGTGATAGGTTTGTTCTGAGTCCTTGTTTGTGGAGGATTCAACCTAAGTTTCCTGCCTACAGCTCACCCTCTGGATCAATGACAAGCTACTATCATCTCAAGATATTTCTTATGAAGAAGCCCGAAACTTGCACAACAAATGGCAGAAGCATCAAGCATTCATGGCGGAACTGGCTTCCAACCAAGGATGGCTGGATAAAGTGGATGAGGTAAAGCAGATGGTGGCTAGCACTGTGTCCAGGAAGGCCTGCCTGGTTGGAGCATTATCCAGGTCATGTGCAAAATTCTTGGAATTGTATGAAAATAACTTCATTTTAATAGCTTCTTTTATGCAGGAATCACCCTTAAATAGATGCTAGTTAAACCTCCCAAGTTCCTGTAGTATCCACCCCATTATAGATGGGAACATGAGACAGCAGAGTTGGTTGGTAGCTTACCAGGATCAGAATGTGTCAGGATGTGAGAGTTGTCCCCAGGACATTTTGGACATGATAACAAAAGCTGGTCATGGACCCTTAAGGCATATTTTGCCAGGACAATGATAATTGTTCATGGTCATATTTAGTTTTCCCCATCCAAGAGGAACAAAACACTGTCCAGAGTTAGATGCATATAGGAGATGGGTGATCAACTCCTGTTGTTTAGTCATTCACTCTTCATGATCGCATTTGGGGTTTTCTTGGCAAAGATAATAGAATGGTTTTGTCATTTCCTCTCCATCTTATTTTATAAGTGAGGAAACTGAAGTAAATGTCTCAGACCAGACTTGACTCAGGAAGAGAAGACTTCCTGACTCCAGGCCCCACCCTCTATGTACTGTACCATCTAGCTATCCACCTGTTAATCCTCGCTATGCCACTGAGCTATGTAAAAGGATGATGAATGACTATTTTTTATTATCTTCTAGATGGAAAAACCAAGAGACTTCACAAAAAGAAGGGATTTTATGAATGTCACAGTTTAAGATGTGACTAGAATTAGACCCAGGAATTTTGCATTCTATAACTGCAATTATACTTTAAAAAAAAGAAAGTAAAAAGGTTTATTTTATTTAGCATTTTGTAATAGTAAAGTTTTTCATATTCCTCTCTCACATGACCCTCATAAACAATCCTATGGGATTGTTCATACATGTCACACTATCTCCATTATAGATAAAGAAGTCAAAAGGATGAAAAAGATTAATTAACTTGGCCAACATCTCACAGCTGATGAGCTCCATACCTGGGATTAGAGTCTTTTGACTCTAAATCCAGAGCTATTTCCACTTTCTTTTGTATCTTCTAGTATTTGCCCAACAAAGAGCAGGTGTATGACAGATATGGTCAGGGTCACCTTTGGTGGGGTTCAGTGCCTTGCCATATATGTTTCTATGCAAACAAAATAAGATTAAAATCATTTCAAGAGAAAGAATCTTAAAAGAAGAGCCTAGAGGGCACAGTAAAGAGTGAAGGTAGACTACAAAGGGAGAGAAGTTTTGTATTAGAGGTGGTCTGGCAAGGAGATTTTGGACAAATTACATATCTATGAACCTCAAGGAGTTTTTTTGGTTTGTTTTGTTTTTACTGCAAACTGGTGAAATCATTTCCTTCTACTACCTCACTGAAATGCTAACTAGCACCCATCATTGTAGCAACATGGCCCCTCCAAAACCTGAACTCTGGGTGTTTTTACTGTCTTTGAGTTAGTCCTTTTATTGACCTTGGCATTCTGCTCCCTATTTAATTCTCTATCTGTTCTTTCAGTGCTTGATCTCAGTGGTCATGGACACTACTTCCTTCTTGTAGGAAGATGTCTCCCCAATCATCCCTGGAGGCCTCATAGTGGACTCTCCTCTTTATTCCCCCTACAGGAGGGAAGGCAGCTTATAGAGGAGAAGCCACAGTTTACAGATGTGGTGACCCAACGGCTGAGGCAGCTACACCGACTCTGGGACGAGCTACAGTCCACCACACAGGAGAAGGCCCAGCACCTTTTTGCTGCCAGCCGCTCAGACCTGCATGCCCAAACATATGCTGACCTCAACAAATGGATCAGTGCCATGGAGGACCAACTGCGGTCTGATGACCCTGGCAAAGACCTGACTAGTGTTAACCGGATGCTGACTAAATTGAAGGTATGTGAACAAGTTGTTTAGTTTTATAGTTACAAAGAATTTTCTTGTAGATCTTCAGTTCCAGTCTACTACTTCAGAGATGAGGGTGATAAAATTCAGAAATGTAAAGCTGTTGGTTAGTAACAGAGTCATGACAAGAACCTTATTTTTGTACTTTCCTCCAGAATACTATGGAATTGTCTCTCCTCTAGCACTTTCCTGACTGGTGATGATTGTGGTTACTCACTGGTGGTGACATGGAGATAGGCCTGTGTGTTCATTCCTTGTGTGGGAAGTGAAGCATTGCTGCGCTTGAAATTTAGCTGCATCTCCATCTTCATGGATACAAATAGCAGACAAGACAAAGAATGGGGGGATAGTGTGTTTCTCTCTCAATACTTCCAGAAGCAAGAGCTCGGAGCAGCCATAATTCTTCCCGCCTCCAGGCAGCACCTCAGTATTATAGGTCAGCATAAATAGAACAAGTTTTTCCTGTATGAAGTAGAGTAGGCAATCACTTACAGAAATATGATTGAAAAGAGCTCTGGGAAGACTCACTTCCTCCAGATTTCTCTCAACCAGTTGTCTCTGCTGTCTGAAATTCTACTATTTGAGAGGTATTATTCTCTATTAAAGAACACATTCCTTTGGGGAATCTAGCACATTAAACCTGTGCTGTATGCTATTAGTGCTTCATTTAATGTTAGTTAATTTATCAAGTCCTGTTTTGCATAGTTCAGTTTGGTGGGTAGGGGGCAGGGAAGAGGGAGAGAGACATATAGAGTTTGATCTATTTATCCAACAAGGGCAGGCCTTGGTGATACTGGAGTTCAATGGGGGACCTTGGACACCTTACAGGAATACAGCATCGGGGAGAAGGAAGTAGGAGATCCATAAGCACAACTTTCATCTGTCTCACAACTTTGCTGCAGACAGGTCTTGATGCTATAAGGTAGCTTTCTCAGAATAGAAAGAATCCACCCATCACCTCCTGAAAGATATCCCAAAAGGAAAACTCCTAGGAATATTATAGCCAAATTCCAGAGTTCCCAAGTCAAGGAGAAAATATTACAAGCAGCCAGAAAAAAAAATTCAAATATTGTGGAAACACAATCAGGATAACACAAGATTTAATAGATTCTACACAAAAGGATGGGAGAGCTTGGAATATGTTATTCCAGAGGTCAAAGGAGATAGGATTAAAACCAAGAATCACCTACTCAGCAAAACTGAGCATAATACTTCAGGGGGAAAAAATAGAACTTCAATGAAATAGAGGGCTTCTAAGCATTCTTAGAGTGGAATAAAAAAATTTAACTTTCAAATACAAAAATCAACCAAAGCAGGAAAAAGTAAATAGAAAAGAAAAACTATAAGGGACTTATTAAAGTTGAACTGTTAGCATTCCTACATGGAAAGATATTTGTAACTCATGAGACCTTTCTCAGTATTAGGATAGTTGGAGGGAAAATATATGTATCTATGTATATGTGTGTGTGTGTATGTATGTATGTAGAGAGAGGGGGGAGAGGCAGAGGGCACTGGATGAGCTGAATATAAAGGGATGATATCTAAAAAATAAAATTAAGTATTGAGAGGAATGTACTAGGAGAAAGAAAGGGAGAGGTAGAATGTAGTAAATCATCTCACATAAAAAAGTCAAGAAAGAGCTTTTACAGTGGAGGGGAAGAAGGAGAAGATGAGAGGGAATACATGAGCCTTACTTTGATCCAATTTGGCTTCAGGAGGGAATAGCATACACACTCAATTGGGTATGGAAGTTTGTCTTACCCTACAGAAAAGTAGAGGGGAAGGGGATAAGAGAGAGGGGATAATAGAAGGGCTGGCAGATTGGGGGAAGGAGTAATCAGAAGCTGACACTTTTGTAGAGGGATAGGTTAAAGGAGAGAAGAGAGAAATAGAATGGAGGGTGAGACAGGATAGAGGGAAATATTGTCTTTCACAACGTAGCTGTTATGGAAGTGTTTTCCATGACTATACTTATATAATCTATATTGAATTGCTTGCCTTCTCAATGAGGGTGGGTAGAGAGAGGAAAAGGGAGAGAATGTGGAACTCAAAACTTTAAAAATAGATGTTAAAATGGTTTTTACATGCTACTATGAAATAAAAAAATATAGGCAGTGGGGTATAGAAATCTATCTTACCCTATAGGAATATTGAAGGGAAGAGGATGAGGGGTGTGGGGTAACAGAAGGGGAGGCGAATCGAAGGAAACGGTAATCAGAATACATGCTGGCCTGGGTGGTGGGGAGAGGGAAGATAGGGAGAAAATTTGAAATTCAAAATTTTGTGGAAGTGAATGTTGAAAACTGTAAATAAATAAATTAAATTTTAAAAAAGATAACTTTTTCAGGCTTTTAACTATGCTTATATTATATATCCATCTGTAAACTGCCCTAAGTGGAAGGGGGAATATATCCTAAATAAAATAGGTAAGTTAAAAATATACTGTAATAGTCCAAATATAAACATTACCCCTTACTTGGGATGACTTTGAGAAGAAAATATAATGGGTATACATTATACAATAATTATACAAAATTACTATGTATGTAATTATTTATACATTTATATTTCTCCTCAAATAACGGGTCTTAAATTAATTTTTCTCATAACTGTCACCTTCATTTTTGTTCTTCTGTTAATTGGAGAAAAGCATTTAGTTTTTCCCAGTAGCTGACTTTGTGCTTTTTGTAGGGATTTTTTTTTTGGCAGATTTTTTTGGGGTAGTTTTGTGATTTTAGACCAACACAGTTGTAACCACTGTAAAGTTTCAGAGGAGGAACAGCTTCCAATGTTCATCTTCTGATCTTATCAAGAAAGGCTTTACAGGGCAGATGGGATGAGTTGGGCCTTGAAGCAAGGTTGAATGTGGATACATAGGAAGGAATATAAATTTCATTCTACTTCATGGGTTGTTTGGGCTCTAAGTCTTGACTATATTTCTTGGGTTTCAGAGGGTGGAGGATCAAGTGAATGTGAGGAAAAAGGAGTTGGGAGAGCTGTTGTCCCAGGTGCCCCCAGTTGGGGTTGAAGGGGATGGTACAGAGCCAAGTATTGAGAAGCGGTTCCTGGACCTTCTAGTTCCTCTGGGTAAGAGGAAGAAACAGCTGGAGTCATCTAGAGCCAAGTTGCAGATCAACAGAGATATGGAGGATGAGACGGTAAGTCTCCTGCCTCTCTCTATCCTCAACATAGCTGTCATCAGATTTCTCTCAGTCTTTTATCAGGAAGTATCTCAAGTCAACTAACATTTACTAAGCATTTACAATGTACAAGGCTCTGAGCAAGACTAGGGGAATACAAAAATATAACTGGCTTTCAAGGAACTTACAATCTAATGTGCAAAGGATACAGGGGAAATGTCTAAAGGTGAGCTCCAAGCAAAGTGCTAAGAGAAATTTGAGGAGAAATAAATCACTTTTACAGGGACCACTTCAAGGAGAAAATAACATCTGAGTTGGACTTGAAGGAAGGGAAAAGACAGAAATAAAATCAAAGTGGGGGCAGTTCATTTGTAAGCACCCAAAGAGAGCACAATGAAAGTAATTCATTTTGACTAGAATGAAAATTACATGAAAGGGAGTAGTACAAGAGAAGAGATGATAGATAAGTAGTGCCATTTTGTGGGGAAGGTCATTGAACATCAGAGTTAGAATTCTATTTTATTCTGTAGATAGTGGGGACCTATTGAATGTTTTTGAATTAAGAAATGACATCACATATTACATGATTTGAAGTGGGGCAGTGTTCTGAAAAATGGATTGTAGAAAGGATAGGCTGGATCACCTCTTTGCCACAACCTCATTGCCATCATATCCACTCATTTTTTGGTTTTCTTCAGCTTTGGGTAGAAGAAAGGCTGCCACTTGCCCAGTCAGCTGACTATGGAACTAACTTACAAAGTGTGCAGCTGCTCATGAAGAAAAACCAGGTGAGTCAAATCCTTTCCCACACCTCAACCTCCTCTCCATGATAGCTTGATCCTCTCTCTGTCTGGAAAGGCATGCCTCATCCCTGAAGTAAGCAAGGCAGTCTATAATAGATAGGCTAGATATATGGATGTATTTTCACTGGCAAGTTTGAGGTCTCAAAACCGTGTCTGGTACCCTGAGGGTGAAAAAGCAAACTTTGAAATATATGCAGAGAATACAAATTTTGGAAAAAATTACAGAAATTTGTGTAACCAGGCCACTAGGGCTCTAAGTCTTTGTCTTCAGGTCAGCAAAGTGGTTGAGGTGTCAGGTAAGCCTTTTACAACCCTATCAGGTCATTATGTTCTCCTATCAGATACACTTTCTGGATTTTAATGAGATGAAACCACTAAAATCAGTCTACAAGATCACCTCACATACTTGCTGGTCCTATTTTCAAGGCTAAGTTTGGACCCTGAGTAAGGTTAGGACTGAGAAGGTTAATGGGATGCCAGAATTATTTTGGCAACGAGTATACTCTGTGGGACCAAATCAGGCCAGAAGACTATTTAAGCCTGGGATACTATTCTCTGAGATTGCATCCATCTGCTAGTTGATTTTCAGCCAGGGATGGGCTTTGAGCCTGTATGGCACTAGTCAGGGATCAGGGTTTTAAAACTGAACAAATGCCAAATGTGCCCAATGTTTTAAAAAACTGAAGAATGCTAAATAAAGCTAAATGTGGAGGAGACCAGTTTTATGGGATTTTATTGTTTCCATACCCATGAGGAACATGGTTGCAGATTTCTTCCATAAGCTGAAGGCCTCCTTGCCCTACTCGGACTCATATCTAGGTCAGGAACTGGTATGAAGTCCTATCTTTGCTTGGGGAGGATTGCTTTTCAGCCCTGGGAGAACAGTGGTTCTAAGAGAATGACAGGTGTCCTCAGGAGAATTTCTGGTTAGTAGCATTTTGAGTTTCTTCTGAAGAATAACAGACATTGTAATCTACAGGCAGGACACAGAATCCTAGGAGTCATCCCAGGACCTGGATTATGAGAAAAGAGCCTTCCAAAACTCCTTAGATAGTTTTTTGATACTTGTCTCATGCTGTTTAGTCACCTAAGTACCAATGGTACAGCCAGGTCAGAGTCTAAGGAAACTAGAAGGACTTGAAAGGCACAAACATGGCTTAATTTTCTTTATAATTCTTCTTCATTAGGAGAAGGAGCTGTAGAGGACAAATGTATCGTTGAAGTCAACATCTGGCTTCATAAATTGTATCACCAAGAAGGTTTCAACTTCCCTGACCCTGGGGTGCTGTTTCAGGAAATAAGGATGAGATTCACCCAACCAAGAAGGGAAAAAAGGATCTTTGGGGGAAGGATGGTGGTCTAGTTGAAAGAACATTGGATTTGAAATCAGAAGACCTGGATTCTAATCCTAGTTCAGCCACTTATTACTGGAGTGACCTTGGGCAAGTCAATTCATCTTCAGTGGCCTCAGCTTCCTTCACCTGTAAAATAACGTGTTTAAATTAGATTACCTTTAAGATTCCTTATAGTTCTAGCTCTAAGTTCTGCAGCCCTATGAAGCAAAAACAATTGTTTTAAACTACCTAGGTTGCCTGGGTTAACTGGAACAGAAGATATACTGTAACTAAAACTTGGGAGAAATGCTTTAAAAAAAAATACTTCATTTTAAAGGCATGTTTGTGGAGATCGTGCCATCTCATGGGAAGGACAATGGGCAAGTTTTTGAAATATAAGCACAAATATTCTAGCACATTAGAGAAATCTTTGTTTAACACTGGATTTCAGCAAATTTGGGGGAGTATGGGTTGTTATCTAAGATTTTATGCACTTACAAAATTCTGGTTACTATACTGTATACACTATACTACTTTGCTCCTGCTTTCTGAAAGTTTTCATCTTTTAAATATGTTAGGAAGTCCTAAAAAAGGAGAGGCAAAAGGAGGGGCAAAACAGCTTGCCCAATTAGATACCCCACAAGAATACAACAACACTGATGGTGGAAAAATATATATATCCTGAAGCCCAGGAAAGGTGAGAAGAAAGTCAGGTGTAATTAAATTGCTGCCCAAGGAAGTGGGGCAGTGGTAGTTGCCTAATGGCCATTTCAAATTTTCAAAATTTTCGAAAATGGCCATTCCACAAACTAATGGCAGTTCCTCAAAAAGTGGATACTTGTCATCTGGGAATAGTGGGATAAATTGTGATAGATAAATCTAAAGTGTTATTGTGCTGTAAGAAACAATGAATATGAAGAATTCAGAGAAACACAGGAAGATTTGTGAACTGATGCAGAATGAAATAAGCAAAACCAGGATAATTTTGCATATGATGACGGCAGTTTGGTAAATGAAAAGAACATGAAAAGGAAGTCCAACTCTGAATAACTGTAATGACCAATCTCAGGCCTGGAGAACAGATGATGAAATGAACTCTCATTTCAGTAGAGAAATAGTAGAGTAGAAGGGCAGAATGTTTTATATAGAATGTTTTACTTACATGCTTTTCTTTGTTAATAGGGAGGGCTTAGTGTGTGTGTGTGTGTGTGTGTGTGTGTGTGTGTGTGTGTGTGTGTTGGGGATGGGAATGGTGGGGTAGAGTTATTCAGAAATGACTGTGATGTAAAAGCAAAAGCTTACCAATAAAACTTACTTTAAAAAAGAGTGGTGGTTGTGCCAGGCCAAAGGTCTGGGGACCAGGAGGATGGAATCAGTCAGTCAACCAGTATTTAAGCAGCACCTATGATGTATTGGTCACTGTTTAAGGTTAGGGATGCAAAGAAAAGCAAAAACACTATTCTTGCCCTCAAGGAGTTCATATGATAATGAGGGAGAAGATATGCAAACCAACTATATAATGTGTAGATGGATAGATTGATAATGTACATATGTACAACTGTGTACACATACACACTCATTATATATAAAGAAATGGACAGTAATCTCAAAGGGAAGGTGCAAGCAGCTGGGGGAACTAGGAAAAGTGGGTAAGGAAGATAAAAGTTGAGCTCAGTCTTGAAAGTGAAGGCAAAAAGAAAGAATATTCAAAACCATGGGTGATATCTAGTGCCAAGGGATAGATTTGATAGATGGACTGTTGTACATAAAAAATAGACCAATATACCTTGATCAGGGATTAAGTGGAGAGGGGGGTGAAGTATAGGATTAGAAAGGTAAGAAAAGGGCAGTTGGTAAAGGTTTTAAGTGCCGAATAGAATATTTCATATTAGTTTCTAGATGTTGTAGGGAACCACTGATATTTTTTGAGTTGGGGTGGTAGGAGTGATCAGACCTCTGCCTTAGGAAATTCACTTTCCACAGGCTTAGTTAAGTGGAGGATGGATTGCAGTGGGAAGAGACATAAAACGGGGAGACCAATTAGAAAGTATTGAGCTAGTCTGGGTGAGAGGTCATGGAGACCTGTACAAGGATGATAGATAATGTGAATAGAGAGGAAGGGAAATATATAAGAGATGTCGTAATGATAGAAATGACAAGACTTGACCATAAGTTGGATATATGTGGTGAGTGTGAACAAGGAGTCAAAACTGGGGGTGTAAACCTGGGTATCTGGGGTGATGGTGCTCTTGACACTAATGGGAAAGTGGAAAGAGGGGAAGTTTTGCAGGGCAGGAAGAACAATGATGAGCTCTGTCTTGGACATTACTCTTGAGATACCTGGGAGACTTCCACTTCTAGATCAACTGCAAAAGGCAGTGGTGATGTTAGACTGGACCTCAGGAGAGAAATTGAGGCTAGATCCATAGATCCAGAAATCACTTGCATAGAGATAACAACCCACAGTGATAAGATCACTAAGCAAGGTAATGTAGAGGGCAAAGAGAAGATGGTCAAGGAGAGGGCCTTGGGGTATACTCATGATTAGTAAGCATGACCTGGATGAAGATGCATCAAAGAAAATGAAGAAGGAGCTGTCAGACAGGTAGGAGTGTCAAGAGAGAGCAGCACCGTGAAAACCTGAAGAGGAGAAAGTTTCCAGGAGGTGATGGTGATGAGTATTGTCAAAGGCTACAGAAAGATCAAGAAGGATCAGACTTAGAAAAGACTATTAGATTTGGCAGTTAGCTCACTGGTAGCTTTCGGGAGAGCAATTTCAATTGAACAAAGAAGTTGAAAGTCAGATTGCAGAAAGTTTAGAAGTGAGTGAAAGAAGAGGAAGTAGAGCCACTTATTATAGATGGTTTTCTCAAGGAAGTTAGCTAGAAGAGGAGGAATATATGATAATAGCTTACAGGGATGAGTGGATCAAGGGGGGATTTTTATGGGCAGGGATGGGCATGTTCGTAGGCAGCAGGGAACAAGCTAGTAGATACGGAGGGATGGAAAATTAGAGAGCAGGGATGATAATGGAAGCAAATTGCTGAAGATTTCAGATCAAGACTGCATCTATCAATGTTTATGTTGTCGAGGAAAAGGGTCACCTGTTCATATAAGACAGGTGTAAAAGGGGAGGTAGAGGGGGTTGGTGTTTGAGTGACATAACATGACATGGGAAGATGAGGGAACCCTGAGATAATGACTTTAATTTTTTTTCCTGAAGTCTAAGACAAGATCCTCAACTCAGAGGGTGGGGCAGAGACACCAGGTCACAGGTTTTACATCCTGCAGGATGGAAACATTTTGGAGGCTGATGACTAATGTAGGAAATGAGATGCAACTCATAAAGCATAAACTCATAGAGCAGAGATTCCCAAAATTATTGGTCTTAGGACACTGAGTTCTTTATACTTTCAAATATCACTTGGAGACTCCTCTATACTTTTAAAAATTATTGAAGATCCTTAAATAAGCTTTTGTGTATGTGGGTTATTTCTATACATATTTACTGTATTAAAAATTAGAGCTGATAAAATACTTCAATCTTTATTGATTCATTAAAGTAACAATAAGCTATGTTAACACAAAGAATATGTTAACATAATTGAAATGTGTCCATATGAATATGTTAACATAAATAGCATTATTTTTCTAGAAAATAATTATTTTCCAAAACAAAAAAAATTTCATGAGAAAAATATTTCACGTTTTTGCAAATTTCTTTAACATGTGATAGCATAAAACAGCTAGATTATCATATATAATTTTGTTTTCAATTTATTGTGATATGTTTTGAAGCATATGAAGAAAATCTGGCTTCACACAGATATGTAGAGCAAATAGCATCTTATTGTTTTTATCAAAACAGTTTTGAACTTACAGGCTCCCTGAAAAGGTTTTTGAGACTCCCAGAGGTTTTTGAATAACACTTTGAGATTTACTTTATATCTAGCTTGCACTTCTCCCCTCCAATCAGGAATATTAATGCATTACTTAGTCACAAGGGAGACCAAAGTGAAAATCTGCTGTGCCCTCCAGTTCCCTAGAACTCTCTACAAAAATAGCAAATACCACTTTTTCAGTTGACCAGAACAAAGGAAGATACTGTCTTTTATGTAGAAGGGAAAAATAACTTTTTTTGAAAAGATATCAAAAAGGCAGAAATGTTTTCTTTACTTGACTATATCTTCTCCTCCTCCCTTCTTTTGTTGTTGTCGTTTAGTCATTTCAGTGGTGACTCTTCGTGAGCCCATTTGGGGTTTTCTTGGCAAAAATACTGGAGTGGTTTTAAGTTTCCTTCTACGGCTCATTTTATAGATAAAGAAACTGAGGTAAATGGCATTAAGTGACTTGCCAAGGATCACTCTGATAGTAAGTGGCTAAAGCTGGATTTGAACTCATAAGGAGTCTTCCTGATTCTAAACCCAGTTCTCTAACCATGGTACCACCTGGATGCCCATTTTGTCTTCTGACTCCAAAAATAATTCAACTCAGCAAATATATATTACCTACCCACTATGTATTTTTGTCAGCTCAGATAAAAGGTTGCTCTGAATGTGATGGCCATAATATTTGCATAGCCTTTTCAGATCCTAGAGTTGGGGATGCTTAGTGGACATTATCTCTTGTATCAGGGATAGTAGAAACTTTGTTCTGAATAAAGATCATTCTTTAAAATATTAGCAGTCCACATACTTAGTCGTTAAACGTTTTTGTATGTGTTTTCTCACTGTAAAATAATGAGCTGGGCTAAGTGACCATTGAGAACCTTCCTAACTATAATAATTGTCAATCAGTCAAAAGCATTTATAAGGGACCTACTGTGAGCCAGGTCCTGTGCTAAGTTCTGGGAGTATAAAATAAAGACTAAATATGGTCCTTGCTCTCAAGGACCTCACAGTCTAGTGAGGGAGATAATTTGCAAGCAACATGTACAAATGATACATACCCAAGTTAAATAGAAGTTGATGATCAGAGGGAAGGCACTAGTATTAAGGGGAATCCGGAAGTCTTCTTGCAGAAGGTAGTTCTTGAGGTGGGACCTTAAGGAAGGGCTGAGGAGGTAGAGAGTTCCAGGGAACTGGAGGGCACAGCAGATTTTCACTTTGGTCTCCCTTGTGACTAAGTAATGCATTAATATTCCTGATTGGAGGGGAGAAGTGCAAGCTAGATATAAAGTAAATCATTGTTAAGTCTGAAGTAAAATGACTCATATAGAGATGCCAAGTCCCTTTTTTTGCGGAAGCAACTGAACTTAACTTTTACTTAAAACTACACATTTGATAAGGATAAATGTACGTACCATCATACTTAGGTTCAAAAAGATCAACTTCACAAATGGTGGATGTGATTTGGTTAGATAACCATTTATTTTTAAAGATATGGGGATTGGGCCAGCTTTGTGGCATAGGGGTAGAGTTCCAGCCCTGGAGTTAGTAGAACCTGAGTTCAAATCCAGCCTCAGACATTTACTAGCTGTGTGACCCTGTACAAGTCACTTAAGCCTGATTGCCTAAAAAAAACCCAACCAACAACATTTGGGGGTTTTGGTGGTCTGCAAGCTTAGTTTGAGAAAGCAGCATGAAGGGACAGCCAAAGGAAGAAAACAACCCTAATGTGATTAGGACTAATGCATCTAGGACTTGGGGAGTAATGTACTTTGTACTCTGCCTGGTCAGACTATTCCTAAAGTATTGTATTCAGATCTGGACACCATAGTTTAGGAAGGAAGGATAAACTGGAGAGAGTCCAAAAGGGAATATCCAGGATTGTAAAAGGCTTCGAGACTGTACTATATAAAGACTAGTTGAAGGATCTGTGAATGTTTAACCTAAAAAAAGACATAGGGGATGTGATAGCTGTGTCCAGATCTTTGAACACCATCTTTCATGGGAAGAGATGGACCCATTCTTTTTTGTCCCCAGAAGAACAAAGTAGGAGCAATGGATAGAAATTGCAGAGAGACAAATTTAGTCTTGATGTTAGAGAAAATTATCTATGAGAGTGGTCGAAACACAGAATATACTGCTTTACATGGTAGTGGGCCTCCCCACCCCTGCCAATAAGAGGTCTTTAGGTAGAGACTGGATGGGCACTTGTTAGGTGTGTTATTAATAGAGATTCTTTTTCAGATAATGAGTTGGACTAGAAAGCAACCAAGATCCCTTCCAACTCTAAAACTTGGTGTTTTTCTGCATGTGAGATGCAGAATGGTGTGGTCCTTCCTTGATGTCAGGAAAGACTGCTTCTGTACATTCTGGCTGGGTGACCAAGTCATTTCTCCTTTTGGTACCCCAGGCAACTTTCTAAGATGTAAGATACAGCTAGGTTTTTCTGAGGTCAAGAGAAAGAAAAATAGGAAAAAAATTAGGAAACTAGAACCAGGTCTGAAGCGTGAATGGAAGTCATGAAGTAGGAAACTAGAAATACAATCTTGGAAAAAAGCTACCTCTTCACCAGGACAATGAAAAACATTATGGACTGGAAGTCAGAAAACCTGTGTTCAGATCTCAGCACTTGGGCATTTTGGTTCTGGGGCTTCAGTTTTCTCCTCTGTAAACTTAGAAGGTTGGACTATTCAGGGTTCTTAAAATAGGGCCCATGAACTCATGTGTGTGTGTGTGTGTGTGTGTGTGTGTGTGTGTGTGTGTGTGGGTGTGGGTGTGTGTGTGGGTGTTTAACTGTATTTCAGCATGATTGGTTTTCTTTATAATCCAATGTATTTTGTTTTATGCAATTATAAACATTATTCTAAGAAGAGGTCCATAGGCTTCACCAGATTGGCAACAGAGTCTATGACACAAAACAGGTTAAGAACCCTGAACTAAATTATCTAATTCTAAGGTCGTTTCCAGCAGTACATCTGGGGCCCTGGGACCTCTCTGGGTTTCAATTTCCTACTCTATAAAGTAAAAGAGGTGAATGAGATGATTTCTGCTCTGATTTTCCTACAGTCCTACAGTGCTATGACTGACTCAGTCTAAGGAGTCCCCTTCTTTTGTCTTTTCCAGACACTACAGAATGAAATTGTAGGGCATGCTCCCCGGATAGAGGATGTGTTGCATCGAGGGCACGAGCTGGTGGAGATGGCTGAGATAGACTGCCAAGACATTGCAGAGCGCCTGGGGCATCTTCAGGACTCCTGGAAATTGCTCCAAGATGAGACCACTCAGCGACTGCAAAGGCTGCGGGAGGCCAATGAGGCCCAGCAGTACTACTTGGATGCTGGAGAGGCAGAGGCCTGGATCAGTGAACAGGAACTTTATGTGATCTCTGATGAGACTCCCAAGGTCAGTCAATGTGCGACTTGGGAGACAGCAAGGTTGAGGAAGCCAGCTGGGTTCCCTACAGTTTGGGAGGAGGCAGTCAACTCCTCCTCTGTCTAATTTAGATGTCCTTGGCCAAAGACATATCCCTATCCATAAAGATGGGGCAAAGCTAAGAAATAGGAAGGAGCCAACTCCTCCTCTGTCTAATTCAGATGTCTTTGGTCAAAGAAATATCCCTGTTCATAAAGATGGGGCAAAGCTAAGTAATAAGAAGGTTAAAATCTGTTAAGCTTAAAAATATGTGGTAAGGTTAGGTGAGAGTGAATTGTGGGGTCAGGACCTAAGAGTTTGAGGGTAGAATAGGAATCCCACATGTTCTACTTAGGATATCCTCTCATAAAAGAGACTCTAAATTCAGTCTAAATGTGCCACTTATTTGTCAATAGACCCAAACTTTTCGGATTTGGTGTTGCCTGATTTTCCTATCTCCTCTCCCTTCTACATCTCTTTCGTTTCTCCTCCCATTCCTTGATTCTCTCCCATGCTTTAGTCAGACAAGTGATTACTGACTGCCTATTCTGCACCTAACATTGGCCTAATCACCATGTATAGTATAGACAGAGTATAAAATATAGTCCTCAAGGGTTTTATGCTACTTCTGAGGAGCCAATACATTAGTATTAATATACATATATATACTATGTTAATTAGTACTAATATGTTAGTTTACCATATACTATATACATTAATATAATTATATACTATTTTCACACGTGTGAAACAACAAACACCCTGATGGTACAAAATTAATTGCTAAAATGCGTGATATAGATTGTAAATTCCAAAGGAATCCAGATTTGAGGTCAGTCCTTGAGAGCATGGTAAATTGCAAGGCAGTATAATACAGGGAAAAGAGCACCAACTCTGGATACTACTGAGGACCTGGATCTGAATCATGCCTCTGATCCTGCCGGGGTGACCTTGGGTCACTTAACCTCCCTGAACTTAATTTTCCATGTCTGTAAAATGAGGAGGTTGAAGTAGATGACCTCGCAGGCCCCTTCCAGTTCTACAGTTATAATCATAACCAGAGAAGGCAAGAAATATCATGAGCAAAAGGTGTGAAGGAAGGAATTACCCTTGCATGTCTCTAGGATAGTCATGAGACCTGAGCAGATAGGACATGTTGGAAATCAGTAGGAAAATAAGGTAGAATGGGTCCAGAGGGTTTTATAGTCACCTCTCCTCTCCAGATTAATGTTAGGTACACCATGTTGATAAAGTTTTGGGTACAACATAAGGAACAGGATTGGACTCTGGGAAGAAATCAAATAGTGGCTGTACTGTAGTTTCTTTCATTGCGGGAGCTTCAGGAAGGGATGCTAAGCTGGAGCATGATGACACTTCTGCTTCCATCCAGGATGAAGAGAGTGCCATCGTGATGCTCAAACGACATCTACGGCAGCAGCGTTCAGTTGAGGAGTATGGGAAGAACATCAAACAGCTGGCTGGCCGGGCTCAGAAACTCCTGTCTGCTGGGCACCCCGAGGGGTGGGTAACCATGGGGCTTATTCTTCTTTTTAGGGCAAACCTGACAGCTTTTTTGGTGTTTAGAGAAGGACCTAGTTATAAATGTCTTCATTGAGAAAATGTTTACGATTTCCACCAAAAATGGGAGTTTGAGGTAACTTTTGTTTTATGGAATGTTTTGATTTAATGTCATTATTTAGTTTTGGTTTTAGGAATTCCAACTTAGAGTAAACTAGTTCCAAACTAGGAATGGGGTTAGAGTCAGACAGCTACAAGGTGCTGTGGATAGAACATTGGACCTAGAATCAGGAAGAGCTGAGTACTTACTGCTTGTATGACTACAGGCAGCAAGTCTTTTCACCTCCTACTGTCTCAGTTTCCTCATCTATAAAAAGGAAATAATAGTAACACCTGCCAGAGTTGTTATGAGGGTCAAATGAGATAATATTTATAAATCGCTTTGCAAATCTTAAAGTAATTTATTAGTCTAGTGAAATGAATATTTACCCTAAATAATTCAATGTTCAATATTTCAAAGATCTATTATTTCATTGGTGTACAGTCTTTGCACAACAGATTGTAGCTGCATTATGATTAAGAGACAAATTATGAGGATTGCTTTTTATGTTTGAAAATGAAACATAATAATTTTGATTTGTAATCTGTAATTAAATACATGAAGAGTCCATACTTATTAAAGTTGGATGTTAGATAACAGACTGGGCAATCACTTGGCTCATCATATTCAAAGTTTTTCCAGCTTGTTAGTTATTACTAGATCTTATCTGCAACTGATATAACCTTTTAGAACCCAGACTCACTTTTATGTCATGATAAGGTAACAAAAGAGGACTTTGTTGGAGGAGTTAATTATATATTTTGGTTAACGGAGCTTTGATATACCCCAAACTTGTATTTTCAGAGAGCTAGAATATAATAAAATATACTTAACATTGAACTGTCCTAAGTCTAATTTAACTTATTCTTGATGACCCTGCAAACCCTTTAGATGCCTCAGAATTATCGTTATGAATGTCAGTGTAGAGTATTGTAGGAAAAAGTCCTATTTGAGATTTCTAGTTTGAATTCTGGAGGGGGAAGATGATAACAAGCATTTATATTTACTTTAAGGTTTGCAAAGTGCTTTACAAAAATATCATCCTTTCTGATCCTCACAACAACCCTGGGAAGTAGGTGCTGCTATTATTCCTATTTTACAAACCAGGAAACTGAGGCAAACAGAGGTTAAACTTGTCCAGGGTCTTACAACACTAAGTGTGTGAGGTTAGGATTTAAATTCAGGTCTTCCTGATTCCAGGTCCAGTGGTCTATCTACTGTGCCACTAAAAGTATATTCTGTTTTATTTTATACCATTTATTTTTGGAGCAGAAATCATAGAAAATCATAGAAATCATCATGCTTGCCAGTCATGGTCTTACCTGCTATTAAGAGGATTATACTAAGTTCACACCAGCCACCATAAAAATTGTTCTTTTAATTCTAGGAACATGGTCCAGCATACTTTGGTGTTCTTCAGACACCAAGGAAGGACCTCTTTGCCTCCACAGTATACTTGCCTTTAGTGCTCAGGACTCAGGCTTTTTTTCCCACTGACTAAAGGCCAGCGTGCTAGAGTGCTGGACTTGATGTCAGATATATTTTATAAACAAGTGTTTGTTTTCTCTCCTTTCGACTCTTCCACTTCTAATT
Organism: Potorous gilbertii; assembly: GCA_028658325.1. Taxonomy (NCBI): domain Eukaryota; kingdom Metazoa; phylum Chordata; class Mammalia; order Diprotodontia; family Potoroidae; genus Potorous; species Potorous gilbertii. Next base: position 435,859,483 of record CM053769.1, on the reverse strand, counting down.
CAACAACAACAAAAGAAAACGAAAATCCTCATAACAAATACACATGCACATATATAATAAAGCAAACCAGATTCTCACACTGGTCATGTCCAAAAATGTATGTTTCATTCTGTATCTTGAATGCATCAACTCTCTGCAGGACATGGATACTTTGCTTCATGCTTGACTCTCTGGATTCATGATTTGTCATTGGCTTGATTGGACCCTTTCAAGTTATTTTTCCTTATAATACTGATACTATTTAAATTATTCTCCTGGTTCTGTTCACTTCGTTCTGCATCATTTTGTAGATCTTTCCAGTTTTCTCTGAAGCCATCTATTTCATTATTTCTTAATAATAATAATATATGTTATAATATTCCATTACGTTCACGTAATTTGCTTCCCGATAGAGAAGCACATTCTTGCTTTCTCATTTTTAAAGCTAATATTAAAAAAAGCTTTTATAAATATTGTTGTACCTATAGGTCCTTTTATTCATTCTTTGATCTCTTTGGAGCATAGACCTAATAGTGAATGGAAAGGTATGCAAGGTTTAATGACTTAGTTCCAGTTTACTTTGAAGTCAGGTAGACTTGAGTTCAAATCTTGTCCAGTGTAATAGTAGTTAAATCACTTAACTACTACATCTTAAGGGCTCATGCAAGACTCAAATGAGACAGTGTCTATAAATTGCCTTGTAAACCTTGAAGTGTTCCATAGGCAATACCAATTAGTAATTAATGGCTGATGATATATTGGACATTGGTGAAGGATAACTGTTTTATCAATCTGCTTGTAAAGATCATGAGTAAGTTTATTTTTCACAATGAATTCTGATTGGCCTAAACTAAGGTAAGGAATCAAGTCATCAAAACTCCTTGCATTGTCTGAGATCCAGTAAAAAGAATGACACGTGGTAAGGATCATCTGAGACAGTGGGAAATCTGCACAGCTTTACTTAGGGACTCAGAATTTCATCTCCAGTATCTGTTAAACAAGACTTTCTTGTGGCCATTAAGAGGCAGTGTGGTCCAAAGGAAGGCATCTTGGAATGGGAGGCAGAGTACCTGGACTCTCTACCATGGACCTATCCTTGGTGCCTCAGGAAATTTGAGAGTCTTCTCATAGTTCAATTTACCCATTGGTCACTTGGGGATAGATAGTGGAGGAGAAAGATAAACTAAGGGTTGCAAAATACCTCAGCATCCAAGTTTGGGTGCTTTGGAATTCTTCCTCTTGACTGTCTCTAATGGCTTTGGTATTTCAGATCACATCACCTCTAATCTTGGAACTTTGGATTTTTTAAAATTTAGTTGGTGCTTTGTTTGTTTTTTAATCCTAGGGAACAGATTATCCGACTTCAAGGGCAGGTGGACAAACAATACGCCGGACTGAAAGATATGGCTGAGGAACGGAAACGCAAGCTAGAGAATATGTATCATTTGTTCCAGCTGAAGAGAGAAGCAGATGATTTGGAACAGTGGATTGCAGAAAGGGAAGTGGTGGCCTCTTCCCAAGAAATGGGGCAAGATTTTGACCATGTTACTGTGAGTTTCACACCAAGAGCACTCCTTTGTATTTTTTTAAACATTTTTAAAAAGGAAAACACCCGAGTCTGCCATTATTTTTAGGTGTATAGCAATAGCAGTCTGCTTGTTTTCCTTTCCTATTTTCAGTTTTTGTAAAGCACTGAAAATTAATCTATCATGTACTTCTATTAAGCAGCAGAGTGTAGCCACAACAGAGTTTGAAGTGTGATAATGTTTCCAGGGGGTAATCCTTCTCAATTTCAGTTTTTTTCCTTGAAAAGGGTGTGATGATACATCCATAAATAGCTGTTGTCTGACAAGAATGTGAGAATGCCATGCCACAAACATCCCCAATAGTTCAAGAGTTCAATAACCCTTTTTCTATTAACCTGTGCACTTCTTCTCCAATTCTAGTTGCTACGAGACAAGTTTCGTGACTTTGCCCGAGAGACTGGGGCAATTGGGCAAGAGCGGGTGGACAATGTTAATTTGATAATTGAGCGGCTCATTGATGCTGGCCATGCTGAAGCTGCCACCATTGCTGAGTGGAAAGATGGACTGAATGAGATCTGGGCCGATCTACTAGAGCTTATAGATACCCGAATGCAACTGTTAGCTGCCTCCTATGACCTGCACCGGTACTTCTACATGGGAGAAGAGATCCTGGGCCTCATTGATGAGAAATATCGTGAGTTGCCTGAAGATGTAGGACTTGATGCAAGTACTGCTGAATCCTTCCATCGTGTTCACACAGCATTTGAGAGAGAATTACATCTCTTGGGAGTACAGGTACCATTCTACTCATCTGTCTGCGCCCATGTGGTTTTCTTCTTGTGGCTATCCAGGAAACCTGACTTCTCCCTCTGTGTTCACAGACTGATTTTGATTTCTGATTTTTTTATGGCTCTTTACAAGTCATTACCCTCTGTCCCCATCTTCCCATCTGTAAAATGGGTATTTGAGGACTTCAGAGAGTTGGTGTGAATGTCACTGAAGCTATGTCTATAGTAGGTATGGGAAAGAAAGTGATAGAGAAACACTTCAATATATCCTAATCCAGAAGGACATTGACTGAAAAAGGAGCATAAGGTTTTTTGGTTAGAGTTGAAAGTGATGAGTCAGAATGTTTAGGTCTTGCTTTGGGGAAATGCTGCTTTGGTAGATTGGTTTCTTAATCAACACAGGTACTCTTTCTCCCTGTGTAGATTATAGCTCCTAGGTTAATGAATAATTCATTCATTAAGTGCCTGCTACTTGTGTATGATGGGCCCTGGTCTAGGCATTGGGAATATAAAGACAAAAATGAAACAATTCTTACCCTCAGGTAGCTTATATTCTTTTGGGGCAAGCAGCATGTATATGACAAAATAAATACACAATAATTTCTTGGGGGAGGCCACTATCAACTAGGAGACTAGGATAGGATATGTGAGATGATACTTAAATGGAGCCTTGAATTCTAGGAAGCTAGTGATTCTACAAGGTGGAAGGAGCATTCCAGGCATGCGACACAACCTGAACAAAGAAATGGGGGCCAGGAAATAGGATCCCATATATAGTAAACGGCAGGATATGTCTGAAATGTAGGATCTCTTCATCTTGTATGATTTTTATCTACATTTTCCCCATAAATTCTCCTCAGAGGATTTACCCAACCTGCTAGAAGCCTTCTTTTTTTCTTTTAAATACGTCAGCAATACTCAGAAAAGCCAGTTATCATCTCTACATGACTGATTTACCTACTTTTCCAGTCATATATGTCTTCAATAATGTCTTCTGGTTTCATTTATAATAAGAGTGTCAATATGGGCAAAGTTTGGTTCCTCAGGTACCGTACTTACTTATTGGTCATTGAACAGATATAGGGATAGGTAACCTGCAGCCTTGAGGTCACATGTGGCCTTCTAGGTCCTGAGATGCAGCCTTTTGACTGAGTCCAAGTTTTGCAGAACAAATCCTTTTATTAAAGGGATTTGTTCTGTGATGTTTGGGTTCAGTCAAGGGGCTGCACTTGAGGACCCTGGGGGCCACATGTGTCCTTGAGACCACAGGTTTCCCACCCCTGAATCCAATAGCACCTGTTAACAATGCCAAGAGTCAAGTTTTCAGCCACACTGAGGATGCATTGTGGTATAACTAAAAGATAAAGAAACAACATCTCTGCTTCTTGCTACCTATGTGACCATAGGTAAATCATTTGACATCTGTGAACCTCATCTGTAAAGTGAGGAAATTCACCCAGGTGATCTTAAAGTTCCCTTGCAGCTCTCAATCCCATTGGCTTATAAATGAGCTTCAGAAACTAGAATACTGAGCTGGATTATGGTATCTTAAATTTTGGGTTCCTCAGTCAGTTTAGATAACCCAAAATAGATAGCTGTTTTCTGGTTGTAGTTGTAGCTTAAGGTCCAGGTGCTGTTCTCCAAATGAGTAGTAGCTCTTTCTTTGGGTCAAGAGGCACAAAACCTTGCAAAATGTAAAGTGAATAGAGGGAGAGTGGGTATGGTATATAAACAGATGCCAGGACCTTGGACATAAGGGCAGTTCCCTACATAAGAATGTGACTTCATTTTTACTGGTAAGCAGTCTTAAATAAGGACATCTTATCATAGCATCTTTCATCCAAGGAGCCTAAAAGTACATTAGAGCTCTGAAAGGGGATAGTAATACATTCTTCCCAATTTTGCAGACCAGGATAAAGGTGCCAAGGGGCAGAGGAACTGTGGCCCACATTGCCTGGCAAGTCAGTGGTAGAGCCAGGAGGGTAGTACTGAAGTCTTGTCTTCAGAGGTACTGTTTGTATTCTGAAACAGTGTTCTTTGAATTTTTTTGATCAAGTGCCCCTTTAAAAAGAAATTTTAAACATGTACCTCCAATATGTATATTTAATTGTTTATAAATGATATATGGACTTTTATACTAATAATTATGGTCAAGGCAGATAGTGTCACAATAGATAGAGTGCTGGGCCCAGAGCCAGGAAGACCTGAGTTTAAATCCAGCCTCAGAGAGCTATGTGATTTTAGGCAAGTTGCTTCACTTCCGACTGCCTTAGTTTTTTCAACTGTAAAATGGAGGCAATAGTAGCACCCACCTTGCTAGGTTGCTGTGAAGATCAATGAGATTATATTTGTAAAAAGTGCTTAGCACAACCCATGGCACATAGTAGGTGCTATATAAATGCTCATTCCATTCCCAATTCATGTATATCATACAGCTTACATAAACAAGGAAATTTAAAAGGAGCAAAATAATACTTGATCCTAGAGTCCATAGGGATGCACAGAACTTGTTTGAGTAGGAGAGTAGCATGGTCAGACATGTGCTTTGGGAGTTTTGTGACAGATGGATTGGATAGGAGAGAGACTTAGAGCAGAGCAATCAGTTTGGGGTCATCTGTATAAAGATGATAATTAAAGTCATAGGAGCTCATGAAGTTACCAAATGAGGGAACATACAGAGGGAAAGAAGAGGACCCTGGACAGAGCCTTAGGGTACAATCACAATTAAGGTATGCAATGGAGATGAAAACCAAGGAAGGACTGGGAGAATATGCTACCAATGAAGGAGTGTGAGAAGGGGTCAGACCAGTAAAAGGAGGACCAGGAGAGAGCAACAAGGCATAGAGTGCTATAGAAATGAGAAAGAATGATTGAGAAAGTCTTCAGATTTGGTAATTAAGAGGTTTGGTAACTTTGAAGAAGGCAATTTCAGTTGAGTTGAAGAATCAAGTATAACTAGAAGGTTGAGAACCTGGGAGACTGGAAGGTTGGTTCCCTTGTTTGAGAAGAGAATCAAGAGGTAGATAGGTGGCTCAGTGGGTAGAGCACCAGCCCTGGAGTCAGGAGGACCTGAGTTCAAATGTATCCTCAGACACTTAATAGTTGGTTGGCCCTCTGTAAAATGAGGAAGTTATCCTCAGTTCTACCCTTCCGACTCTAAATCTATGTTACTGTGAAACAAGGAAATGCAGAAAAAGGATGAGTTTGGGCAACAGAATAATAGATCTGTGTTTGTTCATCATTTCATTCACTTTTCCTAAATGAAAAGGGGGGATACAATGGAACTTACTCACTATCTCCTCCCCTGGAGCACACAGCATGAAACTCTGGTGATGGGAGACCATGTGTGAGGATGCCATGGAGGAATTTTGCCTGTTTACCTGCTGTGAGTAGGGATAGGTTATCACTCCCTCAAGGGGCCCGTATCAGGGATAGCCACAAGGAGGTCAGCAACGGGAGGAGGTGTAGAGGGGCAAAATCCTGAAGAGGGTGAGGTAATTGTGTTAGAAACAAACCCATAGTTAGCTGGGGTGAGAAGAGGATAGGAGGGTGAGACACAGCCCCTCTTTCCACCCTCTGATTGACCCTTGAAGTCATCCCATGTCCCAGATTTCAGAGCCTTTTGCTCTAGAGTTTTCAACTATCACTATGCCATGTAGGAGATCAGAAAGAGCTCTTATCCTTCCCAAGCCCATCTATCCACTCTATCATGTAGCACAATGACACATTTGGAATAAGGCAGTGAGAAAGAGTGGATAGAGTAGGGGACTTGGAATATATGGAATACATGGATCCAGATCCTACGGTGACATTTTTCAGCTGTATGACCATGGGTACATCACTCAACTGCTCTGAACCTCAGTTTCCCAATCTGTAAAATAGCTGTAATACCTGTAGTAGCTACTTCATGAGATCGTTGTGAGGTTGAAATGAGATTGTGCATATGAAGCATTTTGTAAACTGTAATGCACCATAGACATATACTTTATCATCTTGTGATGATGTCAATGTCCATGACTCCAGGTGCAGCAGTTCCAGGATGTGGCCACACGCCTGCAGACAGCGTATGCTGGGGAGAAGGCTGATGAGATCCAGAGCAAAGAGCAAGAGGTGTCTACCTCATGGCAGAAACTGCTGGATGCCTGTGCAGGACGCCGCGCCCAGCTGGTGGACACAGCAGACAAGTTCCGCTTCTTCAGCATGGTCCGGGACCTCCTCTCTTGGATGGAAAGCATCATCCGACAGATAGACACACAGGAGAAGCCCAGGTACGGCAGCAAAGGCAGGAACGTGTCTTCTCCTTCTGTGGCTACTTTCCCCCACAAGATGGGGCTCATAGACTTAGGTACAGGCTCTGATGGTTGTTCTCTGAATGAGGGAAAAGGGTGGAGCAGGGGGCCTTTTGGGGCCAGAGCCAGCATGACTCAATGTTGCTGGAATGATGCAAGACCTTTGGGGTTCAGCAAAGGAGCAGAGATGCTTGATTGATATGGGGCCAGGAAAAGCCAGGTTCCTGCCCAGGCTTGGACTGAGGCTGAAAGTGACTTTTCTCACTTCCATTTATGTCCTGGACACTTGTGCCAGCTTGTTTATGGAATTATTAGAAAGGATCACAGTTTCAGAGTTCGGGAAGTGCTAAGCTCACTTAGCAGTGAAGGACCTTCAGCGACTCCTAGTTGGACCGTATGCAAGCCCAGATGTCCCCCACTATCTATTCCCCAACATTGTATCATTGCTGAAACATCCCTCCCCTTTCCCCATGCTGAGAGAGAAGAATTGTATTCTTTCTGCTTAGGAGTAACTAAACCACAAGAGGGAATGTTAGTGGAAGAGCTGATATGATAAAATTCCCAACATCTTGGATTCCAGTTTATTCAAAGCCACCCATTTATTTAGCACTTACTATGTACACACTCTGTACTGCCCCCCAGAGACTGGGATCTCATCCTCAGGACTCATGTTCCTGATGGCTAGCTTCGATTTTGGGGTCCTGGCACCCCACACAGGGAGCCAGTCAATCTTCTTTCTGCCCAAGCCCCTGGCTCTGGGAATCCCCAAGGCTTCCTCAGTCCTTTAGATACCCTATCTGCAGTTGGCCTCATAGAGGACTCTAGGAGAGTTAATCACTGGACTGTTGCAGAGATTGGTGTGGTCTGAACCATTAGAGTCACACAGTGGGTGACCTGGAAGCCAAGGATGTTGCAGTTTGGGAATTTATCTGAAGAAGTAGAGTCTAACGATGCATGAGCAGCTTTGAGGCCTTCTCCTCCTTCAGGAGCCTGAGAATTATCCAGGTTGGACATTTCCCTTTGGCTTTAGCCAAAGCCCTTTGCCATCATCCTCTCCCATCTTCATCTGCTTCTCTTATCAGGGATGTATCCTCTGTGGAGCTGCTTATGAAGTACCACCAAGGCATCAAGGCAGAAATTGAAACGCGAAGCAAAAATTTTAGTACATGCCTTGAGCTGGGGGAATCATTGCTTCAGCGGCAGCACCAGGCTTCCGAAGAGGTGAGAAAGGAGAGGGTGTGGAAGAGGGGCCAGGTAGAGAGAGAGGGAAACTGGGGAACAGCTGGGTTCAGGACCTGAGCTCAAATCTCACCTCAGATACTTGACACCCACTAGCTGTATGACCTTGGGCAAGTCACTTAACCCCAATGCCTCCTCATGGGTCCACTCCAGTCATCCTGATGAATGTCTGGTCACTGGATCCATATGGCTCTGGAGGAGAAGTGAGGCTGGTGACCTGCACAGCCCTCCTTCACTCAGAACAGTCAAGTGCAAGTCATGTCATTATTTTTCTGATGGAATGGTCTTCTTTGGTAATGAAAGACGAACACACACACACACACACATACATAAATACATACATACATACATACATATATATATATACATATATATATATATATACACATCTTCAATAGTCCATCTCTCTGCCTATCCATTCATTCATTCAATAAACATTTCTTAAGTACCTACTCTGTATAGGATACAGTTGTTCAAGGCATAGTCTCTATCCTTAGAGAGCATAAATAGGGAGATAAAATAGGTACATGTAGAGCATATGTAAATAGCTGAGATGTGGGGTAATGGTCTGAGCTCCAGACCAGAACCAAAAATCTCTTTACCTTCATTGCAGATCAAGGAGAAGCTGACTCAGGTGATGTCAAGAAGGCAGGAGATGATGGAGAAATGGGACAACCGTGCAGAGCGGCTGCGTCTATGTGAGTGCAGCCTTGGGGCCCGTGAACATGGCCAGGCTGGGGGCTTCTTGTGGATGAAGGGAAGAGGAAGGAGCATAAAGCTCCTCAGTTTTTTGATCAGCTCAGTCTAGAGAAGAACTATCCACAACCCATCCATCCCTTTCCCCCAACCCCACTTCAAACAGGGGTTCTTAACCAAGAAGGTTCAGCCTGTGGTTTGTACCTGGGCCCTCCCTTTTGTTTACATAAAATTAATCAAGGGTCTTAAGGCTGGCTGGGAAGAGGATTTTCAAGAACTTGACCTTAGCCCTTTGGGACTTTTGAGAATAAAAATGGTAGATGGTTACATGGGCCAGTGAGAAGACTGGTATACCAAGCGACTGCTGAAATCTGCACTATGGAGCAAGTCAAGTCAACAAGCCTTTATTAAGCATTTATTAAATGCCAGGCAGAGTGATAAGTGAGGAGGACTCAAAGAAAGGCAAAAAAATATTTCCTGCCTTCAAGGAGCTGACATTCCTAAACTTTCCCTCCCACAAACTGTAGTCTCTCTGCTGAGCTTCCTAGGAGTCCCATGACCAAGGGACAGAGCTAACCTATTGAGGTCTTCTGTGTATGTGGGTCTGTGACTTGTTCTTTGTGACAGTGTTGGAAGTGTGTCAGTTCTCTCGGGATGCTTCTGTGGCTGAAGCATGGCTGATTGCCCAGGAGCCTTACTTGGCCAGCAGGGACTTTGGACATACGGTGGACAGCGTGGAAAAACTTATCAAGCGACATGAAGCCTTTGAGAAATCCACAGCCACCTGGGCTGAGCGATTTGCTGCCCTGGAGAAACCCACCACGGTGAGCTATGGGGGCATCCAAGTTTTGGGACCAAGGTGGGAAAAAATTAGAGTGAAAGGGACAACCCATGAGTCCTGAAATTGCTAGGAAAGCAAAAAGTGGGATGAGGGAGAGGCTGCAGATTGAGTTGATTAAGCCACTTATCAAGTTCAAATCTCTGTAAATGAGGAAAGTGATGGAGAGAATGCTAAAAAAAAAAAATAGAAGATGATGTTCTCTATCATCAGGTTGTTTAAAGTTCTATAGAAACAAAATACACATATGTGAAGAAGACCTAAGATGTTTCACTAAATAGTTCATTGTTAAACTTGATAATCATGTGTTAGCATGACAATATTTTCAAAGTCTTGTTAATAGATGAAAGGAAATAGGGTTGGGAGCTTACATGTAAGTGAAATGACTGCTGGATTTAGTCAGGAGCCCTAGGTTTAAACCCCAAATCTACAATTTTTACCACCTTTGTGATCCTGGGCAAGTCATTTTACCTCTGTTTTATTTTACCCATTTGTAAATTGCGGAGGTTAGACTAGATGACTTCTAAGATCCCTTCCAGCTCTATTGTCCTGTGATACTCAAGTAGAAAGGTAGTTTGGTAACTGTAATATCAATAGATTTTGCACCCAAGAGGCTGAAGTGTGATTGGGCTGGGCTAAAAGAGGTATAATCGAGAAAAGACTCCTTTTGGGGCACACAGCACAGAGAAACTAGCTCACTGATAACACTATCTCCCCGTCCTCATGCTGGCTCTATCTTTCTTGACCCGATGAATGACCTTTCTTTCTCTAGCTTGAGCTGAAAGAACGCCAGACTCCAGAGAGACCCACAGAGGACAGTGGGTAAGTACCACGAGAACAGAGCCTGGTTGAGTCTATAGACAAGTAAGTTTTAAATACTGAGGGAGGCAGGGAACTAGAGCTGGAGAACTCAGGAGAAAAAGAGGAAATGGGGAGAGGATTTTTCCCTCAGGGTAGCATCCTTAGAGTCTCATGAGGCTATGACAAATGTCAATTTGTGGATGTTTATATTGAAAAAGATACCCATAAGAAGTTCTGGGTTTGGGGCTGTATAAATTATTAATAGCAATCATGTGGTACCTAAAACTGGAAAGGTAATCCAGAATAAATAAAATTAAGCTTTATTGTTCGGAATCACTGCCACTAGAACAGAGCTCACTCCTTACTCTTCCAGGAGCCATGTATAATGTCCACATGGCTGCTTTACATCGGAGACTCTAAAGGATTATGTTGTGTTTTTTGCGGGGGGGAATATTTACCTAAATTTTAGAAGATAAGCTTGCTACTATTTTCTAGGCATCTATCTGCACACAGTGAAGCCTGGCTATAGATTAACATATGTTAACTTGTGTGTTATATGTAAGAAGTCAGTCTCCATTTGGTAGGTGCTGCCTTGTGAAACTACTTGTTTTTAAACTGATCTTCCGTATTCCTCAGGGCTCAGGAGGAGGAAGGTGAGACAGCTGGGGAGCCTCCTCGGGGTCTCCATCGGGTAGCTACTGAAAGAACATCACCGGTCAGTTTCTACTCACATTTGTCTAGTTCCTGGGAATCTCTGCTGCCAGACCCTACACACCCATCCTAGAGCTCAGTCCAAATCAGTCAGCACGAATGTTGAGAATGGTGTACCCATCACTACCCTGGCCCTTCCATCTTCCCCTCCCCCTTACAGAGGTTCCTGTTTCAGTTCAGTCTTCCTCATTTTATTGTGTTTACTTAATCCTCTAGTAAATTGCCTTCCTCCTCAATTCTGTGTAAATGAAATGCTGGAAGGAGATTATGTGCCTATCCATCGAGATGGCTCCCTTTTTAGTTTGGTTTTTTTAAGTTTAATAAATGTTAATGGATAAACATATCAACATTCACATCAGAGGAAAGACCAAATAATTCATGCTGAGATGTTCTGTTTATAAATGTTCTTTTTTCCTTCCACTTCACCCCTTCCTTGTCCTTAAAACTGGAATACTGTTTTTCTCAGCTGCAGGACCTTCTGAGTTCTGAAAGTAAAGTCATTCCTCTCTGGCTGTGTACTGTACCCATTCTCCCCATCCCCCATCCTCATGAGTTTCTTTTTTTTTTTTTAATGAAAACTTTTACCATCTCTCTCAATTCCCATTCATCCCATCGTAACGTAGCAGATTCATTGGAGTACATCTGTGGAGGTCCTGGAGGCTGGGAAGGGGATAAAGTGGAAGAGTGGGAGAAGAAAACCTTAGAATATTGGAGATGAAGGGGGTGAATGCTAAGCCTTCTGTTGTATCGAAGAAGGTTATATAGTAGACATAACAAAGGAGATAGCAAAAAAGGTTCAGGGATTACTATAGTCAACCAAGATCCCAGCACTTCATTCAGTGTCTCTGTAGAGAGTGTTGTCACAAGTTATGGTTAAGACAAAATGCAGAAGAGGAGGAAGTGGGGGGTGGGGCCATGGTGGCAAGGTAAGCAGCAGATCCCAGTGGGGTTTCTGTTGGGAGCAAGTGAAACTGTAATGGCTTTTTTGTGGGGGAACAATTACTTGGTGATGAAGTCAAATGAATACAGGCCTACAAAAGTGAACAAGAAGAAAGCAAGAAGATGTCCACCACCAATCTATGCTCTACCTGCATGGCACTGCTTCCCCCTCCATGCCCACGTCATCCTGCCAAATGCATGCTTCTGTGGATCTCTTGGGTGCAAATGAAGTGATGTGTGGTCTGGTTTAGTTTCTGGATGCTAAAAAAATTTGGGTACAGGGACAATAAATTAATTCAAGATGAAAACTGGCTTTCTATGAGATACTGCTGTTTCAGATCTCATGCCAAAACTATATTTGTGCCCTCTCCCTCGCAACACCTGAGGAGGGTAGTGGTAAGAACACTGTTTTAGGAGACAGGAGACATGAACGCTAACCCCAATTTAGTCACGTGCTTGTTGTGTGACCTTCAGTAAGTCATTTTAATGTCCTTAATATCTTCATTTGTGAAAGGAGAAAGTTGGATTGGATAATCTCTATATGTCCTTTTCAGGTCTTTCTGAGTACCATTCTTAGATTAAACCTGCACATTCATGTCTTCACACTCTAAAAACACACATGCACAGTGCATATGTCTGCTACCTCACACCTCAATGATATTCAGAAACCTGCTCTGGGCCCCACATGCTCAGCAAGAGGGCAGTAGCAGGGGTCCGGTGGTGGAGGATGCAGAACCCATCTTAGAAGTTCCTTTTGCATGTGGTGATCCTCCTTCCTGGCCTTTGGTGCAGTGTATCCCAAACTCCCACTAACCAGCAAACAGCCACGGCAACGGGGGCAGAGCTGAACTATCCCAAGCACAGCACTTGCCAAAAAAAAAAAAATGTGTTTTGTGGTCTGACTTCCCAAAATAATCCCTGCCTCTACCTCTTCTGGAGACACAGGACTTGAAGCCATGTGGCCAGTGCTGTCCTCCAAAGACTCACTGCTTTCCCGTCCTGTGGCTGTGTTTCCTAGTATAAATCGCTATTTGTCTGTGTGGAATTGTGTACAGTGTCTGTGTGCATTATTGTGTCCAAACAAATATCCATTTAATTACTCCTTGTGTCTGTGTATGTACATGCATTTGATTTATATATGCAATAGTACCCTGCCCTTCCTATCCAAACCCCTTTTATCCAAGTTCCTGGAATATCCTGTGTGGGGAATGAGGAGAAGGGGAATCATGGCCCAAATGCTTAGGGAGAAAGGTGAGTATGATTCCATATGTGAGGATACTTTGGTAAAGCCCCCAGCACTTTATCCAAATATGGAAATCTGCACATGACCAGAACTCAATAGAAATCAAGTCAGCAAGTCAAATGAACATGAGGCAATGGCCCCAGTAGAAATGGATGATCTGTTGCTTCATCTTCCAGTTATTTTTTTACTTTTTTTATAGGAATCTGATTTTTTAGGGGGGATTGAGGCTCAAGAAAAACAGAGAAAGAGGGGAAATGGGGTGTGTGGAGGGTTGAAAATTGTTTCAGTCAAAGAAGAATTTTGAAAATTATTTTCTACCTGTTAACCCCACTGGAAAAATCTCCTCTCCCTAACTGGTAGCTGTACTCTTGCCGGTGTGTATGCTCTCTTGGTGCTGGTGGCCATGTAGAATAGACACGCATTTAGTTTTCATCTAACATTGTTTCATGTGAAAATGGTCATTCATGCATGACAAACTTCTCTGCCTTCTCTCCCTGTTATGTGAGAAGAGAGTGGGATGGACCAGAGCACAATCCAGCAAATAAATCACTGTTAATGTCCAGGAGACCTATCCCAGACATTCATAAGGCATTCCTTATGCCACATTCACATTACCTTCCATATATCTATGTATAAACACATACTCCCTCTCAAAGATTGGTCTGTATTGAATGCATTAAGATTTTTCAATCCAATTTGTCTTCTCTCCAGGAATACTGTTAGTCACTTAATTTACCCCTTCCACTTCCAGTTTTTCCAGTATGTTCAGTCTAGTTGAGGGTTAACTCTAGCATTCAGGAGTTCTTAGCCTTTCTCTGTGTCAAAGGCTCAGACTGGTAAGCCATGAACCTCTTCTCAGAAGAGTATTTATAAATGAATAAAATAAAATACAGAAGATTACAAAAGAAACCAATTATGTTGAAATATTTTGAAGATACTTTAAAAAGTTAATGGACCCCAGATTATGAACCCCTGTTAGAAATACTTTCACTATTATATTACAAAAGCAAATTTGTAATGTAGTAATTTTTACTTATTGCATAAGGGACATAAATCATCTTTGGAAATATTCTTTATCTCCTTGACCTTCATGACTGGACATGAGAGCATTTTCCTTAAACTATTCTTTCAATCTCTGTGACACTTGGCAACAATATAATTACATTCCACCCAGTCTCTCTGAGAATCAGAAGCTGTTTTGCCAAGGACTAGATCACAAGATATTGATTGATTTTCTCTGTCTCAACATTCATCATGGACTATAAACCAATCCCTCAGCTTAGGGAATGACTTCCTAAAATTTTCCAGAACAGAAGAGAAGGTCATCTCAGCCCTGCCCTGTCTCTGGGCCTTGTCTAGCCTGCAAGGGCAGCTTATCCTAGACAGCATGATGGAACATTGAATTGTGTACTGTTCAGATGATAGCACTCTTCTGAGGAATGTCCCCTTTCTATCCCATCCCACTCCACTCCATCTTTCCTCTGCTTCATGAGACTCACAGGAACAGTACCTAGTACCCTGTTCTAGGCACTGGGTATGGTGCAGATGATAGGTGAGTATATGAGGGTAGCAGAAGGAACAAAATGCATACATGCAGAAGGCAAAACTTGGGGTAAGCACATGGGGAGAGGATAAAGAAGAAGTCATGTGGTCTAGCAAAAAGAGCATCATATGAGGAATCAGGGACCTGGGTTCTAGTCCTGACTTTACCACTGCCTAGCGGTATGGACTTGGGTAAGTTAATTTCCTTTGTTTCTTTATCTCTAAATAATAATGCCATTTATGAGATAATAACTTCTTCCTTACCTTACAGAGATATTGGGAGGTTAGAGAATGTGTGAAAATATCATGTAAATATGTTAAAAAGAGAGACTAAAGAAGACCTAATCTACTTTTTATAGTCTGTCTCTTAGTAGCTAGAGTTTTGAGAAGTATATATAGTCAATGCTGAGAGGAGAGGAGATAATTTTCATGGAAAGAGACTTTGATTGGGAGTCAGGAGATCTGGATTCTAGTTTTGGCTTTACCCCCTTGTTAATTGTGTGACTCTGAACAGGTAGATTTACTTCTAGGTCTTCTTTTTCTCATGCACAAAACTAGGGATTCTATCTAGGTGAACTCTAAGGCTTCTTCAAGCCATAACACTCATGAGTTCCTGTGGTTAAGGATGGATCTAGAATTCTTTCCATAGAGTAGAGCCCATAATGCTACAGTAGTACACACTCTAACATTTTTAGTGAGATTCCTGCCTTCTTCCACCACCAGGATTGTGCTTTTTCCTAAGATGTTCAACATTTAAGAGACCCGAATTGTTCTCCCCCATCTCTGCCTTTCCCTTGCTGGAATGACCTCCAAGCAAGTGTATGCCTCAGCTTTCCTACCTTTATTATAAAACAAGTAATGTCTGCACTAACCTGCCCCACAAGGCTGTTAATTGACATTTATGTAAATGAGTTCCTATTCCTATTTTCTGTGAAAAGTCATAATATTTTTTAGTAAGGGCAGCATGACTTACTGGAAGGAGTGGTGGGCATGAAATCACAGAATGTGAACATCACAAGGGACCTCAGGAGTTATTTGGTCTAACATAAAACGAAATCCTACTATAACACAGCCAAGAAGTGGTTGTCCAATCTCTCTGCTTGATGGCCTCTATGAAAGAGGAGCCTATCACCTCTCAGAGAAGCCCATTCCTCTTTTGGAAAACTAATTATTACAAACTAATTATTAGAAATCTTGAGCTTAAATTTGATTCTTTTCACCTTCCAACCTGGCTCGGTTCTTTCGAGCCAAAGGGAACAAATCTAGTCTCTTCTGTATGGGGCAAGAAGACCTGGGTTCAGCTTACAACTCTCAACATTAGCTGTGTGGACATCTAGGGGCAAGC
Organism: Potorous gilbertii; assembly: GCA_028658325.1. Classification (NCBI taxonomy): domain Eukaryota; kingdom Metazoa; phylum Chordata; class Mammalia; order Diprotodontia; family Potoroidae; genus Potorous; species Potorous gilbertii. Next base: position 435,843,547 of record CM053769.1, on the reverse strand, counting down.
CATTTAACCTCTCAGAAGGTGAGGACACTGTAGTATCTTCCTTAGAAGGATGTTGTGAAGATATGAATAGGTGACTTTTTGCAAACTTTTAAAATTTTCAGTGGGTATGTTATTATTAAAATGCAAAATCTGGAATCTGTTTTCCTTCTCTACTTTTAAAAAACCCACAGCTTAGCAGTAATAAAAGGCCTGTAAAACACAGGTCCTGTCTGTTTGGGTGGAAAGGAGAGGAAAAGTTCAGAAGGAAAGCCACTCCTTGTAGTCTAACAGATAGAAATCATTTCTAGCCACAACTAATTCTAGCTTTGTGAAGACCCTTTAATCCAGGGGCAACACACTGAAGCCTCAGATCTCCCTCTTAATCTCTATCCCTTAGCCTTAAAACTCTAGCCCTGAAAATTTAGGCTGAAGGTAAGGAGAAATTTCCTAAAATTGAGAGCTATTCCAAAGTTGAATTAGGCTGTCTCAGGAGAATGTCCTGTGGATTTCCCTTTAGCTGACGATCTTCAAGCAAAGACTATCTGCTTTGGAGGTTATATTGTAATGGAGACTCTTTTTTGGTTGGTTATGAGATGGAGTTGGTGGGTTCTGAGGTCCCTTTCATATCTGGAATTCAGTCATTCTTTGGGTCTCTTTCCATGATAATTGTCTCTTCTTCTCCCAGCATTGGCTAGATATACTTCTCAAAACTCTAGCTACTAAAAGACAGACTATAAAAAGTAGATTAAGTCTTCATTCCTTTCCCTATCACGGACTGATCTTGAATGACTGATTTAAGTGACCTGTTCTCTTGGATGTGGTTTCACTGAAGCAATCAGCTATTTTTAAAATATAAGCAACAGCGTACTCAAGTTCTAAGAACGGAGTGAATTTGGAGTGAGGATGACAGGCCCTGTTTCCAAGATTTCTTCTGCTAGTAGCTTCAGCTGGCTTCAGTGGTTTTCCTCTCCTTGTCAACACTCTTGTAGTTGCCTGGGAACTTTTAGCAAACCACTAGAACAGTGTGCATTGACAGCCTTAGATTAAAAAAGAAGCCATTGTTTCTTTTTTGCCTGGACAAGCTTTTACTCCTCTTCCCCTGGCTTCACCACCTCCGCCCCATTCCATGACACAGAGATGACATGAAAATCATTTGTTCATTAGAGGTAGGTATGGCAAGTAAACAATAATTTCCCCTCAAACGTGGGAAGGTTTCTCCTGTCTCTGACCACTGGAATGATTAAGTTAATGTGCATAATGGTACATCTGTCTACAGTTCCAGGGTGGAGCCTCATTGCTCCATACTTCCAAAGTGAAAACTCTTGGACTCTTTCCTGCATCTGTCCGCTGCTCTTCCTTCTTTATTTTATTTAACTTGGTGGAAGACACCTGCAGGGTAATTGCCTTGTGTCTCTCTAGATCTCCACAGTATCCTCAGGTCCTTTTTCAAAATTCCTTCTCTGGGTATGTTTTGGCAGAGTATGTAATAACAAGACACAAATATAAAAACCTCAAAAGTGAGATGTGAAGATGGAAATCATCATAACACAGCATCCTAACTGGGATTGAGAATTGTCTTTTTTCTCTAAAATCTCCATTTTTCTCATGCTAATTGCTGTGGGGGGCAGGTTAGCTTTTTATTGACTGTGTTATCCTTGAAGTCAGGGATTGTTTTTGTCAGTAGCATACAGAACCCATTACTGAATAATACCTCGAACCCACGAGTACCAAATAATAATGCTACTGAAAATAATGAAGGTGAAATCATAGCAAATTAATTATTCTCCTAAGTGCTAAACCTCTCATCGCCCACCGTGTGGGAAGTATTAATTTCTTGGGGTTTTTTATTCCTAATCTAAAGAGAATCAGTCTCTTCACCTCAACTCTAATTTTGATGTAAGCTTTAACTTTCCATTTTAACAACTTCCTCTTCACTCTCCATTTCTAATGTATGATACAGTTTAACCTCAGGGTTACCAAAACAATCTTTGCCTTTCTTCTTTGGTCCCCTAATACTCTTACCTTTTGTAAAGCAGGGGTCTTTCTTCATTGTCTTACACCTTAGTTTTTAAAGCATCTTTGTTTCCCTGTTCATTTGAGCTCCTAACCTGCGTTTATCTTCTGCTGCTTTCAGTTTCATCTTCTATGCTGTCTTCCCCAAACTAATCTTTCTTCCTACTCCTCTGAGTGAAACACTCTGTCTGCCATCTCTACCAATCACAAACCATGATGGGAAGTGGACAGAAATTGATCAGAAATCCATGTTAAACAAGAAGTCAGAAGCTCTCAGGTGCAACACAACATGCCTTTTTCAGGGATCTGAACTACCCCAGGGCTATTCTGTTGTCTAGTTACATATCCAGGAGTGTGTCTTATCTAGCAGCTTACCACTTTTACAATGCGGCTATCATACCTGTCACCCACATTGTTTAGCCATGTGGGTTACATAAGCATTCCGTTTAAATTTTGAACCTCTTGGGAAGGGCCTTTGCTTTCCTTTGGTGCCTCTTGCCACACTTTTATTTATACAGAAGTTTACTCTTTCTCATATTTGGGACAGAATGTAAAGCCCCCTTATCCCTCATGAATGCCACCTATGAATTGTAAAGGTTGCCATCAGTAACACTCTTGCACCCCCAAACACGCTGTGTGGGATCAGTCCTACCTGGAGCCCCCTACCAGAACCCCTCTCTTCCTAGGTCCCCATGCCATTTGCTGCACTGTATTTAAACTATTGTAGCCTGACAAGGATGTGATTCTAATCCAGGCTTTGTCCATTGACTAGCCCTGTGGCTAGAGCAAGCAGCTTTAGTGATCATCTATAAAATGAAGAGTTGAATTAGATGATAAACCACCAACTTTTAGAGCAGGAATAGAAATTTTACTTATTCTAAAAGTTGGTGTTTCTATGATGCCTTCTAGGTTTTTTCTCTTCCTGTTTTGCTATTTTCACTTTCACCTTCTATCATTCCCCTTCTCATCCCCCTTACTGTCAGTACCTGAGCTGTGTCTCATTGCTGGGCGAAATGCCAAACTCCTAGACTTTTCAGGTCTGGATTCTCTGAGAGTCATCCTAAATCTTTAACTAATTCCAGGCACTTAAGCACTGATGAGCAGATATGCACAATACTGTTATAAGATCCCTATGTCCTAGGGAAAAATAGGACCTGTCTTTTCCTACATGTACCATTGCTTCCCACTCCCTTCTACTTCTTTCCTTATCACTGTGCAGGAAGAATACTGTACCTCCCCTGTAGCAAAGTCTCCTGGAATGGGCAACATGAGATTGGCAAGCTTATCAGTATTCCCAGTGCAGTAGAAAGAATGCTGGATTTAAAGCCAAAAGACCTACTTTTAAATATTGACTGTTTGACCTTGGGCAAGCCATCCAACCACTCTAGACCTTGGTGTTTTCATCTATAAAATAATGAGGTTGTACTACCATATCATTAAATTCCCTTCTTACATTAAACTATAACCCTGTCTCCCTCAGCTTAATTCCAACTATGATCCTTACAGATTTCTATTCAGGATCTTTCCTGCTAATTCACTTCTCTAGATTGCTTCCCCACTGCCAGCTTCAGTCTCCTATTATCCTTTAGGCACATCTTAAATCTATATATTTTCTGCTGTTTCTTCTTCTTTGGGAAACTTGGACTCTCCCTAGGCATGGGAACTTGTCATGCCATCTGTGCTGCTTTTTGCACTCCAGTTAAGTCAGTTACAAGAGAGAAAAAGCATGGTTTTATGGAAAACCCATGGTACCTAGATCAGAAGGTCTAGGGTCAAAACTCATCTGTAATGTTTATTAGTTGTGTGACAGGCTATTAACTTGGTTTTTCTGAGCCTAGTTGATCATGACAATGGGTTAATATACTTGTACTTCCTAACTCACAGATAGGAAGAAGAAGAGTTTTAAATAAATATGGGATTTTTTTTTTTGTTATTCGTTCATTTCAGTTGTGTCTGACTCTTTTGAGGTTTTCCTGGCAAAGATACTGGAATGGTTTTCCATGTCCTTCTCCAGCTCATTTTATAGATGAACAAATTGAGCAAATAGGATTAAGGGACTTGCCCAGGGTCACACAGCTAGTAAATGTCTGAGACTGGATTTGAACTCAGGTCTCCCTGACTCCAGGGTTAGCAGTCTATCCACATTGCCACCTAGCTGCCCATTATCTCTCTTATGCACTCTATATTGATATAATGTATTCCAACCAAGAAACAAAGTTTCTTGGTTTAGTTTAGTCCTCCAGGCTAACATTTTTCTTCAATTCTCTCTCTTTACATTGTTGGTTCAGCTACAGTGTAGGTTTTCTGTTTGTCTGTCTCTGGATCTTTTTACTTTCCAGGAAATCTTTACCAAAATCTCAGTATTAAATGGCTATGTATGATTTACGAGAGCATTAGTAAATAACTTTTGCTTCCCCTGTGAGTCTCTCACTTCTTTCTAAGGGAATATAACAAAGAGTTTGTTTGCCCTCTAGACCATAAAGAAAATGTCCAGGTGCCCTCTGAAGTAGTTCAACCTTGCTGCCCACATATAGTTAGGTGTACTACCATGTAGCAAAACAATCTACACATCATGGCAAGAATGGTTTCAACACTAATTCAGCAGTAACTCCAGCCTCTCACATTAGTGGGTTAGAGCATAATACTAAGGTATTCAAGGAAATGGGTTTGCTCGCTTGGATGGGTCATTACCTTTCTTTACTCACTGACCACAGGCTTTACCCTTACCCCAGCTAGTTGTCTGATCATGTCATCATGGTAGGCAACTGATGAACTGGAATCAAGTTGAGCAGAAATCTCTCCATAGCTACTCATTTTACCTTTCTCGCACTTCAGTTTCTTGGCTATGACTCTAGTTTGCTTCCTCTTTGTCATTTGCACCTTAACTGCATACTAGATGCAGGAATAATCAACTCTGAACAGGTGAATAATTAAACGTCAGTTAATAGATACCTCATTAATTTGGCAGGTTTAGCTGAAGTGGATATTGAATATAAGCATAGTGTTTTGTGGAGACTGGGAGGTCTATAGAGTGTAAAAAGATACTTTGATGGATTTGAGATAACATCACATCACTACACATTATCTTTGACCCATATAGATGGAAACTCACTTAAGCCTTCTCATCTTGTGCATCCTTGTCTTCCCATAAATCCTCCAAAATAAATATATAAAGCAGATGCCAAAAACACATAGCAAGGCATACAAATTATGCAAATTACATAGTATTTACTGATCTGTATATCCCTCCCTTTGAACTTGAGCTCCTTGAGAGTGTGTCTGATTTCATTTATTTTTTCTTTAGATCCACAAACAGCGGCCAAGTTTTGGGGGGTTTTTTTGGGTTTTGCACATAATAAGTACTTAATAACCTCTTGCTGAATTGAACTGAATAGAGAATCAAGCCAATGTACTAGGGGCTTTGTTGAGCTTTTTTGCATCTCAGTATAAGAACTATCCATCTCTACTTCTCACTCTTTGTGGCCAGCTCACCTCTTTTTTTCCAATCATACCATTTTCTTGGTATCTTTTCCCCCGCTTCTTGGGCATATGTCCTCATTATTCATATGCTATAGCTTCTTTTCATCCACTATTCATCTTTCCATTGACCTTGAGATCATCTACAATTTTGCATCTTTGGAGACTTTGGTCTTCAGAGATTTGCAGTCATCCCTGGAGAATATAGGTATTTTTAAAAGGTAGGATTTTGTTTCAGAAAGCAGTTTGAGATCAGGGAAGTAGCTGTGAAGTCTCTGATAGTACTCAATAAAGATCCCTTGCAAATTAATAGAAGTTTGCAGGCTCTTTTGTTGACCTACACTGAATCTGTGCCTGCTGAGTTGGCTTCTTGACTCAAGACTACAGTGCCTTATACAGATCACTTTAATTCACCTTACACTCCACAAATATTTATTCTGCACCTACCAACTCCCTACAAGGCACTAAGGTCAGAGAAGTTTTTACATAGATTTTTTAAACACATAGATTTTTTTTAAAAAACAGATATTTCCCTACTCTCAAAATACCTATAACATGTTGGAGGGCAGGGTTGGAAGAGCGATTATGATGGATACATGGAGATGTATAAGACAAAGTAAAATGTAATAAAGGAAAAAATACATTTAGAGTGGTTTAGAAAAGCATGAGGAGGGAAATCGGGAGATTTCATGGAGAAAGTCCCACCTGATCTTAGCTTGGAAGGAAGAGAAGGATTTCAAAAACAAACTAGAAGCAGGGAGTGCATTCCACACCTGAGTTTAGCCTTGCTTTTGCTTTGTTCTCTAACTTCCTAGGGAGCCTTTCAGTCAGTTAATTGGGTTAATTATACAAACCTCCCCTATGAGTATAGTAAAGAGAAGCACAAAACAATCTGAAGAAAGTCTCTTCCCCTCTTTTTTCTCCCCCAGTTTGCACTCTTTGAATCTAATCTCCACATCTTGGACACCTTACCCTTTCCCCACAGCAAACATGTTAAAGTAGGGTAGCATGACAATAGTATGTAAAGAGCTGATCTCAGACACAGAAGTGGATTCAAATCCCACCTCTGCTATGTGGTGTCTGTGAGATCTTAGGGAAGTCATTTAACCTTACACTGCCCAGACAACTCTCTGGAGTTATGGAGGAGGTGCCAACCTGCATTGGCAAAGGGCAAGTTTTGGAAGTTATATATAATATATGAATGAAATCATAGGTCCAGTCACTATACCCAGTGTACATTGGCTAAAGCTTTGTCAAAACCAAAATCCTTTTGTATTCTCTTTTTATTGAAAGTAAAGGTCTTAGAATGGAGAAAATAGGAGAAGAGGATGTGCCCTTGAAAATGTAAAGGGAATGGCCAGGGCTTGATCTCTGCAGGGACAATAGGGTCTCCATCACTATACTCCCATGTAAGTGCACTATGACCCTCTTAGGACTGGTGTTTAGATGGAGATTACAGAAGGAAGATGCTTTCCCTTGCTTAGTGTCCTTTGTTCCTCTCCTCCAAATAGAAACTACCAATTTCCCTAGGACAAGGATGAACAAAGAGTCTCAATCAGTACTTAAAGATGGCAACATCAGCCTGAGAACTAGATATTCCTGACCTGTGGCAGCACCCTGTTGCTAACTCATCCACACTAATGTTCCTACTTGACCTCATTCTCAAGTCTTAGCCTTGCCACAGGACAGAGGTAATTTAAACAATGCCTTCACCTGAGTAATTGCACAGTTTGGAAGTAATCCTTGTACGTGTCTGGGAAGAAATCCTTGTACATGGTGAAGGACTCGACCCCCCAGTCTGTCCTCCAGCTCTAACCTAGACTCTGTGGCCAAAACCACACTCCCAATTTCTTTTGCACAAGCCTGCCAGAGAGGGATGACTGGGAACCTATACTGAGGTGTGGCAGGGTGAGTAAAAGAGGGTGATCTTTAGGTGCTGAGCACTGGAAAACAGTCTTAGCATGGAAAATGCTCATTTTCAGGTGAAGGAGCAGATGGCTTTGGTAGGAGGAGAATGGAATTGGATAGAAGTAGGAGAACAAAAAGTAGTCCCCCTGCAAAGAAAGTATTAGATTATTAGCTGTTATGAGGCTATTAGTCATAGGTTCATGTTCTGTTGTCACTTCCAAGGGATAAAAAAGAATAGATGCATTTTCCACAGACCTGACCTTTGGATTTATTATCTTTTTCCAGTTCTCTTTCCCAATACTTCTCTTTTTTCCACATTGACTTCTCTAATACAGAACATAAAATAGATTTAAGGTTCTCGTTACTCTTTCTAAGGCAGCATGAGAGAATCTGAGGCCACAAACCACAGTAGAGATAAACTTCAGGCTCATTATTTCACTACTTGGTGAACTGAGACTAGCCTTCTCACAGTTATCATTCCCCTTTCCTAACTGGCAAGCCATCTCCCCACTATGTAACTCTGAGTTTGGGGGAAGGAGTGGTCACTGTTCTTTTAAATCTTGGGTTTTTTCAGTCATTTTTCACTCATAACTGACTCTTTGTGACCCTATCTGAGGTTTTCTTGGCAAAGATACCTGAGTAGTTTGCCATTTCCTTCTCCAGATCATTTTACAGATGAGGAACCTGTGGCAAACAGGATTAAGTGACTTGCCCAGGGTCACACAGCTAGTAAGTGGCTGAGACTATGTTTGAACTAAGGAACATGAGTCTTCTTGACTCTAGGCCTCTCTCTTTCTATCTACTGTGCCAACTAGCTACCCTGTTTTATCTTCCCCTATCCCCAAAACCAAAATTGGATTTTTTCTAGCAATGCTAAATAATCAGAAAAATATTGTCTTCTCTTGTCCGGGCCCCAAGTTCACTACTTTTGGATGCAAATTAAAATTTCTGTCACCTTACCTGCTAGTGTCTCCATGATCTTTCTCTGAATGGAGTTAGTTATGTCCTTTAAACTTTCACATTTTTAACAAAGTTTCATATGCTATTCTTTTGAACAAATGGAGAAAATATGATTTAAAGAATAACACAGTTATGTGAATTCAGCACTGGTTGAACAAATGGATCTAAAAAATAGGAAGGAACAGATTGATGCCTTATTGGACATAGGTCTATATGGATTCCCCAAGGATCCATTTCTGATCCTGTGCTGTTCAACATCTTTATCCATTTTGCCTATAAATGCATAGATGAAAAATTATCAAATTTGTATATGAAAGCTGGAGAAAATAGCTAATACATTGGGTGACAGAGCCAAGATCCAAAAATATCACAGCAGGCTAAAATGATAGGCTGAAGCTAGTAAGGTGAAATTAAACAGGAATATATTTCTTAGGTTCAAGAAATCACAAAAGCTTATTTGGAAAAAGATCTAGGTATTTTAGTAGACTGAAGGATTAATATGAGTCCACTATGTGATATAGTGATCCAAAACCAACCCAAAGTATGTTAACATGAAGCCATAGCGTTCAGAATAATTGTTTGTACCCCCACATTCTAGCAGAATGTGTGTGGGTATTTAAGAAATACTCATTGCTGAAGCATCTTGTTAACTCTGCCCCAGTCAAAATCTGTATTGTTTTCATTTTTGGGTACCATATTGAAGGAAGAACATTGGTAAAATAGGACTTGCCTAAAGGGAAACTAGGATAGTGATGAACTATTAAACAAGAGACACTCTAAGAACATAAGAAGAGCTATTGATAAAACTAAAGCTAGTTAACCTGGAGAAACGAAGGCTTAGGTGATATACAAACACTGTCTTCAAGTATTTGAAGGTCTGTCATGTGGAAGAAGGATTTCATTTGGTTTTCTGTCCCAGAGAGCAAAACTAGAATTTCATTTTGTCCCTTAGATTGTAAGCTCCTTGAGAGCAGGGACTGTATTTTGTCTCTTTTCACATCCCCAGTGTTTAACCTGGCACATAGTGGTCACTTAATAAATGTTTGCTGATTGATTAATGATTGGATGATAGTAACAGAGAGGTAGACTTCTATTAATTATATGAAAAATAACTCCCTAACAATTAGAAAAACACTTCCAAAAAAAGAAGGGACGGCTTCAAGACATAGGTCATTTAGGGGGCTTATAGTAGAAGCTAAGTTGGCCCCTCATCTCAGATCCATGTGTAAGGTTAAAAGGATTTTTTTTAGTTTTTTTTTTTACTTCAGGTTTGACTAAGGGATCTCTAAAGTATCTTTTAATTCTGAAATTCCAGGAAGGATCCAAACCACCACAAATTCCAATAGTCACTCAAGACAAGAAATAGTGTATAGGATCTAGTCAGTACTAGCTCTTCTGATAGGCAGAAGAGGTAACTGTCTTTGGTGGGTTATGTGAATCCATTAATATGGCACTGCTGCCTCCAAATATTACCCCTATCCCTCTGTACCAGTGCCTGAAATCTCTCTAAGTGCGATGATTCTTTTGGATAAAAGTATGAATCTTCAGAAGATCCTCATAAAATTCAAGCAGGTTACCAAGAAGATAACCTATAAATCCATTAACCTATTCATACAGTGCATTAGAAAACACATTGCACTCAGATTTGAGGAACCAGAACTCTAGACTTAATTGTGCCATCAACCAGCTTTGAATCATTTGACCAGTCACTTCATCTCTCTAGATCCAAATATCCTTAGATTAAAAATGAGAGGCTCAGAGCAGATGATATCTAAAGTCCCTTCTTCCTCTAATATTCTATGATTTTATGGTTATTCATACTGAAATAATTCAAGGATCCATGTTTTCATTAGTGTTTTCATTTTCCGTAGGGAAGATTGAAATGTCTCTATAGCTTAATAGATGGTCTTCATGACTTGCTGTGGCCACAAAAGCTCACTGTCTAATAGAGGGATGGGGAACCTACAGCCTCAAGGTCACATTTGGCCCTCTAGGTCCTCAAGTGCAGTCCTTTGACTGAATCCAAACTTCATAGAACATCCACAGAGTCCCCACCCCGATAGTAGGTAACACCAGTGGGGAATCTTTCTGAACTCCATGAATTCGGTTTTCACATGAGAGACATGTAGCCTGTACTCAGAAACTGAACTTTACCAAAACTTGTAGAACTTTGATAAAATTTGCATTTAGCTGAGAATGGCCTTCAAGAACTTCAAGACCTCAGAATAGGATTCCAAAAAGCATTTATTAAACACTATATGTAGGGGTATCTAAGTGCCACAGTGGATAGAGCACTGGACCTGAAGTCACGAAGATTCAAGTTCAAGCCTAGCCTCAGAGAATTATTGGCTGTGTGACCCTGGGAAAGTCATAACTTCTCTTTATCTGAGTTTTCTCTTCTGTAAAATGGGACTAGTAATAGTACTTACCTCCCAGAGTTGTTGTAAGGATCAAATAAGATAAAAATTGGAAAACACTTATCGCAGTGCCTAACATATGTTATTCTTCAGTCTTTGACTCTATATGACCCCATAGACTTTGTCCATGGAGTTTTCTTGGCAAAGATACTGGAATGGTTTACCATTTCCTTCTTCAGTTCATTTTACAGATGAAGAAGCTGAGACAAACAGGGGAAAGTGACTTGCCCAAGGTCACGCAGCTAGTAATTGTGTGAGGATGGATTTTTAACTCAGATCTTCCTAATTCTACTGCACCACCTAGCTGCCCCCAAGTACTATATAAATTTTAGCTTTAATAAAAAAAAACTTTATTATATGTCAGGCACTGTATACTATGCACCGACAACACAAAAACTAAGGCACAAACACAGGGACTGTGTAGGGTATGGACTACCCTGAAGGAACTCACATTCTAATGGACAAAATGCAAACTATATACACCCAAGATATATGAATCCCAGAGAGAAGGTACTGGTGTGGAGGAGGGGAGAGAACCAAGGAAGGCCTCTTACAAAGAGTGGGATTTGAATTGAAGAAACCAGGGAAGCCAGAGGTCAAGAGGGAAAGAATTCTAGGCATGCCAGACAGCCTGTGAAAAGACTTTGTTGGAAAATAGAGTATTGCGTGTGAGTAATAGCTAGTATGCCTATGTCATCTTAAGGGAACTAAAGGGTAAAAAGAATGAAAAAGCAGGAAAGGGATAGGTGATGTAGGGATTAAAAAAACATTTTATTTTTGCTCCCTGAGGTAATGAAGAGCCACTGGAATTTAGGAAAAGGAAGGGGGAAAATAAAATGGTCAAATGTACACTTTAATGGAGGATCCTATGATTAATTTCTAAAATTAAATCAAAATTTAAAAATATAAGAAAGCATATTTTCATATATTGGGATGTATATAATTAGGGAAAAGCATGGAGAATATAGTGCCATTTTTAATACTTACTAAACCCATACTCTGCAGAATATTGTGCTAGGAACTGAGAAAGATATTTTTTTTTCAAATGAAGAAGGCATGATCTCTATCCCCATGATCCTTAAAATCTAGTAAGGGATATAAGTCAAGTACCCAGAGAATTGTTATTAAAATGGAATATAATATTTGTAAGAAGACTATGGGATAGCCAGGTGGCACCAAGGGTAGAACACTAAGCTTGGAATCAGGAAGACAAATACTAGCCATGTGATCCTGGGCAGATCACTTAATTCTGTTTGCCTCAGTTTCTTCATCTGTAAAATGAGCTAGAGAAGGAAATGTCAAACTACTCCAGTATCTTTGCTAAGAAACCCCCAAAACTGGATCAGGAAGAATCCAACGCAATTGAAATGACTGAACAACAAAACAGAAGGATATGTTTGTAATAAATGCTAGGAGAGTATGGAGAATGATAAAAACACTTCTGTCTCAGATTCTAACAGGAGACACAACATGGAAATAATTATGTGCATACAAGATATATACAGTGTAAATGAAAGGTAATCCTTGAAGGAAAACACTAGCAGCTGGGAAGACCTGCAGAAGGTAGAATTTGAGATGAGTTTTGAAGAAAGCCAGAGAAACAGGGAAGCAGAAGTAAAGAAGGAGAGCGTTCCAGGCATGGCAGACAGTCAGTGAAAAAGCCAGGAGAGGTGCAGTTCTCTCTTTCAGGAGCAACAAATGGGCCAGTTTTTTTCTGGATCATAGAGTGCATGGAGGGGAATAAAGTGTAAGAAGACTGGGGAAAAAAGCCAAGTTGTGACTTTAAATGACAAACATATTTTATCTTGGAACTAGTAGGTAGTCACTGCTTCCTTGATTGGGAGTAAGGAGGAAATGACAGATAGTGTGCTTAAGAAAGTCATTTTGGCAGCTGAGAGGAGGATGAATGAGAAAGACTTGAAACAGTGAGACCATCAGAAATCTATTAGCAATAGTCTAGGCATCAGGCGATGGGATTCTTTCATCAATGGGGCAGCTATGTGAGGGGAGAGAAGGGGGCATATATGAGAGAGGTTGCTAAGATAGAAATTATGAGAATTGGCAATGGATTGGATATGTGGATATGTTGAGATTTAGGTGCCTTTGGAGCATTCAGTTTGAGATGTGATGTTGAGACATGCTCAAGAGAAAGATTTGTCTTTGTTGTTTCAGTCATGACTGACACCATCTAACCCAGTTTGGGGATTTCTTTGACAAAGATATTGGAGTGGTTTGTCATTTCCTTCTCCAAATAATTTTATAGATGAGGAACTGAGGCAAACAGGGTTAAATGACTTGTCCAGGGTCTTGCAGCTAGTAAATCTCTGAGGTTGGATTTGAACTCAGGTCCTCCTGACTCCAGAGCCAGCTCTATCCATTGCACCACCTAGCTGCTCCCAAGAGAAAGATTAGGTAGGGTTAGCTATATCGATCAAGGAATCATGTTCATAGAAATAATTGAACCCCTGGGAGCTGATGAGATTATTGAGTGAGATCCAAGCTTAGAGCCTTGGTCATCTCCAACTCTTGGAATATTTTAGTTTCAAGATAAGATAAAGGAAGTGAGCTCAAGTACCACTTATTTTAAAAGACCTTTCCTGATCTCCTCTCTTACTCAGTTCTCTACTTTGTATGTATTTTATACAGTGTCCCAGAAGTCTCAGTGCTGCTTTAAGCTTTAATAGTTAATATTTCTAAGTATTTATTTATCTGTGTAAATGTTGTTTTCCCACAATAGAATATAAGCTTTGTGAGGGCAAGGACTGTCTTTGTCCTTAGTACACTTCCTAGAACACATAGACTTATTGAATTAAAGAATTCCTTCTGACTTTTAGTAATCACCACTTTCCTTTTATGAATCATTCCTTTACTTTTACTAGATTTTGACTATAAAGTGAAGGTAAGCCCACCATTGCAAGGAATCCACCTTCTCTCTCCTTTTTAGAAAATTAGGTCTCCAGTCCTGCAATGACTTTTCTAATTTCTCAAAAATTTTCAAAGATCACAGATAGCATCTGAACAATCACATCTACCAATTTCTTTCAATATCATGTTATATAGTTTGTCTGGGCCTGGTGACATCAACTTAATAAGGGCATCTAGGTCCTCTCTTACCATTTCCTTATTTATGGTAGATTTCAATCCTGGTTAGCCATTTTTGTCCTGTTCTTTTCAGTCCAAAGATTATTTTTGGCAGGAAAAAAATGCAACATGAGGTAAGCAGTTCTTCCATCTTGTTGGTTTTTGTTATTTTTGTCCCTAACATCTTCTCTATTATCTGATCCTTCCTTTTTCCTTAACATAAATCAAATATTCCCTTTTTCTCTTCTTGACATTCCTCTTTAGCCATGGCTCATTCTGGGCTTTCACCCTTCTTCCGCTGATTTTACATGATGGTACCAATCTTCGGTGTCTTCTTTCCCTCTCTCCAAGTTACTTGATGAATTCATTGTGCATCCATGGGAGACTCCTTAGGAAATTTCCCCATAGTATTCTTCAGTGGAAAAATTTCTGTTTGTATCCTTAGAATTTTATTCTTGAAACTATTCCATCCCTTTGGGGCTGACATACCCTGTAGAATTTTAGCTTATAGTATCCTTGATATACTTTCTTTGAACACTTTAAAATTCATTTTCTCAAAATCTGGAGTGTGAGGGAAGTGATACTTGACTTTCTCTTCTTTAACTGTCATAGACTCTCAAGTGAAATAGTCACTTTCTTCTACATATCCTATCATTATTACATTGCAATCATTTCCTGGAAAGCTAGGTGGCACAGTGGGTAGAGTGCTGGCTCTGTAGTCAGGAAGACCGGAGTTAAAACTTCATCTTCATACACTAGCTGTGGGACCCTTGGCAAGTCACTTAATCTTCTTTGCCTCAGTTTCCTCATCTGTAAAGTGAGCTGGAGAAGGAAATGGCAAACCACTCCAGTATCTTTGCCAAGAAAACCCCAAATAAGGTTACCAAGAGTCAGACATGACTGAAATGGCCAAACAACAACAAACCAATTCCTCTTTACTTCATATTATCCCCCTTGTTCCCTCACTAATCAAACCAATCTAATAATTGTTCTTTGTGCCTGACATTCAATCCCCCACTGCCATGCTTTTGCACAAGTGGTTCCATGTCTTAAAAAGTGCTCCCTCCTTGCCTCCATCTCCTAGAATTCCATAATTTTTTTAAAAATGCAGCCAAGGAATCATGTAATTACATGAGACCTCCTCTGATTCCTTCTTGTATCCTCTCTCTAGTACCTCTTTTTCCCTATTAAAATTATAGGTGGTGAAGTGGATAGAGCACCAGTGCAGGAGTCAGGAGGACCTGAGTTCAAATCTCACCTCAGGCACTTGACACTCACTAGCTGTGTGACCTTGGGCAAGCCACTTAATCCCTATTGCCTCATCCTGGGTCATCTCTAGTCATCCTGATGAATATCTATCTATCTGGTCACTAGATTCAGATAGCTCTAGAGGAGAAGCGAGGCTGATGATCAGCACAGCCCTCCCTAACTCAAAACAAAGTCAAGTGCAAGTCATGTCATCATTTCTCTTATGACATGGTCTTCTTCAGCAACAAAGGATGAACACACACATTTTGTACATTCTTTGTATCTACTTGTGTACACATTGTCTTCTTCAGAAGGATGAAAGCTCCCTGGAGGCAGGGATGCATTTGCTTTTGTTTTTGTACCCCCAATACCTTGCATCGTAGGAGCTTAATAAATGTCATATTGAGTTAAATTTACTTTATCAATCACTCAGCTACCATTTATTAAGTGCTTACTATGTGCCAGGCACTATACTAAGTTTTGGAAATACAAATATTAGTAGAAAGAGAAATAGTTCCTACCCTTAAGGAGCTTATGTTCTATTGGGGAAAGGCAACACCTAAAAGAAAGCTGAAAAGGCAGGAGTCTACCTGGAACTTCAGAATAAAGAGTGGGGGCATAGTGAGGTTTGAGGATTAGAGGGTCAAAATCAAATCCAAAACAAGCATTTTACCTCATGACTCTGTCCACCTCATTAATACCAACGAAGCACTTACTACCTGCTCTGCCTTCAGCAAGAGAGAAAACTCCAGTCAGTTAGTCAGTAAACACTGATTAAGTGCCTGCTATGTGCCAGGCACTCTGCTAAGGGCTGGCAAGACAAAGAAAGGGAAATGATAGGCTCCATTCTCCAGGAACTCACCGTCTAATAGGGGAGACAATATGCAAACAATCATTTACAAGCAAGCTATATAGATGCAATGAACTGGAGGTAATCAACAGAGGGAAGGCATAGAATTTTTTTATTTTAAAATTATATTTATATTTATTTCATTAAATATTTCTCAATCACATTAAAACAATTTTTACATTCATTTTTTAAAAAAAAAATTTGAGTTCCAAAATATCTCCCACCCATTGAGAAGGCAATTATATGATCAGTCACACATGCGAAAAGTAAATGTAAAACATTTTCACATTAGTCATGTTATTTTAAAAAAAAAAACCCGTAAAAAGTAAAGAAAATTAAGAAAATAGGAAAGATATGGTTCAATTTATGTTCAGAGTTCATCATTTCTCTCCCTGCAGGTGGATAGTTTTTTCATCATGGATCCTTTGGAATTGTCTTGGATCGTTGTCTTGGTGAGAGTGGCTATGTCTTTCACAATATGGCTGCATACAATGTTCTCCTTGTTCAGCTCACTTCACTCTGCTTCAGTTCATATAAGCAGAAGGTCTTAGAACTAAGGCGTATCAGGAAGTATTTCCTGTAGAAGGTTGGATCTTAGCTGGGACTTGAAGGAATCCAGGAATTCCAATATATGTTCACATAGTTGAATTCTACCATTACTACATTACTTCTGTGTAGCAAGTTTATGATGCCTGTCCTGAATGCATTATCCATTTCTTCCTTCTGGCCCAATGGAAAGTATCATTCTCCCACCACAGTATCATTTGTTTCTCCTTCTAAATGCTTTCTCCACCATACTTTTTCCCTCTGATCTTGTGTACATCTTAATTACATGTTTTTAATATACAAAGCCAGTCCATTGCCCCTTTAGCTAATTTGTCCCAGCACTTACCACAGGGCCTAGCACATAGTAGGCACTTAATAAATTTTGATGATTGATTTCGAGAAACTGTTGCCTTCTTTTTTTTTTAATAATTTAACTTTTTACATTTGTTTTCACAAAATTTTGGGTTCCAAATTTTCTCCCCATTTGTCCCCTCCCCCACCCCAATACACTGAGCATTCTAATTTCCCCTATCACCAATCTGCCCTCT
>CM053769.1:435794926-435826020 GCA_028658325.1 Potorous gilbertii | reverse complement strand
AATATCAGGACAGTTTTCCTTGATAATTTCATGAAAGATGATGTTTAGGCTCTTTTTTTGATCATGGCTTTCAGGTAGTCCCATCATTTTTAAATTGTCTCTCCTGAATCTATTTTCCTAGTCAGTTGTTTTTCCAATGAGATATTTCACATTCTTTTCCATTTTTTCATTCTTTTGGTTTTGTTTTGTGATTTCTTGGTTTCTCATAAAGTCATTAGCCTCCATCTGTTCCATTCTAATTTTGAAAGAACTATTTTCTTCAGTGAGATTTTGAACTTCCTTTTCCATTTGGCTAATTCTGCTTTTGAAAGCATTCTTCTCCTCATTGGTTTTTTGAACCTCTTTTGCCAATTGAGGTAGCCTATTTTTCAAGGTGTTATTTTCTTCAGCATTTTTTTTTGGGTCACTTTAGCATGGTGTTGACCTGCTTTTCATGCTTTTATTGCATCTCTCTCATTTCTCTCCCCAGTTTTTCCTCCACCTCTCTAACTTGATTTTCAAAATCCTTTTTGAGCTCTTCTGTGGCCTGAACCCATTGAATATTTATTTTGGATGTTTGGGATACATAAGCCTTGACTTCTATGTCTTTCCCTGATGGTAGGCATTGTTCTTCCTCATCAGAGAGGAAGGGAGGAGATATCTGTTCCCCAAGAAAGTAACCATCTATGGTCTTTTTTCCCCCCCTTTTCTGGGCATTTTCCCAGCCAGTTACTTGACTTCTGAGATTCCTTTCCACACCCACCTTGCCTCCAGATCTGCCCAGCCAGTGCTTGGGGTCTGAGATTCAAATGCTGCTTCCCAGCCTCAGGGCTTTCAGCAGGGGTGGGGCTGCTATTCAGTGTAAGATTAAATTCAGGTGGTCAGGTGGGGGCAGAGCTGCTATTCAATGTGAGATTAAGTTCAGTTGCTCAGGTTGGGGCAGGGCCATGGCACAGGCTCAGTTCCCTCAGGGGGTTTATGCAGAGACCTTTGATAATGAATCCAAGCTCCTACCTGCTTTGGGAACCCCTGTCCTCTGCTGTTGCTTCCCGAGGGGGCCTGAGTTATGGGAACACCCTGCTCCCCTCTTAGCCAGCCATAAAGATTCTCTCACTAACCTTTGCACCTGTGGGTGGAAGGACTTGCATGGCCACTGGAGATTCTGTCCCTGAAGCCTGCTCAGATCTGCTCCTCTTGGTGCTGCATGGCCAAGGCAGGGCTGGCTCTGCTCCAGTCCAGTGCGCGACAGACCTTTGGTGTCAGTTTTTCAGGGCTCTCTGGAACAGAAATTTCCTCCACTCCGTTGTTCTGTGGTTTCTGCTGCTCCAGAATTTTTTGGGAGTTCTTCTTTACAGGTATTTTGTGGGCTATGGGTTCAGAGCTAGCATATGTGAATCTTTCTACTCCGCCATCTTGGCTCCTCCCCCCAAAACTGTTGCTTTCTTAAACCATCCAGCTCTGTCCCTGATACCTGTTATAAACCTCCATTGGTTTTCCTTCTTCCCTCCTTTCTCTGAGTCACTTTCTTCACCTCACAACTTTCCTGTCATAGATAGACGGAATCTTTCCTTCCTTATCAGATGATTTTTCTTCTTTATTTTCCTTCTGAAGCATTTCTTCCATTCTCTAGGAACATTTCCTTCTCTCTGATAATCTGAATAATAGATTAGCATTCCTCCAGAGCTTTTCAGAAATAAATACATGTATATGTATATAAACATGTATATCTATATGTACATATTGGCAGGAAGATTCCTAATAACCTGTTTTCCTATTGATATTACTTGTCATGGAACATAAGGCAATGGTGAAGAATATCAAGAGAAGTTTTTGTTTTTTTTTTCCAATAGAATGTGAGAGAACTGAACATATGTATAGGCAAGAAGAGCCACTAGGTAGGGTGAAATTGAAGATGTCAGAGAGAGAATGCTCAATGGGATAAGATCCAGTAGGAATGGGGAGAGGATAGAATCAAAGGTATGTATGAAAGGGTTGGAACAAGCAGGGAAACAGACTCTCTATTATCTCTGAAACAAAGGAAAAAAGGATAAATGATCTCATAGAAGTTCTTAAATAGGCAGAGGGGAATTAAAGGACTCAGCATGGATGGCCTTAATCTTTTTAGTAAAATGGGAGTTGAAGTTATCTTCTGACAATTAAAGAGATAGAGATAAAGTTCAAAATTTGAGAAAAATGGAATAGATTCTGCAAGGATATAAGATAAAATTAGTATAAATGGGGGGAGTGGGGAAGGTTAGATAGAGGTTAGATAGAATTGAGGTTAGATAGAAAAAAGAATATAAGACATATAGTCAGCCCAATTTTCTGCCTTTTTTCTAGTAATACTCCACAGCTAGAAGCAAGAAAAGAAAGAGAAGGTGGTAAAGGTTGTTTGTGGTTGAAGGAGGCAAATGACAAAAAGCTAAGGGTATGAAGGGAGGAGTGAGAATGTAGGTAAAATAGAATACCATGAAACCAAGAAATGGGAGTTCGAAGGATTGTCATAATGACTGTTGATTCCTCTGGGGATGATGGCAGGAGATGAGTTGAAAAGAAAGGCTAAAATAAGTGCTAAAATTGTTAAAGATAGAGGCATTATGGTACAGTGGATAGAGCACTGCACTTGGAGTCAGAAGAAAGGGGGGGAGAGTACTTATTAGGCACCTACCATATGCCAGGCACTGTGCTGAGTGCTTGGCAAATATCTCCTTTGGTCCTTACAACAATGCTAGAGCTAAGTTGGAGATTGTTATCTCTATTTTACAGTTGAGGAAACTGAGGTAGGCTTGCCCAGGGTCAGCTAATAAATTTTGATTCAAACTCACAACTTGATGACTTGAGGGCTGATGTTCTCCATTCAGTTCCCCATCTTGCTACCCCCATCTAGAAAGCCTCCACCAGAGGACCAGTAATTAGATCCTGTCTCTATCAGCTACTTCCTATTTGCCTCCCAGAGGGTGATTGACTCTTACTTCCTTCAGGGTCCTAGGAGTTTCTGACACTATCATTCATGTACTCTCCAGTACTGACCAACCAGTTAGCTTTTACTAAAAGGCATTTACTGGGAAGTTAAAGAACAGAAAGAGAAAGTGGTAAAGGTTACTTATGGTTGAAGGTCAGCAAGGAGATAAATGGCAAAAAGCCAAGAGTATGAATGAAGTAAGGAGTGAGGATATAGGTGAAGTAGAATACCATGAAACCCAGAAATAGGAATTAGAAGGAGTATCACCATGGCTATTGAATTCTCTGAGGAGGATGGCAGGAGATGGACATAAATTACAAAATGTTCTCCAAGACATGGGTACACTCTTTCCTCTTCACATACTTACTAGGTCGCATCTTCTTCACCAGTAAAATGAGGGGGGTTAAACTAGATAATCTCTAGTTCCCCTAAGAGTACTAAATCTATAATTCTGTGAGAGAGTATCTTATGTCCGCATGACATTGACAAGATTTGGGGAGAGGGTGGTAGAATCTGTTAACATTGATAGGGAACTGTCTGGCTAGTCAGGCATGGTTGGGATGTCAAAGCAAGGGATCCAAGATAACCAAGAGATGGCAAAGGAAACCAGGGAGGAAGAGAGGAAGACCATCCTCCTATTTCCACTTCCTAAGTCTGCAGATGTGTACTACTCTAGGACCAGAAAGGGGACACACACATGGTACAGGCTAAGGTGCTAGGGATTGAGGATTGAGGTTTGGGTATATGTGTACCTAGGACCTGGATCTCTCTTCCAAGACTTGCTTGTAAAGGAAGAGAGTAAAACACCCATGTTTAATGGCCCGTTCATCCCCTCTGACATGCTTGAACCATTGCATCATCCATGAAACCTTAGCCACATTCAGTAAGATCTGTCTCTCCTGTTTATCACCAGGTACAGAAAGAAGACAAGCCAAGGCACCAGCAGGAGGAGGAGAGAGCAGGCAGAGAAGACAAGTTGACCCTGGAGCCACTTTTCAAAGTTCTGGACACACCTATGAGTGAGAGCGAGGAGACAGCGACCACCCTGCCTGCCCAGCTGGACCGGTCCCACAGCATGCAGATGGAGGGTTATTTGGGCCGCAAGCATGACCTAGAAGGGCCAAATAAGAAGGCATCCAACAGGTGGGGGACAGCAAGGGACAGGAAGGACAAGGACAGACTTAACTTAGGCTGAGCAGGTGGCAGACTAGGTATCCTCATGTAGAGGCCGATTTAAAGAGTTCTCTTTCCTCCCCTAGTCATCAATTGATCCCTCATATTCCACAGCTAGAAGAGATGCATTCATTTGTCTGAAAGCTTCCTTCCTTCTCAAATGAAAACACCACCAAGAGCATTAATGCAGTTATAGTAAAGAGACATTGCACCTGGGCTCAGAGAGTCTGAGGTTGAATTCCTGTTATGTTATTTATTGTCTGTGTGATCTTGAACAAGTCATGTGGTGCTTTAGCCTTAGTTCATGAAAAGATTGATGTGAGCTCTAATGTCTTTTCCACCTCTAAATCCCCTGATCATATGGCTCTCAGCAATCAAAGAATCTCACAATGTCCTTTTCTTGATCTATGAGAATGGAGAGTAGAAAGATATGCTACACTTTGAGGGGAAGGTAAAAAAGAAGGAAAAGACTGCTGAAAGGGGAGGCCTGGGGGTCTGAGAACAGAATGTACTATACGGATTTGTTAAAGTCTGATTCTGAGGCTTAATTTTGGGCATAAAGATATCCTTCTCACCTTTCCTCCCATCAGATTCTAGACATCTTCCTTCACCACCAACAGAATAGATTCAGCAGCAGCCTAGGGTCAGAGATGAAGGGAGGTAGCACATTAATGCCTCAGTCAGGAGCCCCACCCTGCCTTCTGGTCTCTGAACTGTGAGAAATGCCAGGTACACCCTCAGGTTCAGCAGCAGTCCTCCCGATACTGGATTAACAAAGGGATTCCTGCTAGGATTACAGATAGGCTGTGCAAGTCTTCACACAGCTAGGCCACTACTGGCCTGTCTAAAAGCACAACAGTGCTTTTAGCATAACAGTGACTCAACGGGTTGTGATTAGTTGACCTTTGGAGTGATGCCTCCATAGACACTGAAGCTCTCCATGGCCTTCACCTGCTCCCAGGCCTTCATTCCAGGGGCTTTTCTGGAGCAGCAGGGGCTGAGATCCAAGGCAGCTCCCACAGCCTCAGGACCCATCTAGGGAAACCCTAGGGGCTTCATGCTATCCTCATTTTACTTGCAGATCCTGGGGGCCACTCATGTCCTGGTCAGATTTCTTGGGCTTAATTCCCTAGCAGAGGTCTACAAACTTGTCTGTTTTATATATTTTAAGATATTATTGAGGAGCCCATAGGCTTCACTAGAATGTCAGAGGGGGTCCATGGTACAAAAAAAGTTAAGAATCCCTGCATTAGGGCACTAAGACATACACCTTTTCCTTATTTTATTTTTCTTATTTTTTCCTCATTTTATAGAACCACCTCCAATCAACCCCTGTTAGGGATGCTTTGAAGGACCTTCAAAGGTCTTTCCTGTAGACAGTAGCCTTAACAAGACACAAGAATCCCTAGGGGTTGGCTTCAAAGAGTAGTGACTATTCAGCAGGGCCTGGTTCATCCCAAGGTTCTGAAGTTTGCCATATTCCCAAGCGTAACAGTAAAATGAATCTTCTAAGGCCAAGGAGGCCAGAACTTCCCTGATCTGATTCGAATTGAGCCAGGGACAATTTAGCTTGATCCAGCTCACCATAAAGAAGCATTTCGAATCAGATGGGCCCTTGCTGGATGAGTCCACATGTATTAGTTGGGGGCTAGGTCCCTTCAAGGAACAAACTCTTAGATGCGGTAAGATAGTAGGCCCCATGGTGTGATGGTGGAAGTCATAGGCCCTAAGTTAAAAAAGTCAGGGTAGAGGGCTTTCATAAAATATTTGATGTCTAATGCCAGTTTTTATGATGAGAGATGAAAGAGCAGGAAATTATGGTGAGAGAGAGGAATTTCAGAAGTTAGGTTCCCGAAGGCAGTATAATTCTGAGTGATGGTGAAGTGGACAGTGAGAGCAGTGCTGCTCTCTTGCGAACGTGCAAGTAGAGATCTATAGAGTTACTTTGTGACCTTGAGGAAATCATTTAATGGCTCTAAACCTCAATTTCCTTATTTATCAAATGGGGAAAACAAATCTGTCCTGCTCACAGGAAAAATGGGAGGATCATCTGAGAGTAAATATGGGAAGGCACTCTGAAAACTGTAAAGTATTATGAGTAAGGTATTATACTACTAGGAGCCTCAAGTTCTAGGACTGCTACTAATTTACTATGGGACTTTTCACCTCTGTGCTAAAGTGGTCTTATCAAGTGAACATAACCTCCCTGCCTTGCAATGCAGTGTTGAAACTAAAATGAGATTTTAAAAAAATGTTATACCAATAAAAAAATTACTATTAAGAACTCTAATCTGGGCCCAGAGGTGATCAGAAATGCTATTTTTTTCTCATTTTCAGGTCCTGGAACAACTTGTACTGTGTGCTCAGAAATAACGAGTTAACATTCTACAAGGATGCTAAGAATTTGGCCATGGGGGTGCCATACCATGGGGAAGAGCCTCTAGGTCTGAGGCATGCCATTTGTGAAGTTGCTGCTGACTATAAGAAGAAGAAACATGTCTTCAAGCTGAGGTAAAGTCACGTGGGAGGCTGGGGGAGGGACCACCTATTCTTCTACCCTGAGCATCAAGAAGTTTCTAGGTTCAAGACTTAGAACATCTCTTCAAAGATATGTGGAATACATATGAGTGGAGGCATCAGACAAGGTGCTAGCTGAGAGTGGGCTGGCTACATGGGAGGACCCTCATCTGGGGCCAGAGAGCATAGGGCTTCATGGGTGAGGTTGATCTTATCCTGCCTGTTTACCAGCATTCTCAGTTTCATCTGTCATTCAGAGTCCCTGGGACAATGGGGAGGAGAATTAATCTCAACACTTACCCCTTACCCCCCAAGAAGCTTGCCCCTCATACCCCCCAAGAAGACTGAATAGTAATGCTGGGAAGTTTGGACTGGGTTCATGGTTTTCATGGAGTATTTGGCACCAGGGAGATAGATGTTGGATCCTCCAAGGATGACTTTAGTTTACTTGTAGCCAAGGACACAAAAGATGAGGACACAAACTTTCTGACATGAGCTGTAGTTTACTCAAAAATGGAATCAGTCTTAGGACCAGCCTAACCCTCAAAGATTCCTCAAAACTCAGAAGATCCTAGGGTCAAATGGCTTTGTGCTCTGCTTTGGCCTGAGGCACATATATTTGTAGGGGCTACTGTGAGATAGAAAAAGTCTGAGAGAAATGGAAATACAGAGTTCTTCAAAGATAGAAACTAGTTTCTTGCTTAATCTGTGTTGAGGTCTTATACGAGCAACTACAGGACAAGAAACTCTTTCTCATTCCAGGTTGAGTAATGGCAGTGAATGGCTTTTCCATGGCAAGGATGAGGTAAGTTTAGAACAGAAAAAAAAACAAGTATTTCCAGAGAAGGTAGCATTATGCAGGGTACCATGGATGGTGGTGGAGGTGCAAGATAGAGGATGTAGTTATACCCCTTTAAATCCAGTCCTTAGTCTAGTGTCAGAGAGGTTAAAGCTGCCTGTCTATAGAGTATATCTGCTCTTACCCCAAACATCCTATGGAATACACATTAGGCTCCCTTGTCTTCAGGCAATTTTGTAAATACATTTCATACATGTATATGTGTGTATGTATGTATATATATATATATATATATATACATACACATACAGATATGTTAAGAGTGTATGTATATGTATGGATATATGAAATGTACAACTGTATACAAACTGTATATTTGTATATCCTATTAGGTGTCTGTCTGTACATGTATAAATACATCTGATACCTCCCCTGAGGGAAGCCCTACCCACATTAGGTAGCATAACTACTTTGTTTTCTAGTGTTTAGTTCTGAAACTCAAAACTAAAAACGTTGAAAGACCCCATGAAGCACAAGGATGACTCAACCATGTCCTTGCTTTGTTCTTGTCCCATTTTCCCAGGCCAGCCTTGGTCACATAGAGTCAGTCTCATCTTTAGTCTAACTTGGAGGTGCACGAGCAGTATTACTGGGAAAGGTGAATTGAACTTCCATGTTCCTCTTTCATTGATACACTTACTTTCTTTTGAAAAGAAATGCACATGCACATACATGCACAGACCAAGTGATATAGACATAGCCTCCCAGAAGCCACTGGGTTAGGGTTATTACTATAGCTTCATGCCATGATTGATGATAACAGTGACTGAATCTGCAACTGAGGGTTTATGATTCATAACATACCCTCCCTCCCTCACCCCTCTCTTTCTTTTCTCTCCCTCCTTCCACAGGAAGAGATGCTCTCCTGGCTTCAGGGTGTGAGCACAGCTATCACTGAGTCCCAAAGCATTCAAGTTAAGGCCCAGAGCCTCCCCCTATCCTCCATCGCCGGCACAGACACCAGTTTTGGAAAGAAGGACAAGGAGAAGAGATTCAGCTTCTTCCCCAAAAAGAAATAACTCCTTCCCCTATTCCTTTGTGGGATGGGGGCAGGTGAAGGAGGGAGAGGTGAAGGGTCCTCCTTGGGCTCCCATCCCATTGGACAATATTGATTCTGCTCAGGATGTTCAGTGCAGAGGCCCCTAGCCCAGGCCAACCATCATTCCCCTCCTCAACCTTCCACACCCCACTGTCCAGGCAGGATGTCCACAAACTTTACCTCAGCCACAATCCACTGATCATTACCCAACCAATCCCTTCTTCCCCCATCCCATGCTTCCCCTTAGCCCCATAGACCCAGCCTTTGTCTGCAGCCCAGTCTATATCTATGTGGTCATAGGGACTAAGGATTAGTCTCAGCCCAGGTCTAGGGAGAGGAATAAGCTGGACTTAACCAGAGCAGTCAGAGAATAACTTCCATTCCCTCTCAGCACTCACACTGCACTATATAAGGGGCTTTCACCTCATCCCCTGCCAGGGCCCTGTGGCATGGCTGACCTTTGAGGGCAAAGATGGGATTGCACTCCCTGACCACTATCACTTTCCCTCTCTTCTAATTTAGGATGGGTTTACTTCCCATTCCTCTCAATACCAGTCCCTTGCCCATCTTGGCAAGGTGGGAGAGTCTTTTGACTCGAGACATGCCCAGAGAGGGGAAAAGGGTCCTATGTAGGGCAGATACCTTTCCCCTTCCAAGTTTCAGATGATTAGAGGAGGAAGTCCTTCCCTATACTTTAATTAGACATCTATATATCCCGTGTCCTTGAGCTGTGTATGGATTCACTGGCTCTACCCTCTCCTCTAGAATGAAAGTTCCTTTAATAGGCCTCACCTACTACTACTTTCTTCTTCCTCTTATCCTCAAGAAATCTTTGGTTTGATTGCTATCTCACATTCATTCGCCCTTTCAAAGGTGAGCTTAGGAGAAGAGAGGAGAGAAGCTGCCCCGCTCCTGCTCTGTCCCAGGATAAGCACCCTGTAGCTTAAGGACACACAGAATTTTAGCATTTGGACAATGGGTGATGGTAAAGAAAGGTTACAGGACTGTGAATACCATCCAGGTCCCTAGGCTTCCCCAAGAAATGGGGCTTTCTCCTCCAGTGCCATCCACTTCTCCACCCCACCTCGCCTTCCACTACAATACTACTACTCATAAGACCAATCTCCTCAGAGGCCCTCCTGAACTGTATAACTAATTGCCAGCAATTTTCCTAACTCAATACTCATTACTTGGGTGGTATGAAGAGGGGATGAGAGCGTTTTAAAAATGATGGTTAAACTCCTGACTCCTATGCCCTAAGAGAAGAGACTGATCCATTAAGTCTCTGCCTCTGCTCTGGGTTTAAACTTCATCAGCAGATCAATCCAGCAGCAATATATGTATATATAACTCAGATTCTAGACCCTTCTTCCTTCTGTGCTGATCCGGGGCTCTTGAGGCAGTAACAGTGCAGGTTCTGCAGACTCTAGATGGACAGCAGCCATGGGGGCCTAGAAAATGCTGCAAAGCTGAAGACCTCATTATATTCAGTCTTCCTTTCCAGCAGGTACCCTTGAAAGGTACCAGATTAACAGAAAACCCAGAGCATCTCATCCCACTGAGACAGAGGTTGAGAATCCCACAGTGCCCAGGGAATGAGCACCAGAGGTAAGCAGTCACTATATGCAGCTGGAACACCATGTCATGCTAAAACTGGTGGCTATTAGGAGATGAGCGCACAGTAATGATGCATTCACTCATCCATCGGGCTTCAAAGAACATCTTTCAGAAGGGTAAGGTCTTGAGTCCTGAGAGACAGATGGGTGCAGAGTTCATCTTCCCCCTCTGCTCACAGATAAATTGAAGATCTGTACATCCTGTAGTCTCTCAAGAAAAACCTTCTTACACAGGACCAGGACCATTCCTGGAGGCCAGAGACTGAATTTTACAAGTCTCCCCTTCCATTGCTCCATTCTAAGAGCAACGTGACTCTAAGTGATGTTTTGTCAGGAAGGATAGGGGTCACTGATAAAGTGGAGGTTGCAGGCTCCAGGGACAAGCATGAAGAAACACATTTCCCCAAGGGGAAAGAACAAGTGCATTAGGGCCTAGAGCCTAAAGAGGAAGGCATCCTCATTCTCACAGGTCCAGTCAAAGAACCTGCAGTCTCTGTCGCCACTGTCTTACCAAAGCAAGGGAACTGGAGCAACTTGAAATTTTTTATGAAAAGGTGAGGGCTCTGCTGGGGACAGCCCTGTGGATAGATATTGAGCAACAGCTCAAGCTGTATCCATTGGTACCCAGAAGCCTGTAGAGGCACCCATTTGGCCTACACCTCTCAAGTTCTCCCTTCTCACATTAACCCCTGGCTGTGGATGATGGGAGAAGGCATCATACGGGAAAGCTGTATGGTTTCTATTCTTTTGCTCTGGCATTACCCCCAAGGCATATTTCATGTGGAACCTGATACAGGAGGGGGCTGATTGATCAAAGAACATGGGAAATTGCTTGATAGGAACCTAGCTTTCCCAGAGTGAGTCTTTCTACTTCAGGAACCAAGAGTCCTCTTTGGGCCCTAGGTCAGTGACATGACGTTTGGTGAGCTTCGGATCTCTTAATTTATCCAACTCCAGCTCTCTGTTGGCCACCTAGTATTGTGGTCTCTGGCGTGGAGCATTTCAGCGCAGTTAGGGGAATATGAAATGGAAGGGCACCTACCTGACCAAACAAATTCAAGTGGTGAGGCATCATTTGGCATCTACAAAAACTAGCTATAGTCAGAGTCTACAGAGAAGTTTCTCGAGACAACAGCTTTCCTCAATATCTCTGTGAGGGAATTCTTATGGAGTTATCTGGGGCTGGAATGGAGGGATGGGGAGAATGCCATGAACTATTATCTTCCACATCCCAAGCCACCCCAAAGGGCATATTCAGGAGAGATAAACATCCTACCCATAAACTCTCCCACCCCACAAGCCTGGGAGACCTCATAGGGGCAGTTGGCTCATTTCGGGTATGTGAAATGCTTCCTTTTCCTCCTTTCCATCTCTATCATCCTGACCACCACCTTGGGCAGGAGATAGAACTGGGCTGAAACTGCAGGATAATTTACTCATTATGGGCTAGGCCATGTACCACTGAGACTGAGCTCCAGGGGAGCTACATAATTTTCTTACATTTTCTACTTTATGGTCTGTTTCTTTCATCCTTTTCCTATACCAGGTTCACACCCGTGTCCCTATTAGCACAATAGACTTTTCTTCTCTCCAGAATGGTTTTGTGAGGGAGTGACTCAGTTGATTCTCATCTATCCATTTATCCCTTGCTCCCTTCATCTAGATGTTGGTCCTGGGCTGGACCAGTATGATGCAGGGAGGGGACTTCAACTCCCTATTTGGTACTCTGTCACAGGAAGCTGATATCTGCTCTAAATCATTCTGCTTCCCTGCCAGGCTCAAGGAACCCAGAAGGATTCCTGGAAAAGATTACAGGAACATGGAAGAGGAGGAAAATGATGTCAACTCATCATACAGATTTGTATCATGGACAAGAGAACTCAGGGAGGGTGGGTGGGGTGTGAGGGGGGCCCCGAGAATAGTAGAGCCCAGTGAGCAAAGACCCTTCAACCAGCTGGGCGCTGATCTCCATCTGCTCAAATGTGCTTCCACTGTCCAGAGAGGAAAATCAAACCCGAGTTTTTGCTTGGGAAGAGCTTCCCAACTCATTTAATAGTTTTTCTAATAAACTAATAACACCCTGATCTCCTCTATTGTTTCATGTGTTTGAATGGTTCCCTTTTGAATTGGGGTAAGGGACTGGCCAGGTGTGAGAGAGAAAAGTCAATAAAAGGAAAAACTCAAGTGTTCTATACTGTCACTGGTAGAGTCTGAGAAATAGAGGCAATATCAATGGCCTTTGTACAATTGGAAGCCCAACGATAAATTGCATTGGTAGGTACTCTTTCCGTCGTCCCCCAACAGGTTAAGATACATTCTAATCCTGTGGTGCCTTCTGAAGCCAATGAGAAAAATTTCACATAGGGAAATGACAGTGCCTTAGTACCAGAGGTCACACAGAGCCCACATTTCCAGAACATTCTGCTATTATAGTCACGTCTTTTCCCTAGTAATGCAGTAACCCATCTGCTAACCTGTGTATCTGCAATGTGAGGGAGAACCAGAAAGAAGAGCTGTCTTCTAGACTACCTACAGTTAATGGCCTCCATTCACAGGAGAGACCCTCAGGTTTTTATCCAAATTTGATTTTTTTTAACAGTTCTAATATTACTTGTTTATCTAGATTCTAAGGCTACAGAAAATGAGCAAAGAATTAGAAGCCAGGAGAAGGGCTGTTATAGCAAGATAGATAAAGAGCAGTGAAAAGAAAAAGCTGACAGACTGACAGACATTTTTTTTAAACAGAACTAAAAAACCTATAGTAGTATGAAGTCATTCAGTATGGGAAAAAAATCCCCTATACAATTCAGGTGGCCCAAAGAGCACCTACTGTTTTATAGAGTACAATAATTAATGTTCATAATGGTGATCCTCAGTTGTTCTGAAAAATGATACTCAGTGTACTGTGAAGTAGGTATATATATCTGAAAGATTTCTAGACAAAATGATCCAAATTTAAAAAACTGTTTTGGTCCTTAAAGAAGCTACTTGGAAAATTCATTTATTTTAAATAACTCATTCCCTAAAGGAAAGCCTTAGAAGGTCAAAGTTTCACTCTAAAGATGGGGATGGCATGGAAGTGGTGCTCCTGGATTCTTGAAGGTTGGATAGATGAAACACAAGTTCTGAAAGATGTTACCAGGCTGCAAAAGTTTACAAGAAAGGCTTTACTTTGCACTTACCATGGCTCTGCAACCTCATGTCACCCTGTTTTTACCTGTTTCCTATATGTACAGATGCCCTGTGTTAGGAAAAACTAGCCAAGGTGAATACATGGTGGAAACAATTTCATGGTGGGAAAAAAAAATGCTCATCAGGAAGGGAACACTTTGGAGATACATAGGATTTAGGGCTGCAAAGAGCCTTAGAAAACACTCCATTTAATCTCATTTTACAGAGGCTACATAAGGGGAGCCAGGATCAGAAAACTGGAACCCAGACTTTCTAAGTCCAAATCCAGTCCTTTCCCACTATACAATACTTCTAACTGCTATCCCTTCTTCTCTGGTACCCTAGTCCAGGCCCCATCTTGCTCTATTCTAGATAATAACAGTACTATAGTATGTACTTTACAGTACACACTTTTTAAGTATGTACTATAAAGTATCCATTTTAAGGTTTGCAAAACATTTCATAAATATCTAACTTTATCATCACAACCACCCTAACAGGTAGGTGCTATCACCATCCCTATTTTATAGATGAGGAAACTGAGGAAGAGAGGTTAAGTTACTCGTCCAAGGTCACATTGCTCATAGATGGCTGGGATTAGGACAGCAGTTAGAATTTGAACTTGAATCTTCTTGACTCCAAATTCAAAGTTATATCCACTGTACCATCTAACTGCCTTACCACCCTAAGCAATTTCACCGTAATATTTCCCTGTTCGAAAACCTCTATTTCCCATTATTGGTAGGAATTTAAGGCCCTCTGTAGTTTGCCCCTAGTCTATCCAATCTTATCTCCCATGCTGTCATACATAAATGCTTTCCTCATTATTCCTCTAATAGCTAAAGTGTCCCAGCCCAGTTCTCACACAGTATAATTATCTTCATCCTTGATTTCATTCAGTTTCACCTCCAAGACCTTGCTTCAGTAATCTCCTCTCTTAAGCATATTCAATCTTTCCTCCAAGGATACTTTCTCACCTGCCTACATCTCCCCCAACCTAAAAAAGCTTTCCCTTTGTCCTTCAATCACTTTAGCTGCTTACACTCCTATCTCTTTCCTTCCCTTCATGGTCAGATTTCTTGGAAAAACATTTCTCCCTGATGTATTTATTTTCTCAGCACACCTTTTATCCTCAAAGTGTGCAGTCAAATAAATTTTCTTATTCTATCACTCATCTGAAACGATTCTTTCAGAGGTCACCAATGCCTTCTCATTGCCCAAATCCAATGGTTTATTCTCATGTGTCCTCTATCTTGACTTTCCTAAAACCTTTAACCCTGTTAAGCACCTCCTCATTATGGATACACTTCTCCCCCTGACTTCAGAGATGCCATCTGCTCCTGGTTCTATTTAAACACTCCTTCACTGTCTTTTATGCTAGCTCATTCCTCCTCCCTCTTCCCTGAAGAGGATTATCCCCCAAGATCCTGTCTTCACCCTATTATAGTCATTCCCATGATCTCCCCTCTCTCAAGCTCCATCACATGGTTCCAACTGCCTACACCAAGGGGAAAAGCATGAAGGCTAAGAACCAGAGTTCAAATCCTACCTCTGACACTACCTGTGTAACCTTGGCACACCATTTAATCCCCCCTCTTGACCTCAGTTGCATCTTTAAAATAAGATGGGCTCTGAAACGTCTTCCAGTTCTAAACCTATGTTCACCAGCCAGTTGGATTGGTACTCCCAAATGTAGAATTTCTCCAATTCCATACGTGGCACCATCATGCCAAAAGATCTGACCATAAAAGATGATCTGCCATGGTCAAAATCTTGGTATTCTATCTCTCTCTTACTTTCCACCACCAATGTCTATAAGATCTCCATCTATTCTACCTCCATGATTTTTCTCACTCTTTTCCTAGGGCAGGCCCACACTGCAATACTCCTGAATTGTTTCTCAAATGGTACTCCCATCTTCTCCAGACCAACTTCATATGACTTCCAGATTAAAATTCCTTATGCACAGATCTAGTCATGTCCCTCCTCTGCTTAAAAATTCTTCAGTACATTCCTGTTACTTTAACAAGCACAGTTTAGAATTTTTACCCTAGCATTCAGCAATCTAAAGCCTTTCCTGTCTTCTCATATGATGTCCCCAGCTATGTCTTCCCAGTTGTCCCAGGCACTCTCCCACTGCCATCCTTAATGCCTTTGCTTACATTCCCCCATTCCCTGTGTTTAAATGTCAACTGCATTCTTACCTGTCTTTTGATGCCCAATTCAAAGACCACCTTCCATGACCATTCCCCTGACCCCTTGTTAATAATCATTGTCCTGCCTCCTTGCCCAGATCTCAGAGTACATGGTTTACACCTTTCTTGTCCTTTTACTTGCACAATTACAGAATCACACATAGTATATATTGTACCTGTCCCTACCAGAGATTATACTCACGAGGCAGGAACAATACTGACAATGAGAAAAGCTCACCAGGCTGGTGATGATGGAGGCAGGAAGCTGAGAAGAATGGGCCCAGAAGAGGGAAATATATTTGGCACAACAGACCCCCTACCCTTATGTTGAAACATCTTTTCATAGTAAACATCTCACTGTGTATCTTCTCAGGGTGCGTTCTTATATATTCTGTTTGCCCTACAGAACTCCAGGTCCTAATACTGGGGTGTAGACTCCGTCTGCTCAAAGAGGGGAGCTGAGCTATGGAGCACAGCATTACAGAGAACAAATTCTCTATTCATTCCAGTGCTCTCAATTCTCCAGAACATTTCCTTCCCCAGAGAATAGAAAGGCATGGCCCCATAGGTAAGGCAATACCAGTCCCTCTTGTCCCAAGCTCTGAAACAATAATTCCAACCAACCATTGGCCTACCTTCTAATTTCTAATAATGAGGCAGGAGACAGGGTTGGCTAGTCAGCAGTGGTTATTGCACCATTGGCAAGGGATAAAGTGTGTGTACATTAGAAACAACCATTGAGTCAGCAAAGTGACCCTCAAAAGTACCTGGACTGAGTCAATTACATTCTTAAAAATAGGAAAGGGGAAGAAGGAAATAAACAAAAAACCCACATACACACAAACATATACACATACACACCCCACAGGATGGAAAGCAATAAATTATTGTTCAAGTCCCAGACTTCTCTTTTCTGCCTGAATCCTTGGAATGGGAGCATTTGATAAAGGAAATCCTCCTGAGCCATCTTCTTATATTTTTCTTCTGGGTACACTCCAGCCTGGCAGTAGCTGGCAAGATGCAGACCATGGCCCATGGGCACCTCTCCCTGGAGAGAAGTGAGCTTAAATATTTGGTCTTATACCAAAAGAGAAAAACATGAAAGATAAATAGCCCACACAGGCTTGTCTGACTGTAACAGCATGGAGTCTAGTCCTGCTGGCACAACAATGGTCTCAACCCCCATGGAGCTTTTCAGCCAGCAGCACAAAGCAGCAGGCCACAGCATGTGCTAAAGATACCATCAGCATCAGAGCCTGCTTAGAAGGGAGGAGAGAGACAAAGGATGTAGAACAGCCAGAGGTTTGCTCCACACCACCTGGTGTCAGGAGAGAGGCAGACACTGGGGAAGTCAAGGCTTATGAGGAGTTGGAAAACAAGTAGGGAAGTTTAAGAAGGTCCATCACACACAGGTATAGCTCTTCTCTCATCTCAGCAGCACTTTTCCTCTTTTTGCTTCCAAGTAGTCTAATTCAACCATTTGAGTTCAAGGTCTGAAATCTCTCTCTCAGATTTCTCACTCGGCCCTGATGGCCCATATCAACTGTATTCCCTTGCCCTACTTGCTGAGGGCCCCGGCTCCCCTCTTCTTGCCCACAGAAGTCCTGTGATTCTTGGTAAGCCTTGCATCGTTCTACCACTGCCTTGGAGATCTTTTCCTGGGAGGTGGGGGACTGGATTTGCACATAACCGTCTCGCTCTTCCTCACCTACCAGTGGTGGGGGCCCCTTCTCCAAGACAATGACTCTGCGGTTATTCTCCAGGGTCAAGTCTGCTGTGAGGTACAAGGCTTCATCTACATCCTGACCGGGAATTTGGGAGGAGCCAAGTAAAAACA
This sequence comes from Potorous gilbertii, assembly GCA_028658325.1. Classification (NCBI taxonomy): domain Eukaryota; kingdom Metazoa; phylum Chordata; class Mammalia; order Diprotodontia; family Potoroidae; genus Potorous; species Potorous gilbertii. The sequence goes on along the minus strand of CM053769.1, from coordinate 435,808,672 downwards.
GATCTTTATGAGGCTGAGGCTGGGTCATCTCTTGGGTTCTTCTACTCGTGTGGGTGTTTAGGCTGCAACAGCGACTCATCTTCCCCACTCGGGTTGGCTCCATGATATTGTCTGGTACTGAGAAGCTCCGGTTGACAGGAGGGCTTTGGCGTTGGGCTCGTCCAGCTTGAGTAGCCTCATCATGGGAAGCATACTTTGAACAGAGCTCACGGACATCTGGCCAGTGGAAAGTTTCTGTGTCAACAGGACTGAGGGGACTACGGTTAGATGACCAGCCTCCAGGAGAGATGGCCTTTGAGCCTGCAGAAGGACTGTAGAAGCGTCGAGGTGATTTCTCCCTTGCTGAGGTGGACTTAGAGGGACCATGTTCCAAGACCATTACTTGTTCATTATTTGAGAGGGACAGTGATGGCTTCATTTTACCTATGGGGAAAAAAACAGTAAAATGAATCTCAAGTAAGATAAAGAAAAGTAAAAAAGTGAGGTTTTTACTGCTATCTGTTACGGGGATGATCTGATTGGTGGCTGTCAAATATATCTGTGGGCTAGCTGTTTTAATGCTTCATTTTGTTTTTGTTTAGCATTCCCATATCAACTTTGACACAGCAAAAGGAAGAGTCATATAATGATAAGGAAATAAGGCAGGGAAATGTAAAAAAAGATTAGGAATCAAGTTAATGTAGGAGATTTTTTCTGATGAAATGTCATTCCTCCGCCCCCCAGCAATTTCTCTTTTTTCAGCAGTTATGGCCAAGGATTACTGGTACACATTATATTAATACTCATAATAGCATATCTTTATATATAAAGGTTTACAAAACATTTTTCTCAAAGCAGCCCTGTAAAGTAGTATGCCTATTTTATAAATGAGGAAAATAAGGCTTGGAGAAGTACGACATCCACATCACACTACTTGAAAGGGTTGAAACAGTACTAAAACTCTGATCTTCTGACTGAATCCAGTGTGTTTTCTCCTATACTTTGCTTTTTAAGTAAGGCACTTTTCTGGAGGCTTTGACCAATTGCTGATGCAATTCCTCTTTTTTTCCCATTGGCAGTAACAAAAAATAAAGGTCATTCCAGCCCTGCAGCCACCAGCAACATTTTACATTTCCAGAAGCTCCTTAAGGATTATACTTTTTCAGAAGCAGAAGCTAACTGGTAGAAAAGTGTCCCTCCCATAAACCCCTATTCCTGTACCTTTGCAAGGAAGTTCTCGCATCTCCTCCTGCAGATGGGGCAAGGTCAGTTTCTTCTCTTGCTCCGGATCTACCTTTTTTCGCTGAGGCATTGTAGGCTTATGGCTTTTGATCCTGAGACTGTACTGACGGGCCAGCTGGTAGACCTTGTTCTTGACACGCTCAGTCAAATCCCTATCCATCATATGGGAGAGTTGCATGATGTGAGGGTGCAGTGGAGTGGGTAACTCTTCATCTCTGCCACTCAACTCCTTTACCAGCTCCTTTAGCTCCCTGGCCAGCTGGGCAGGGCCAGTTCGGTCAGTGAGGGTGATGCCCTCTAGGGAGGAACCAACTGGCTCCTCACTGATAGCACCCAGTTCATGTTCCTCCAGGATGAATAGTGGCTCATGCAGGTCAAAGCCATTCTCCTGGCTCAGTCCTGATTCCATCCTGTTCCTCTCTGCTGGATTCTTGCAGATATCCCCAGAGGACTCCATTCCTTCCCACATTTTCACTATTTCTGATGATGGGCGGAATTCAGCATCAGTGATGGGGGGAGGATCCCTAGAACCAGTCTGGCCTGGTCCAGGGAGGTCAAAGAGAGTCCAAGAAGCAGGTCGGGAACTATCTATTCTTTTGCGCCCAACAGGGGCCACTGGTTTAGGTTCTGGTCTAGGAAGGCTATTGAACCTGAACACAGAGTTCCTTACCAAGCCCTTAGGAATGTAGGAAAGACTCTCACGGCGCCGGATGCTAAAACCTGCATCATGGTGTTCAGCATTTTCATAATAAGTCTTGATCTTGTCAAGTAGCAGTCGGTCTCGGGTGGAAAGCATGTCCTCCTTCTTGCTAATGAACTTTTCAGGTTCTCCTGAACAGCTGGGGCTTGGAGGCACAGCCCTGTTGAGGCTAGAGTTATTCTCAGAGGTCACTCCACCATCGATGTCTGTTTCTAGAGGCAGCAAGGGGTTGACTGAGTCTGTGGTGCTGCAGTGGATGACTGGCCCTTTATCAATGCCATCAAGACTCCGGACACTGCTACTCCGACTGACCAATCGGGGAGTCAGAAAGCCACTGGCCTTGCCATCCTCCAGAGCCAGGCTGTTGCGACGGGAGAAGGTGCTGACAAACCTTTCAGCAATGATGCTAGCCTGGTCCAGCACAGATGTTGGTAGAATGCTCTCTGGCTCTGTCACTGTCACTTCCTCCTCATCCTCACTGCTGAGGTTTTTAAGGTCCTCTGTGCTCTCAGCAACTGCATGGTCAACCATTTTGTCTGGATGGTCACACCCTACCTCTTTTTGGTGTTGCTGTTCCAGGATACAGGATGATTCTGTGTCTGATTGCATCACCTCTCCGCTATTACCTTCTGTGGCTGGAAACAGCTCTTGACTGGCGTTAGGCTCTGTATCTGGTTCAGCCTGAAACACACAATTACATGAGCTCTTTTCCAGAGGACGCTAAAGGAGGAGTAACCTGGCATCCTCACAGCCCAGTGACAGACCTTCCTTACAGCAGTTGACAGATTGGGAGTAAAGCGATCATGAACACAAAGGTGGTGACAGAGAGCTGATACTTTGGGGAAAGGAGCTGGGTGAGACAGACATACATAACGGTTAGGGTCCTGGGCACATGCTTCCAAATGCCCAAATTCCCAAGAGAGACTATTAAGTGGGAAAATAGGGGTCTTAATAATGGCATTCCACCCACATCTATTAGTCTCAATAAGCAGCATGTAACTCCTGCTCTAATCTCCAGACCAAAGACTTGACCACCTTGTGGTGAAGGTGAAAGGGGATTTCCTGGTAGTTCACTAAAGCCTTTACCATTCTGCGCTTTTATCACTGGGCTCTGTAGATTCGGGGCTTGGGGTGGGGATCTCACTGTCCCTCAAAGCTGTGGAGGTCAAACAAAGTTTGATCTACTTCCCCTGTGACTCCAAGATCTCTAGTATGGAGTAGTTACAAAAGTCCCAGGCTTAGAGTTCTATCAAGAATGTACAAACTGGGTATTTGGCCATGTCCTCTGAGCATCAATTCTTGCTGGGTGGATAAGGGGTTAGTGGTTGACTTGTATTCGTAAAAATCATCTGAGCAGTGACTTGCACAGAATACACATTTAATACATATTTGTTGAATCTCAACCAGAAAGCTGGGGATCCCTGATAGTTCTCTAAGGTCAATGAGGTCTCAGTGACGATGTTGAAAACAACATACTGTGCTTCCTAGTGGTTGGTTGGTGATGCACCTCCACGTAGCCTGATAAAACTTTTGTGGTGCTTCTTCTAATGATACCTGTGTCCCTGCCCAGGGCCTACCTTGCCATTTCATCACCAAGCACTTACCTCTGGCAGAGAAGAGACAGACTCAAAGCTCATGCGCTTCTCAGGACTTGTTAGAGAGTGGCCACTTGGCCTTTTATAGCCTTTGGCTACTTCATATTCATCATGCCCTTTAACCTGCACCCAACAGAGAGAAGGAATCAACACCAAATCTCAGTATACATAGAAGAAAATTAGAGACCTAACTTAGCAGGTGTTTCTTTCTGGGGCTGGGGGGCCTACAACTGCAGGCACCTTTCTAAAATACCAAACTGCTGGGCTAACAGAATTTCAGCTTTAGGTCCAAAGAGTTCTAGAGCTGAACTGAACCAGGAGATAAAAGTAGACACAGTCCTCGAGCCTTCTGCTCCAGAAAATTGTCTTTTTTTTTGACCCTCTTTTTAATGACACCCTGGCAATCTGTGTCTCCCACTCTTCCCATTTTGACCCAGACCACCCACCCCCTTGCCTGTTAGTCTTATCCATCAAGTAGTGCAAGAGGTTAACCCAGATGGCAAAGCAGAGCATGCTGAGGGCTCACCAAGGGAAAACAGCTACTGAGAAGATGGATGTACTGATTATTGAGACACACAAAGAACCCAAGCTTGGGGTTGGGGAGAAAGGGAAGGGTAGGAATTCTTAGCCAGTCATTCACTGTGCATCGGGAACATGCAGAGGAAGGGAGATCAAAGAGACCACCTCACCATAGCGCCCCGGGAGAAAAGTAAAGCGTTGGCTCGATAGTGCCAGCAGTGGAGGGCAGCCAGCAGGGAGCTGGCAAAGTCGGCTACCTGCTCAGCTACCACCAGACTCTCCTCCTCCTCCTCCTCTTCCTCTGAACCTTGTGGCTCAGCCCTGGCCCCCTTCTTGCTGCCATCGCTCACAGTCAGGTCCTCCAGAGAGGCTTTCTGAAGGGCCTGCTCTTCCTCCACCATTTCCTCCTCCTCCTCTTCCTCCTGAGCAGCCCTTTCGGTTTCAGACTGCTGCTCCCCTGTAAGGGGCAGCTGCCCAAAGTCCAGGAGGGCTCCAGCGCTACCTGCATGCTGTTTAAGGTACAAACATGGCCTTCTTGTAACCTGGAATCTCAACTACCTCCCAACATTTCAATCTGGTGGGTTGAGGCAAGTGGGAGTAATGGGTCTATCCCACTGTACCAACCAGGGACTTGATATAAGGCTGGGGTTAGATAGGGGAGGAAAGGCAGAGAGAAATTGGGGTATGGGGTAGAGAGGACCTAGGAAAGATTTTTATGAATCATGTTACTTGGGAGCATTATCCCCAAGGACACCCTACAATGGTACATCCTCAGAGGAGAGGCCTGAGATAGGTGAAAGAGAACAGAATCAGAGTATGGAAGTATTCCACCCTGGTACAATTCATAGAAAGGGAAAATAGTGGTGGGAAAATAAAAGAAATGGTAGCTAATGGGATAAGGGATTGACTCTTAGTATCTATACCCTTACCCACCTGAAAGCCAATTCCCTGCTCCATCTTGTATCCCATCTCCAGTTCGCTCATTGGTCTTACCTTGAGACCCGATGCCCTTGATGCTGCCACCATCATCAGATCCCCGACACATGGGAGGAAAAAAATAGAGATGATGTAAGTCAAGTAAGCAACCTCTTTACAAAAGCCAGGAAGACCATAGTAACTGAGGGTATGACTTGGTTATCATTTTAGGGATCCTCATCCCAGCTTCTAGAATGTCTATGAAACTACTGACAGAAAGTAGAGTCAACGATGACAGGGATACAGATTAGAGCACTACAGCCACGAGCTCTTCTCAGAGGTGATTTTCATGTTGTCTGTTCTTACCACCTCAAACAACTGTCACTTCGGAACCAGAGCATAAACCACTCACTTTTCATTATAAGTTTTCCTTTCTAGGAAACAACTGTTAGCTCCTTTAAACAGATGAAGCAGCAGAGGCCTATAACTAGAGATGAACCTGCTTAGGGTCACAGTGAAAGCACCTAGCTCATAAACCTACTATCTTGTCAATCTCTGCCCCTGTTGGTCTCCTCTATCCTTACAGGGCACTGACAGAGTCTGTGCCTAGAGCAGAGGCTTCTCTCCCTCCCCCCAGACTATCCCCAAGATCCCAGTAGAGGAATGATTGGAACATTGAATACTCACCTTTTTCATTAATCTGCCTGAGAAGTTGTTTCGTTGGCTCTGGAGAGTTAAGTACATTTGGTAAAGTCAGCCACAGAAATTAATTCTGCTCAGTCTTAGCCCCAAGCTTACAATGCCACCAGCCCCTCTCACCAGCTTGGAGTCTACACTTTCCCTCTTCTCCCAGAATCCTTATTGCCTGAACAAGCACTCCTCAGTAGCACAAAGCTCTGTACAGTTCTCAATCCATTGCTATAGAGTTTGGCATAGTAGGGTTTCAGCCCCAAGACAACATCTATTCCTTCTTGTGGAACAGATCTATATCTCATCTGGAGATATACTTATTGTGGAATAATAGGGTCAGTCCTTATAGATCTCTGTTCCTGAATGGAAAAGTGGAGACCATGGTGAAACCTTCTCTTCAAGGTATACAGAAGGTATGTTTGGCATTCAGCCCAATTTTTAAAGTGTTTGTTGGTGCTGCTAGGGCAGCCATAATGAGAACTGAGTATTCCCTGTGCAGACTGACTGACTAGATAACTGTTCCAGCCCTATGGATTTCTCACTCAAAATTATTAGCACAATCCATTTGCCCAGCACCCATAGCTCCCAGAGCACCCGCCACAGAGCGCCAAGCTGGAGAGCAGAGCTCACACCCGACTTTCTGCGGCCCTTAAGGCCCAGCATCATGGAGCTGTGCAGCCCGTTGGGGAGTATCTCCCGACTGTACTGTGGGTGACCAGGCTCTGGGGATAGGATAAAAAATACATCCATTAGGTGACACTATCCCTTGCTGGTTACGCTAAACCCTTGCAGGGTCAAAAAGGTTTGAATAAAATAATTTTTAAAAGGCATCTCCTCAAAGGCTGAATACCTTTTCTACAAAGACAATAACGGCTGAGTGAATTTAATGAATGAAATATCAGAATAAAATCAGTGGGACCAGATTATGTAAGGACATGAATGTCACCACTTGAATTTCAAAAAAAGGATGACTTACCAGGGGCTTACTAGACAACTAGTATTTTCTGGAAGAATTTATTCTTTAGTTGATTCCTTAACCTAATTCTTATCCTTTCCCGACTGGTGTAAGTAGGAGATACAAGTTACTGCCCATTAATTTTCGACATGGACCAAATATCAACAGAAATTACCCTCTCTTTAGCCATTCCCAAAGCTATAGGTCCAAGGTAGGAAACTTTTTATCTGTTGAAGGTAAGTGACCCAAAGAAAAAAGTAAAACCAATTACCATATAAGTAAAAAACAAACAGAAACTTGTTTCGCTTTCCTTGTGAGGATTATAAAATACTGACTCATCTGTTTTTAAAATTTAGAAGAAAAATATAAAATTATTCAAACACTAAGACAAAAATTTTAAATGAAGAGTTGAATCTAACTAAAACAATCTGTCAAGAGACTTCCTCCATTGGGAACAAAGAAAGGGATTTAAAACTGGCCTCAGAGTAGGCGCAATAGATGTTATAAAGACCATACACTTAATGGGAATGATTGGCAAACACTTGATAGCCAAGAACAAGGAAAAACAGACAAAATAAATTTTTAAAAAATTATCTTTTTTTTTGGTCCCTGTTTAAGAAGTGTGGGCGAGAGGGGAGTAATTAACTTGAAAAAAAATCCAATGAACTGCCTAAAATGAGTTTCAGTGGTGAAAGAAGAAAACTCTAAAATATCAGGAAAACATCCCCAAACGTTTCAGGATAGCTGAGGTTTTCCTGTACATGCTTTTGCTCTGATGGTCCTCAAGCACTACTATCTTATTGTCAAAACTGGCCAATGTAAAACTGGTCCATGGTAGAAAAACTGCATAGAACACTTTAAACACACATAATGAATGTTTAAGAGGACAGACAGTGATGAGATAGCAAGCAAGGTTGAAAAGATGCTGGGAGAAAAAAGACATTAAGCATGGTAGATTTCTAGAAAGGAAAGGGAGAAAATTAAATGCAGAGCTACACATACAGAGACACTGAGAGAATGATAGATAGTAACACACATAATTTGTGACCTTTTAGGAAGTTGCTATCAAAAGTCTTGTGATTTCCATTTTTTTTTTTTTGCATTAACAAAAGCCTAAATGAAAAATCTCTTCTCTGGGTAACAATGATACTAACAGCTAACATTTCTAGTGTTCTAAGGTTTTACAAAGCACATAAAATGTTTCATTTTCCCATTTTATAGATGAGGAAAACTGAGGCTGATAGAGGTCAGGCAACCTAACATAGCTAGGAATTGTCTGATTCAGAGGGAGGTTTTGAACTTAGTTTTTCCTGATTTCAAGGTCTGCACTTTGTATTTGCCCCAAAGGCCAAGCAAAATTAAGCTAAGTGCCAGAGTATATTTCTATTTCAGAGCCTCAATGAAAGGAAAAAAATTACCGATAGCATGGGTTCCAAAGAGAAATAAAGTCCAAGGGTCAAATACAGATATCGTCAAAAGGATATATGAGTGCTTGTGAATTATACAGAGGCAACCAGAGCCTAGTAAATGTTTGTTGCATGTGAAGTCAAGATCTGGCTCCTGCTCTTTCCAGAAATTTTGGATTCAATTATCTTTTAAGACGAACTAGTGCCTGATCTGCCATAAGGTGGAAAACTCTAGTGGGACCCCTGCCTGAGTCAGATCTGTCCCTGAGCTCTGGCTACATAGAGCTAAGAGTAGAAACCAAGAGAGGAAAAAAAAGTGTGCATGCGTTCTCTGTCTTTCTCTGTCTCTGTGTCTGTGTGTGTGTCTGTCTCTCAAACACACACACACACACACACATATCCACACCCAGGAACTCAGTACAGCAGGCAGAACAAGATACCCTCACACAACAGTATAAGAGGGATTTTTTTTTTTGAGGAGAGAGTAGTTGGATAAATAGTGTGAACAAACACAATAAAAGCAGTTGCAACTTTTCTCAAAGAGCATTTATTCGAATGAATCAATGGAGCACAGTCCCAAGCAAAGAATAATCTAAGGGGATAAGGGAATTTCCCCCCAAGATCCAAAGTAAATATTTCTTGTCTCGATTTGGTGCCACTTTTAGGAAGTCTGACTTATTTTTCCCAGTCCCTTTAACTGCCCTGCCATTCCAGAAGCAGGCCAGGGACCAACAGTGATGTCAGAACAGCTACTCCTCCCTTGCCCTGGCGATACTTTAGCTTTTGACTTAGCTAAAAAGGGGCCCAGAAATATGGGAGCACTAAGCACTATTTACTCAAAGAGAGTAAATAATGTAGCTTGCCAATTTCAATGAGGACAGAAGAATCCTGAGGTAAATTACAATCAGAGAATGTTAGAGCTGGACAGAGATTATGGTCAATCCCTGACCCAACCTGCTCATTTTATAGACAAGAGAACTGAGATATAGAGAGGATAAGTGACCTGTACATAGCTAGTAAGTGGTAGGGGCAGAAATAGAACTCAGATCTCTTGACTTTTATTCCATTAATTCTAATTATTTTTCTGGCCTTCCTAAAAAGGTACCATGCAGAGGAATGATGTTCTCAGCTCTCAGTTTGATCATATTTTATTTCAGTGGGAGGAAGATAGAGCAACAACTCTAAATAATTAGTTACAAAGATCTCAGTGGCCAAGGCCAAGGCTGGAGTAGGTAAGTAGTAACGGTGGTTAAGGCATGTTAACTTCTGGGCCTTTCCATCTGTTTTCTACAGATGAACTTTCTTTTATGTATTCTTTCTCTCAATTAAATGAGTAAGTTTCTTGACAGCACTGATTCCTTTTTTTCTGTTCATGACACCATTATTTAGCACTGAGCCTGATACACAGTAATGCTGAATAAATGCTTTTTTATTTCATCCATCCATCCATCCATCCATCTATCCATCCATCCATCCATCTATCCATCCACCCATCCATCCATCTTCTGGCCTGCTTGGCTGGCAGTATAATTTTCACATATTATCTTTGTCCTTACCAGATTGTCGCCGATGCTGACGCACTTGAGTGGGCATGTCATCTTGGGAAGACCAAGCCTTTTTCAGCCTTTCTGGGCTGTAGCGGTATCGGTTAGGGTCTATAAACAAAATACAAAACACTTCACCTTTTTTCCCTGCCATTTCTTTCTAGAATCTCCATAAATCCAGTCTCCTTTTTACCCCTTTTCTCAGCATCTTAGATGCTTCTAATGCAACTTCTCATTTTCTAAAGTCAATGCCTTTCAGAAAGTGGCAGACTGGTAATGCCATCCGCCCTTTCCTAACAACAGGCTGCCATTGTCATTATGTTCCTTCAACTCTTTTCTCATGTCTAAGGTTGCTGTTCTGTTCTCTAAGTTCCACAGGACACAGATCAAGGCAGGGAACAAGAGGTGGAGACAGAGATAGTATAAGCTGATATGCACATTGATGCACAAGAAGGTGAAGCAAGGAGGAACTTACAATAGGAGTCCATTTCCAAGATGGCTTCCTTCGCCTGGGATAAAAGGAAAAGGAAGAAGTTATTCCCAAACATCTGACACAACACCCACAACACACCCTTTGACCACTCCTAAAAGCACAGCTCAGCATGCTGCCAAGGACTCATGTGTCTACAGTTATCTCTTCTACAACGTGACTTTCCCTACTGTGGTTTCAATATATCACAGGTTGGCATAAGAATTACTGTAAATGGGAATTTGGGGAGAGTTTGAGGAAACCACAGGTGACACACAAAAAATTTAGAAACTTAGAAATGCATAAAATATGCCTATGACCAATACTTAACCCAAACTTTACAATAAGGTACTGAAAACACCCCATAAAAGAAAAAAATTCAGACTTCTCTGGTACAAAGCAGGAGCTGAAAAATTTTCTGTGAATTTTCCAGATGGCAGGGGCATCGTGCCCCTAACCCCCCACAATGTGGAAGGGATAACTACTCATCTGTCCTCTTCCCCTCTCAAACCCACAGGATCCTTTAGCACAGCAGAATTCCAGTAACTTTGGTTGGCACTGGCCACAATGCTTCCTTCCCACAGAGAGCCAGGAAGCCCTAAGATCTTCTCTGCTCCCCTTACCTTTTGGGGAATAGTGGCATGATGATTCTCTAAAATCAGCCTCTTGATGTGATGGGTCCATGCACGCTTCTCCTCTACTGATTTGGCCTGAAAAAAATCCAAAGGGAAGGGGTAACTGGGAAACGATGCCAAGAAGCAAGGAACCAGCCCTGGGATGCACAATGTCCTTCTGAGCTCTGTAAAGATAACCTCTCCCATTCTGGCCCCTTTACATGACACACCTACCTGCTGCCCCTTCAGAGCTCTGTAAGATAACCTCTCCCATTCTGATCCCTTCACACGACATGCCTACCCACTGCCCCTCCTCACCTGGATGCTATACTGTTGCTTGCTGTGTTTATAGTGAGTGACTGTGAAACACAGGGAGTCTCTGGTGCTCTCAATGAGCATCAAGGAGGAACACTGTTAAAGATCCAGGGAAGGAGAAAGAGAAAAAACAAAAACATGTCAGACACTAGAGGAGGATCAAACCCACCAGAATAACCTTATAAACTATGGAGAAGTCTCTATTCCACATTCTCCAGGCACAAACTGGGAGGCATGGGAATGAAGGGAAGCAGAATCACAAAATGGAGGTTACTCTAAACTGGACCCCCAGATCCTCTGACATAGGAAAATAAACAGTCAGATTCCCTACCAGAAGATTAGGAGTCCTAGACTAGGCCAGGAGGAAGGAAAAAGCCTGGTTACCGGGATGTGACCTTTGTACATAAAGTGGTCTCCTCGCTTTTTGGTAATGAATAACGCCTTGTCAAAGAGAAAGAAAGTCCTCTCATTCCGCACACGATGCACACGGAAAGTGGCTTCCAAGACCAGCTCTCCATAGGTTGTCAGGTCTGGCCCCTTCCAGTTGATCAGGAGTGACTGGATTTCCTGCAGATGAGAGATATGTCCCATATAAGATTTTAAAGACCCTTTTATGTCCGGCAGATGAGGAAGAGTTGCAAAACGGATCAGGCCAGGAGGAAGGAGTCTTCCCTTCTAGCTCTGGGGTAGGAAAAATAACTGTGCAGTCCATCGTCATAACAACAGAACAATGATGATAACTGCTAGCATTTCTAGATTTTTAAAGTTTGCAGAACGCTGTACAAATATTATCTCAGTTGATTCTTACCACAACCCTCAAAGGGAGGAGCTATTACTACCACACCCACTTTACAAATAAAGAAATGGAGGCTGAGCAAACTTAAGTGATTCACCTAGGGTCAGATGGCTATTTTCTTAAGGAGGATTCAAACTCGGGCCTTCCTGACTCAGTCTAGAACACTCTTTTATCACTTTATCTAGCTGTGTCACTACCATGAAAAATCATTTTTCATGACTAGCATGTTCAAAGACATTGATATCATACGTGCACATCAGGACCAGCGTGTGACCTGCTTCTCTCTCCTTTAGGTCATTTTGGTAAACATTCTATTGCTTTCCAGCCCTAAGAGGACCAACCATACTGACCATCAGCACTTTCTTCCTCCTGACCTCCTACCCTCCCTTCCCACTGCCCAGGCACCTGGAGTCGGACAGCATGTTCATGCTTCCTCTTCATGTCATTGATGTACCAGGCCACACAAGTCATGGTATCGATTGCATCCTCAACCATCTCAAAGCCATCTTCCTCCTCATCAAAATGCTTGGCAATTTCCTATGCAGGAGACAGAGAATGTCAAGCTCCTGATCTCTTTCCTGAGAACCCTGCTGACTACCCAAGTGTTGCTTTCCCCCATCCTGAACAGGACTCAGACATCAAACCTCCCACACCAGATCTCAGAGATGAAGCTCAAGTGCAGGTTACCTGGAGAAGGAGGTGGTACTTGAGAATTCTTTGGACCGGCTTCAGCAGAAAAGAACCCAGAGGCAGAGAGTGCTGCAAAACCTCTTGTCGGTCCCGGAAGAATTTGGCCTGGTGCTTGTCTCTCATGCATTCAGTGAGGGCTGCCACTGAACTATAAGGAGAAGGAAGTCATCACTAAGAGATCATCATAGCACTGAAGTAGTAATGTTAGTGGTAGAGAGGAAAATGGTACTAGTTTGGTGATTCCTCAAATTTCCCTCCCCCTTCCATCCTGGAGTTACTTACTTTGGGTAGTTGTTGCAGTACTGGGTATAAATATCAAATTCTTGGCTCTAAGGAAAGGAGGAAAAGAGGATTTTGCAATATAACTGTGAACATGAAACTTACCTAAGTCATACCTCTGAGACCCTCCCAGTGTACTTTGTCCTATCCAATTTCCAAGAGTCTTGGTCCCTGTTCCCAATGTGTGTGTGTTTGTCCTTTGTTGCCAAAGAAGACCATGCCATCAGAGAAATGATGACATGACTTGCACTTGACTTGGTCTTGAGTGAGGGAAGGCTCTGCAGGTCATCAGCCTCACTTTTCCTCCAGAGCCATCTGAATCCAGTGACCAGATATTTATCAGGATGACTGGAGATGACCCAGGATGAGGCAGCTGGGGCTAAGTGACTTGCCCAGTCACACAGCTAGTGACTGTCAAGTGTCTGAAGTGAGGTTTGAACTCAGGGCCTCCTGATTCCTGCACTGCTGCTCTATCCACTGCACCACCTGGCTACCCCATTCCCAATGCAGCCATATCTATGTCTTCCTTCATCACTGAAGGCAGTGTTGTTTTCCTTAAGACCACAAATAATCCCCTTAATAGCCTAGTACCAAGAGTTATGGTCACTCTCAGTTAGCCAGTGGAACAATCCAGTGAAAATGTAGTAGTAGTAGTAAAAATAGTACCATTTACATAGCACTTTAAAGCTTGAAAAATTCTTTACAAATATTATCTCATTTTATCTTCAAAAGAATCCTGGGAATTGGGTGCTATTTTTATTATTAGTTTTATATATGAGGAAACTGAGGTACAAGGAGCTCAACTGACTTGCCCAGGATTCATAAAGGTCTGAGGTCAAATTTGAACTCAGGTTTTCCTGACCCCAGGTCCAGCACTCTATCACTGTTGTACCACCCTAACTGCCGCTGCCTAAACCATCACCATCACCATCATCACCACCACCACCACCACCACCACCACCACCACCACCACCACCATCACCATCACCATCACCACCATCACCACCACCACCACCACCACCACCACCACCACCACCA
>CM053769.1:435742131-435794426 GCA_028658325.1 Potorous gilbertii | reverse complement strand
CACCACCACCACCACCACCACCACCATCACCATCACCACCACCACCACCACCATCACCATCACCACCACCACCACCACCACCACCACCACCACCACCACCACCACCACCATCATCAACGTTAACATGGTATTTTAAGATCTGCAAAGAGCTTTATGTACATTATCTCATTTGATAAACCATGCTGAGTTCTGTTCTTACCCTTTCTACAAAGCAATTAGCCACAGCCACCGGATCATTATCACAGCTGTCCAGGTCTTTCAACAACTGACTGAATGAAGAGAGAGAAGTCATCACATTTGGGACCCACTTCTTTACAGCTGCATCCAAGGCATGGCCAGTCACAATGTTCTTTCCAGTTACCCCTCCCCAGTCATTAACATGCTCCAGAGAAACATCCAGCCTTGTAAGACATGCTGTGTGGCCTGAGGGGCTTTCAACCCCCAGTGAATGCTACACAGCCAAGAACCACAAAGATCAGCCAACACTGCACAACAGGATAAGGTGAGGGAGGGGAAATTATCTGCAGCATACAGGACGGGCAGAGGGGAAGGATATAATTACCCACCTTCAGGAGGGAATACTGCTCCAGCGCTGGCAAAAGGAGTCAAACACACAAAGGGAAAGATTAAAGGAAAGGAAAAAAAGAGTGTCTGGGATAGACATCAAAGTTCCTGGATTAGAGCATTTCATGGCATGAATGAAGGTGAGATTCTCTTTATACAAGCTCAAGTTCAATTATAACTAGTCAAAGGAAAACTGCAAGTAATCCAGGGACATTTTTTCCTGTGTTTCCCCTAAATGTATCCCTCTTCATCGACCCCATGTTCTTCCAAATACCATCTCTTTCCTGTCCTCAGAGGTAACCCTTTTCTCCAGAGTTACAATAACCTGTCCTGCAGAATCCAGAAAAGATTTTACCTTTCTTACTATTTAAAGCTCACTTAGTTTCTGCTCTCTAGGACTCTCTTGGGTTCCTCAGACACAAGATATCAGAAACAAGACAGGGAGCCCTATTATCTCTCCTTTCCCCACCTCTCATCATGTTCTTCCATAAAAGAGATCACAGACAAACTTTCAGGTCTCAGTATTTCCCACTAATATATTAAGTAGTTCTTATAGAGTCACACCGGGATTATTTAACTCGTCTAGAAGCCAGTGGAAGAGGTAGAGGGAATGTTAACACAAAAGCAAGGGGGAAGAGATAGAGGGAAGAAAAAGAGGATAAGAAATGGCACTAACAACCTATGGTCTAGGGGGCCTTCAAGAAGCCCTACTCAACCTGTGGAGAAGGTTAATCAAAGATTACTAATTACTAATGATTCTATCCAAAGTGGCAGGTCCTTCCAAATATCCAGTGGTCCTCACAGCTCCCTAAAGGAGCTTGTATTGATAGAACTAGTTCCATCCCAGAGGTGGGAAAACCAATAGGCATAGGGCAGAAAGGAAAGGGCACTAATGAGGGAGGACAGGAGTGAAAGCAGACTTCATTCAACACTGTGCCACTTACCCCTCCCCCAACAAGAGCTCTGAGAGGCCTAGGAGGAGTGAGCTCCTGAAGTGTCACTCACCTGTTTAGTGCATAGATGTTTTCTATGTTCCCAAAGAGTGCACTGACTTGTTCTGGTTTCAGCAGCCCTGGTGTGTCAATGATCTTCAAAAGGTAATCCTGACATGGGGGAAATGAGTTGAGTACAACACGGTACCATTTCCACCACACAGCGTACTCTGGATATTACTGCCTTCCTATTTGCCTCTTGCATTTTAACAGAGCCCTTTCCCAGCTCTATTCCTTGGGAACACCTTGAGAAAACTAACTGCCCCCATGTAACTCCAAGGGCAGTCTGCCTCTGATGTCTGTTTCCTTTTCAGTTCTGCACCTTTCTCCTGCCTTTCTGACACTGCTGCTCACAGGAGTCTACAGGCTGTTTCAAATGAACCAATTTCCTGGTCCAACCAGTCAGAGAAATAAAAAGGGGAAGATTGCAGATCTGTGGTCTCAGTAAATTCAGATAAATAAGGCATCTGAGGGCTTAGCTTTCTGCTCTATTCCTCTTCCTAAATTTTCATCTTGGGAAGCAGAATTACTGGGACTAAACCTTCAAGAAGGTTTTTCCTTTCTAGTGGAGAAACCAGCTGGACACTGCAGAAGCCGCAGGACCTTGGTCTGTTTTGGATTCCACGCTCCACCCCTCACTCCACAATGATCCAGGAGAAAAAAGTAACAATGACTACCAGAGCAAGTGCACCTGAAGGAGCAGCTCACCTCAACAATGCTTCGGAGGTCCTGTACATACATGCGCTCTGTCTCTACAATCTCCCGCACCACTCGGCCCAGGTAACTCAGCTTGTGATGTCCAGGTCCAGGGGCAGATCGGGAGCTAAACGATGAGCCTTTTAGGGATCCTCTCAGATTCAGCCAGCTGTTGGAATTGTTGTGGCTATTAGGGACATGGCAGGCATGGGGGGAGCCAGACTCGCCCTCAGCCACAGGTCCAGTTCCATTGGGCTCTTCCATGGCCTGACTGTTCCGGGATGAGCCTGAAGAAGAGGTGGTAGAGACCAAGCTCATTGGACGCTCCTGGGTCGCATCTTGATGTAAGGAGACTAAGACAGGCATCCTGGCATTGCTGCTTAGTGAAGAAGCTTTTGGGCCATTCTAGAGAGACAAAGGAAGAGTAAGATAAGGCTTGAAAGCATCATAGGTCCACAGCTAGAATCTAGAAAAAGGGGTCTCCCAATAGGAGAGACTTCTCCTGGAAAGATACCTAATGTGCTCAGGGACCCTAGAGTTAAAGTCTTCTTAGATCCCACTGGCCACTGGCTCCTAAGACATAAGCACAGAAGTAGTCTTGGACCTTACACTACACCCATATACTCCATCTCCCAAATGAAGGCAGTTGACTGAGAAAATTAAATGTTACTCCTGTTCCCTTCCATTGGAAGAATTCATGGCTCCATCTTTCAGTCATGGGGCAGAGGATACTGATAAGGGATGAATAAGTTAATAAGCTTTTACTTGACAGACCTGGGGAAACCCTGAAGGGATTGAATTTCCATCTACTGTTATCCCTTCCATATCACAACTTTCCTCACTGTAGTTTTGATATGTCATGGGTCAGTACAAGATTGAATGGCAATTTTGGGGGAAGCCACAGATGATGTGTGAAGGCCTGTGACCAAATACTTAACCCAAATTGTACAATAAGGTATTGTAAACATCCCACAAAAGAATAAGTTCAGACTTCTTCTCTGGTATGAAGGGAAAGTCAAACATTTTTACACAGATTTTCCAGATCATAGGTGTGCCGCGCCCTTAACCTGCATGATGTGGAAGGGATAACTGTACTTCAGAAAGGAAACAAAGGGAACCCGAATCAATCTAATGGTTTGTGAAAGCTTTCCTAAATGAAACATGGTTATCAAAGGCTATTTATCAGATATTCACCCACCCATATAGCATATTTACTGTATGCCATATAGGGTGAATTAATCAAGCATAGCCCCTGTACCCCAGAGTTCATTACTGAAGACTGTCATAGAGGTTAACATTGGTCTCTATCAGCAATGACACTCCTAGAATATATCTTGGACTCTATCTCTTTCCAGAATGCTGGATTGATATATGTCATCTTCAGTCATGACATATATATATAGCTTATAAACTAAAAGTTCAAGACCATTAGGTTTTCCAGATTATTTATTCTTTGAAGGAAAGAGCTGCACTATTATGGTGTAACAGAAGGAACTAGGATTCAGGAGAATTGGAATCTAGTCCTAGCTTTGCCTTCAATGTGACATTGAGTCTGTTGCTTACAGTCTTAACGTTTTAATTTTGCCATCTATAAAATAAGATTACAAACTTCCTTATCAACTCCCTTCTGCTGGAAGGGACTGATTAGTTGGGGGAATACAAAAGTACTACATCCAAGTTAGTCACCTTGACTCTCACCACCATGACTGTGTCCCATAAGGTTTCTACAGTAGTGATCCTCAAAGTGTGATCGTGATATCTCTGGGGAATCCCCAAGATTCCTTTAGGGGGTCCACAAGGTCAAAACTATTTCCATCATAATTCTAATATATTTGAATTTTAAATATGGTAGATAGCCATAGATAACCTACATAAAGAAAAGTTCTTTGGAAGGGTTTAGATTTTTCAGAGTGCAGAGGGGTCTTAAGACCAAAAAGTTTAAGAAACCCTGTTCTGGAGCATCTAATTCAGTACCCTGAAAAGCGATTACACAGTTAAATCTTTCATTCAATTCTACACAAATTTATTAAGTGCTAACTATGTGCTCAGATATTCCTGACTCCAGGCCTGGCACTCCATCCACAATGCCAGGGGCCACAGTGGATAGAGTGCCAGGATTGAAGTCAAAAAGACTCATTTTAATGAGTTCAAATCTGGCCTGAGGCACTTACTAACTGGGTGACCCTGAGCAAGTCACTTAACCCCATTTGCCTCAGTTTTTTCATCTGTAAAATGAGCTGGAGAAGGAAATGGCCAACCCCTCCAATATTTCTGTCAAGAAAACTGAAAATGGAGTCACTAAGAGTTATATACAACTGAAACAACTGAACAAGAACAATATGCTAGGCATTGAAGATACAAAGACAAAAGTAAAATAGTCCCAGTGCAAGAACTTGGGAGGGGAAAGGAGCACATGACATGTACATAAATAAAAAATAAACTAAATGTAAATAAATAAATAAAAAGCATATAAGTAAATAAAGTAAATAAAATATTCAAGATGAAAACAAAGTCATTTATTGAAAGAGAGAGGGAATTAACAAATTGGATGTGGGTCAAGAAAGGCTCCATGTAAGAGGTGACACCTAAGGAATGCAAGGAAACTAGAGTAATTTATGGATTGGAGAAGAGGCTCTGCAGAGGAGACACGAAGGACCATCTGTGCAAAGGTAGGAGACAGAAACTTAGGTCCCTGAAGAGCTAGCCGATTAGTCTGCCTGGAACAGAGTTGGGCAGGGAGGGGCAATATGACTAGGAAGAAAATTAGGAGGTAGACTGTAAAGTGCCTTAAATATGAGGCTGAGGATTTTATTTCTTTATCTTGACACTAATTGGGGCTAAGACATAAAAAGTAGCACAAATAAAACAAAAAAAAAACCAAACCCCTCAATCTAATCAACCAGAATCCAGCCTCTTTCTTTTTCCTCTCAGGCCCAACATTGGCTGAGCATGGTTATCTCATCCCAGTGTTGAATAAATGAGAAAAGCACAGGATGAAAGAGATCAAAGTCCATAGAGGCATACAATGAAAGCTGGAAGAGATGTCAGATGATGTTCAACTCCTTTGTTTTTACAGATGAGTAAGACCTACGAAGGTTATATGACTTACGTAGCAAATGGGAGGGGCAAAATTTGAACCCAGGTGCTCTGATTTCAGACCCAGCTCTGTCTAATATAATATTGCCTCCCACATAGTTGTTAAAGTTTTCATTTATTGAAGACATATGACTTCAGAGCAAAAGTCTCTTGTGTCTATATTATGGCACCTGGTATTATGGAAATGTGTTATAACTTATAATTCAGGGCACAACTAGCTGGGTGACCCTGAGCAAGTCACTTAACCCCCTTTGCCTCAGTTTTCTCATCTGTAAAATGAGCTGGAGAAAGAAACGGCCAACCCCTCCAGTATTTCTGCCAAGAAAACTGTCACTAAGTCACTAAGAGTTATATACAACTGAAACAACTGAACAACGGACGCCTTTATATACTGAAAAATTTGAGGGCCCCTCCAAAGAGCTTTGGTTTATGTGGGTTATCTATGGATAATTTTCATATTAGAAATTCAAACACAGTAGTATGATGAAATATTAGTATTATGAATGACCAACCTAATGCATTGGTTCTTCCCCCAATTAAATGTTATGGTGCTCATATTTCTGAAGGATACATAGTTTAGGAGAGGAAACTATGTTTATTCTCTCCCCAGCGCTCTCTCTCTCTCTCTCTCTCTCTCTCACACACACACACACACACACACACACACACACACACACACCCCACCCTCCATTCATGCACTGAATTATTCAAGGATCTGAGATTTCTTTGGTGTAGGTACTCATGGGTTTTCGTGAGTTGTGGTGACAAAAAAAAAAGATCCAAAGGCATTACAGTCTGGTGTGGACCATCTCAGCCTTTACCTATGGTGGTCCAAGAGTGAAAGACTAAAATGGTCCTAGAATGCTCAGAACACCAGCTGCTGCTGGCAGGAGCCCTGCCAGCACTTGAGATTTGTTGGCATTAGCCTGTAAGAAGCCAGGGTCACCTTCGTACCACAGTGAAACATCAACTACTGGACCCAGAATGCTCAGGAGAAGAGAGTGAGGCTGGTGACCTTGCACTGCCCTCCCTCACTCAAATAAAAGTCAACTGCAAGTCACGGCATCATCTTGATGTCATGGTCCTCTTCAAGAATGAAGGATAACTACACCAACCATCACAGAAGTACTCTAGGCCCCACAACACATGCTGAAGAAAAAAATATGAATAATTGTTCAAAGTGAACTGATTTGCCTAGGCTTTGGTTGCTCCAAAGTCACCACTGACTTTCCCTTCATTCTCAGTGTTGGATTCCTTCTTCCCAAACAAGGAGAATGGGAGACCCTTAGAACATTTGAGGCTTCATTCAAAACAGAGAATATTAGGGAGAAAAGCCAGGCTGGTCAGGGTGACTCCTCTCAGAATTCCCACTGTCAGAAAGTCTGGGAAGCTGTAAGACCTCCCTGTGAGACAGGCCATGAAAGGATGGGGTGCCAGGCTGTCTGGGTGTACTCAAGTACACAAGTGTATGTAGACCTGTGTGTCCACGTGTATGTACCACTGTTGTATCTTATTCCTACTTCTTCCATAAACCAGCTGTGTGGGCTTGGGAAAAGAACTTAACCTTCTGAGCTTTAGTTCTTTAGTCTGTGAAATGAAAAAGTGAAGCAGGTAAGGGCCTTTAGCAAAAGTTTTTAATCTGGGATCCCTGAATTTTTTTTAAAAATGTTTTCATAATTTTAAAACAACTGATAATTGATTTCCTTTGTAACCTTTATATTTTCTTTTCTGCATCTAAAAAACATTATTCTGAGAAGGGATTCAACAAGACTGCCAAGTGGGGAAACAAAAAAAGAATGAGTGCTAGAGTGATATCATCCTAGACACTCACGAGTTCAAAATACAGGAAAATTCCTCAGACTTGAGACATCACTGGGTTTCACTTAGTCCATATTTATTGTCTTACATCGAAAAGAGACCCACCCAGGGCCTCTCCGGTTGCCAGGATGGGCATCAGGCAGGAAGCAGCTGTAGAGATAAAGTACTCTTGGTCTCAGTTGAACTTTATTCACTGGGCACCAGGTGTTGCTTAGAGACGAAGACACAGGTGAAACTACACCTCAGAAAGGAGTGGTGCTGCCCATTTGAAGAAGCAAGATAAGCTAATGTAAGAACCAGGCTTCCAGTAATACTTGTGTGCTGGGGTCTCAGTGGTCCTGATACTAGATATGCACATGCACACACCACACTGGCCTCCCCTTCCGCACTAAATTCCCAGAGCTCAATGTATCCCACCTGAAGCTCTTTAGTGATGGTCATCCATTGTTATTATGTTTCAGATTTACTTTCCCTGAGCTGTACTGTCACAGGAATTCAGCAACCCCTCATCACCACACAACAATGTCACCTCACCACTCTCCTCCAGGCCTTAAGATTAACAGTTTTAGTAGCAGTGCTCCAAGTAGGAAGCTGGAGGGAGAATCCAGGAGTCAAGACAACTTAATTTCACTCCTTTTGGTGCCACTAGAACATATAAGTATTAAATGAGGAGTGATATAATCATTAGGGATGAAGAACGGCAACCCCACTCATCCCTCACTCCCCTGCCCTCAAACACTCCCCTCCCCTCCCCTATTCCTGTTCTCTTGCCTAAGGAGCAAAAGATATAAAGCTGGAAGTGAGGAAAGAGACAAAATCTACTTGCAATTTCACCACTAATTCCTTGTGTAGTCAATCCCTCTGCTTGTATATGTCAACATACATATACACATACACATTCATAAACTGAAGATAATCCCAGAAGAAAGGCTCTGGGAAAGGACAGGAGGACCCACAAAGGCTTCTTTGCAGAAGGAAGGATTTTAGGTGAGACTTGAAGAAAACCAGGAAAGCCAAGAGGAGATAAAAGAAGGCAGGGAATTCCAGGCATGAGGGACAGCCAGAGAAAGTATAGTCAGGAGAAAGAAACAAACAAACAAAGAGTCTTAATAAATTGCCATTAAAAAAAATGCTGCTAGGATTCAAGTGGAATGACTTCTGGTTCCCTATTCACTGAATTGTAGAGGCCGTGGAGGAGAGTGAAGTGAGGTAGGAAAAGACCAGGTTATGAAGGACTTTAAAAGACAAAGACAACTGAGTGTCTATGGTCAATGAGTTCATTTGTTTGGCTTAAGTCTACCTCTATAAATGAATCAAAAAAAACCACATTATTAAGTGTTTACTGAGTATTAAGGGAAGTTGAGGGTAAAATAATTGGAAATGACAAATGATACCAAAAGAAAAAAAAAGACCATCAATAAAACATTCCCTTCCCAAATTAGCAGTGCAGACTATATGTAACTAGGTCTTCTAAATTCTCTCCCTGACAGCTTGCTGCCTCCCAAGAGACCCCTGGGAGAATTAACAAAATGATGTCAGTGATGGTGCTCTGAGCTCCCCAGAAGAATGTCCCTGGAGAAATGGAGTGGTGCAGCATTTTATTCCATTCTCAAAGGAACCATTAAATTAACTTTGCCCTGCCTTTCTAAAGAGGCTGCTAGCAACTTAATACTGTGTCATCCAAGCACAAAGCAAGACAAAAACATGAGATCTTCCCCTGCCCTTAACCCTTGACCTGGTAAGAATGAATCTTTGCTGTGGTTCAAAGTTCACTGCCCCAAGTCTAGTATCAATTCCTTCTCATCCCCTATATGAGGACTTATCCAGAAGAACAAAGATAGAGAGATCCACAACCCAAAAAATCCTTCTCCAAAGAATTGATGGCCTTTGGGTTGCACCTGGGGACAGCCAACTCCTAAGGGACAGCTAAATGAAAAAGGCAAGAGTTTATAAAGGATCCCTAGGAACCTAAGTTGCAGCCTTTAAAACAAAATGATCAGAACATCTACAGCTCCCATAATTAGGGTCCAATGTCACACAGACTGATCCTCTGGAGGGTCCCCTCAGAGTTGGTCTTTAGCCAAGCTTCAAGTAGGCACATCAGGGGCCCAGGTATAGGAAAAACTAATTTTTCTCATTAGAGCTATTCCACTCCTGGTTCAGTTTAGGGACATTCCTCCATGTAGACCAAGCTCATTTTTGACAATAATGCCCATTTCAGTCTCTGGGAAGATGCCAGAGGAAGAGAGAACCTGGGAGATTTCCTTTGATTCCTAATGAGCCCCAAAACAGCCTGAGCTGTATGGGAATTCCTAGACTCCTGAGAGATAGGAGCTTTTAAAAAAATAGTGTTTTATTTTTTTTCCCCAGTTACAGGTTAAAATAATTTCTAATTTTTTTTTTAAAGTTTTGAGTTCCAAATTCTATTTCTACTTCTCTCTTTTCTCTCCCCCCTTTCTGAGAGGGTAAGCAATTCAATCCAGTTTGTATACATGCAATCGTATTATTAGTCATTTTGTATAAGAAAGAAAAAAGAGAGAGGAAGGAAGGAAGGAGGGAGGGAGGGAGGGAAGGAAGGAAGGAAGGAAACAAGGAAGGAAGGAAGGAAAGAAAAATAGCATGCTTCAATCTGTATTCAGACAGTTTCAGTTCTTTCTCTGGAGACAGATAGCATACTTCATCCTGAGTCCAACATTTCATACCATATACCCAGATAAGGTCAAAATGGATACACGATTTACATGTAAAGACTGAGGCTTTTGACATGACTTTTTTCTGGTCTTACTCCCCTCCACATACTCTACAATCCAGGCCACCTTCTTTCCCTTCCACAAAACATGCCATCTCTCTACTCTGAATATTTTCACTGGCTGCTCTCCATGCCTGAAATTCTTTCCCTTTTCATTGTCATCTCCTCCTGGTTTTTCTAACTTCCTTCCAACCTCAGCTAACATCTCACTTTCTGCAAGAAGCATTTTCTTTTCTTCCTTAATCTTAGTGCCTTCCCTCTGAGATCATACCCAAAGTTATCTTGTAGATACCTTGTTTGTACGTAACTGCTTGCATGTTGTCCTTTCCTCTACATATGTGAGCTCCTTGAAGGGAGAGACTATTTTTGCTTTACTTTGTGTTCTCAACCCTTAGCATAGTGCCTGTCATGTAGATGCTTAATAAATGCTTAAAGTGCTTGCAATTGACTCATCTCACCAAGGATAATTAAGACTGACTAGGTGTTCACTTACCAGCTCTGCTACTGAAGAACGACCTTGGAACTTGTCAAAACTATCCTAGCTAAAACATAATAAAAATATAATCAAGATCCCAAGATAATGACACTATTTTAGTGTAAAAGATGTCATAATATCCGAGGTACTGGGAAAGGATGAAGATCAAATGAGAATTAAGGGAAAAAATAAACAGAAGATGCTTAATAAATTTCAATTTAAAAAAAAACTGATAGGATTCAAGTGCAGTGACTTCTGATTCCCCAAAGACTTTAATCACAACTATTACTATGAAATAATATTATAGCTAGAATCTGTACAGCACTTTAAGGTTGATAAAGCACTTTATGGATCTTATTTCAATAGCCCTGCAAAGTAGGTGCTACTACAGTATTACTATTACCCCCATTTTATAGATAAGAAAGCTGAGGCTAAGCAAGATGAAGTTACTTACCCCCCAGTCACATAGCTAATAAGTGCTTGAGGCAGAATTTGAACTCACTATCTCCCTGATTCAAAGTCTAACACTACTGCACCACCTTAGTGCCTATATCATGCTGAAAGTCAGGAAGACCTGGACTCACACTCTGCTGTAGCTATGTGACCCTAGGGGCAGCTAGGTAGTACAGTGGATAATGCAGGAGTCAGGAGGACCTGAGTTCAAATCTCACTTCAGACACTTGACACTCACTAGTTGTGTGACCTTGGGCAAGTCACTTAACCCCAATTGCCTCATCCTGGGTCATCTCAGATCATCCTGATCAATATCTTGTCACTGGATTCAGATGGCTCTGGAGAAGAAGTGAGGCTGGTCACCTGCACAGCCCTCCCTCACTCAAAACAAAGTCAAGTGCAAGTCATGTCATCATTTCTCTGATGGCCTGGTCTTCTTTGGCAATGAAGAATGAACATACCTGATGAGACCCTAGTTGAATCATTTAACCTTTCTTGAGTTTTGATTTCTTCACCTGCAACCACATAGGATTGTTGGAGGAATCCAATGAGCTTCTGTATATAAAGCATTTTGAAATCTCGAAGGTAGTATAAATATCACCTATTTTTTTTTTACCATCATAATCAAACCTCTCCTGAAGAAGCCCTAAGTATTCCCTCCCTGGGAGGGGCAGTCATATTCCTTCTCATGTGACAAGCATCTGATTGAGAAGATCTTTTGTTTACTATTATAATTAATATTATTGTAATGCAACCAGCCATTTCCTATAAGGATTTCAAAGTTCTTTGCTGACGTCCCATAGGATCAAAGTTATGGAAAGGACCTTAGAAGTCACCTACCTAGTCCATACCCTTTATTTTACAGATGAATGAAGTGAGACTCAGGTTGGGTTGTCACTTGTCCAAGGTCACACAGGTAGTATCAGAGGTGGGATTTGAATTTAGGTCCTCAGACTAAAGTTTAACGAGCCTATGCTCTTTCTAATCAATATACCTAAGCCTCCCAGACAATCCTAGCTCCCAAGAGTCAGAGATTCCATTTGACAAAGGAGATGGTCATTTATCTGGCCAAGCTCACAATGAAGGACCCAAGTCCTTAAACTCTCTACCTTCTCTTCAGTTACCTTGGAATATAACACCTTCCACTGAATGAGAAAGGAACAAGTATTTGTCAAGTGCCTACTATGTGCCAGGATGAGGACATAGAAAGTCAGTTGGCAATGAGGGTTCAGACTGTCAGTAAGGACTCCTGGTCATCTACTCTCTGCTCTAGATTCTGTTGTTCAGTCATTTCAGTCATGTCCAATACTTCATGACCCATTTGGGGTTTTCTTGGGTAAGACACTGGAGTGGCTCATCATTTCTTCAGCTCATTTTACAGATGAGGAAACTAAGGTAAACAGGGTTAAGTGACTTGCCCAAAGTCACCCAGCTAGTAAGTGTCTGAGGCCAGTCACCTAGCTGCCCACTCTAGACTCTACAGCTCCTTATAACTTATTTTTCAGCTACTGGATCTCTATCCTCTGGGGAGGGGTCCATAAGTTAAGTCTCAAGCTCTTCTAAATTCTGTCTACCCTGTTGCCTCTTCCAGCTTACTGGCCTCTGGAAAACCATTATTTCCAAACTATTTATTTATGAAGTCCACTAATTTTTTAGAGCTTACACTGGATAAAACTCCCTATAATCTCAGGTTAAATACCTCCTTTTTGATGGAAGTAAAGGGAAGCAACTGTGAAATATGCCTTTTAATCAAAGAGGAGAACGGAACCCCGTTTTTTTTTCTTTAGGAGTTTTAACCATTAAATTCGTAGTCCTGTATCACTGACATTTGAAGAACTCTGCCCCTTCCTATTTTACTGAGGTTCAAGCTTGGCTATACATGTACCTCACAGAACAGCCCTGAAGAATGTATGTGTGCACACACACCTACACCTATAAATCTACATATACATACATATAAACATATACAGCATATAAGTTGCACTAGGATCAACATCCACCCAGCTAAGACCAAGTTCTCATTCATTTACTCAAGAGTCCTTTATTAAGCACATGTTCTGTACCAGGTACTGGCCATTAGATGCTGAGGATACTGAGACAAAAACAGGGACTGAAGTCAGGGACTGACTTCAAAGAGATTACTAGGTGGGGATATAACATACCATAGAGGCTACCATACTAGATGGCTCTGTGGATAGAGTGTTGGCCCCAGACTTTGGAAGATCTAAGTTCAAA
Source organism: Potorous gilbertii (assembly GCA_028658325.1). Lineage (NCBI taxonomy): Eukaryota > Metazoa > Chordata > Mammalia > Diprotodontia > Potoroidae > Potorous > Potorous gilbertii. Next base: position 435,781,348 of record CM053769.1, on the reverse strand, counting down.
TGCTTCTCACACACTTACTAGGTGTGTGACTTTGGGCAAATAACAACCTCTGTGGGACTCAGTTTCCTCATCTGTAAAACTGGAATAAAGGCAGCTACCTCACAGAATTGTTGTACCAACTCAGATACCATAAAGTGCTTCACTAACCTTATTGTATAAATCCTAGTTACTAAATATGATTATTATGTATAAGTAAATAGAGAACAGAATACAAATCCTCCTCAGCTTGTCCCACTTTTTTTCTTCCCGGTCTCTCATCCTCCTCCCCTCCCCCCATGTCTTGGCTTTCTTATCCAACTAGGCTTGGAACCCCCTAGTATCAAGGCAAAAAGTTTCACTAGCTCTAAACCAATTTAATAGCTTCTTAGGCCCTGGGTCTATACCTGCCAAACTCTAAATCCCAGTCAGTGAGAAGTCAGATCTACTAGATTATCCTATACTATCCTGAGGAAGTGTCAAGAATCCGAAGAATCAAGAAAGAAGCAAGGGATGGTGGTAAGAGCAAAGACAACAAGGGGGTGGGAGTGCTTCTCTTCCAACCCTCTTCGCCAGCAGCCAAAAGATCTCCCAAGATTCCCCAGTAAACCCTATGGCTCAGCACAAATGGGCTAAAGTGCAAAGGAGGCTGACGTCATCCCTTCACCTACAAGCTACTCAACTCCACACCCAAGCAGCAGAAATCAGCACCACACCCACTTGTCTGCTCTCATGGAACAAGAAGGGAGAAAGGGGAATCTCCCTTCCTCCTACCCCAGGCTCCAAGAGTCATATAGGTCACCATCCCCAATGGTAAAAATTAAGCCAACTCCCATAAACTCAACCAATTTCTTCCTCTATGAACGTTACCAGGCCTCATTCCAAACTTCCCCATTCCCACGTGGAAGAGACATTCTAAGGACTCAGAAACCCTGCAGCCCCTTTCCCTTTCTACACTTTTGGATTCTCTTCAGGAATGCCAGTTGGCTTGGAGTAGGTTGGAAGAAATGGAGTTTAAAAAAAGGGTGGAGCAGTATGCTGGCCTCACATAGGGATCCCCAGGTGGGCTGCTGAAAACCCCTTCTCTCCTCCGATCTCCAGTACTTCACCAGTCCTACTCTATATTTTTGTATTCCTTCCCACAAACTCATGTTCTGGGCAGGTGCCTAGTTCTCTCATCTGCCCAGCACCAAATGCTCACTACCATCCCCCATTTTTCTCCCACATCTCTCTTTAATCCAGCAAGTGACCAAAAAGAGGCTGCCCGGGGTTAAGAAACAGAAAGGCACAGCCTGCATGTGCCAAGAGGATGACAAATTTAAGCATGCAATTGGAGTCTTTCCTACAGCAAAAGGGACAGGCTTATCTGGACAGGTTTCTTATGACTGGGTTTTTGGGCTCTTTTCCTTTAATAGTGTTTCTTCATACTGAGGCATCCATTTTCTGCCTGATTTTTCACAGGCACTGACACCCTAAAAAGGGTGTGAGCTTTTTCCCTGGGGAAGTGACTTTCAGGCTCAGTTTGAGCAATGTGACTGTCACCATAGGAGTGTGTACAAACAATGTGACCAAGCACAGTTTTTGTGATAGGCAAACCCAAGCCATCTCAAATTCACTGAAAAATACACACCCCTATCCTGTGGAAATGTTTTACCTCCCACAATAGAGCAGTTAGGGGGCTCACAGTTGGATAAAAGGGCCATCTCCTTTAACACTTACACTGCAGGGGAGGGGGTGGGGGTAGTGGAAAGAATGTGTGAGGTTGCCAAGGCAACTCCAACCAACTTTGCCACTAGAGGATACCATCCAACAGAGGAATCATCCAGTTCCTAGGAAGAGTAACCACAACATTTTGCTTCCCACTAAAAATCCAATAAAGTCCCTCATCCAAGTGCAGGAGAAACCTGCATTTGGTTCCCTACTATCTTTGTTCTTCAAGAAGACCTGGATGTATCCTTTGGAGCCTTAATTCCACTGGGTTCATTTACATACTTGTTCCCCTTTCTCTCTGCTTATCTGATAATGCCAGTATTTTCTAGGTCCAACTTAAGTCCCACTTTTGCAGGAAGGACTTTCTTCAATGCATATCTCTCCTCCCTTGAGGAAATGGGAGACTATGGGTATAGAATATTTCATATATGATCAGACTTGGTTAATGTGTTGGTTAGTTCGACTGAATCACTTTTTACCTACTATTTTAACTATTCTTTGTTATGAAAGATGGCTCACCAGGTAGAGAGTAAAGGAGCCATATTCTCAGAAATGACGTGATGGTAAAACAAAAAATATCATAATTTTTAAGAGGCCTTTCTGCAATCAATTCAAAGATCTCTGCCTTTAATAAATTATAGTTGTTCATTATTACAGTGCTTAATCATATCTTACTTTCCTGACCAGATGGTGAGCTCTCTAAAGGGTGGGGCTACCTTACCTAACATTTCCTTTATATGTTTCTCCAACCTTGCATAATATAATACCTGTGGAATGAATTACAACCTTCTTATCACCCTTGTGGTCAAAGAAAGGGTGAAATGGGGGTCCAAAGTATCACTCAGTAGCCACATTAGTTCCCCTAGCCAGGAAGTGAATTTTCACTACACTGTTATTAGTCAATGCCAGTAAGCTTCCAACCAGCAAGAAAGAGCCCAGGAGAAATGGCTATGCATTCACCCTAGCTACTAATCATTTAGTCGAGAGCATGATAGGCAGGACTGTGGGGAGAAATCTGGGATAAGAAAGAAAAAGTCTAGAGTAGCAGGATGGAACTCTATAACTGAAACTTCTTCTCTTCTCTCATGGCAAACCATGAAAGAGGCTGGCTGGCCAGCTTGACTTTGGGAGATGCTTTCCACATAGAACTCACAGCCTAGTGTGGAGAATCCTGTCAGGTCAAAACTCCAAGAGAGCTTCAGTCATGCTCAATTTGTCAGTTCTCAATGCAAAGGAATTAGAAGAATGTCCCTATTTCACAGACGATAAAAGCAAAGCGTGTGTGAATGCGTGCATGCGCACACACATACACTCACCAAACAAACCAAGCAAATCTCTTGAATTTTTCTGGTCCAACGCATTGAAAATATATTTAAATGCCTGTTTTTAGGTCAAAAAGATGGATGTGACAGACAGTTTCTGTCAAGGAGCTTATAATCTAATAGGGGCAGGCAAGACACACACATAAAACAATGGAAGAAGGAAGACTTAGGAAAGTATGAATGGAAGTTTGGAGCAAAGACAATCTCAAACCAAGGTTTTACCTTTTCCTGGGAAAGAAATTCAGAGAGTGAAATCACAGAACTCACCATGGTGAAAATGATACCTGACCTGGGATTTGAAGACGGAGAGAGATTTGGACAGATTTCCATTGGAGGTGAGGAGAGTTGAGGAGGCCATTACAGGTATAGGGACTAAAAGAGAAAAATTACTGAAAAGCGAAAGGGCAGGATGAAAACAGGAGCAAGAGAATAGCAAGTTAGTTTGGAATATAGTGTACACAGAGAGTGTTAAGAGGTTAAGGCTGGAAAGCTGGTGGGATTCATTGTGGAAGGCCTTGAAGGACAACATCAAAGGTTTATGCTTTAATTAGTGACTTCATTTCTGAGCCATGATGTGGTTCATTAGGAGAATTACTTGAGGAGTGGTAGAAAGGATGGAATGGAAAGGAAACTGGCTGCAATCAGGAAAATCAGTGAAGACCCTCAGGTGTAATAGTCTAAGAAAGAAGGAATTAGCTAGAATCATTGGGAATAGAAGGGAGATAATAAACCAATGAGTTATTATGCAGGTAAAGTCAATAGTATGTCAGTCGTAAGTTATCATATAGTGTGATTGCATTGACAACTGATTAGATGCGAGGTAAGAAGGATGAGTCAATGATGTCTCCTGAATTACAAGTCTGAGTGGCTGGGAAGAAAGAGTGTGTAAGAGAGAGTTGGTTTACTATGTGTCAGGCATTGCGATACGCACTGGGGATACAATAGAAGGGAAAAAAATAGGGCCCCCCCCCTTCAAAGAGTTTATATTCTAATGGTGGAAAACAACGCATAAAGGGTGGAGGGGAGGCTGAGAGGAATACTCCAGGGCTGGGTTGCTAAGGAGGTAGAAAAGTTCATAGAAGCCTTGGCACTTCATGAAATGATATGGTGGCCTTGGCCAGAGACTCACCAATCAGGATAAGGAGGCAGCTAGATGGCTCAGTGGATGGAGTGCTTGGCCTGGATTCAAGAAGACCTGAGTTCAAATGTAGGCTCAGATACTTAAATAGCTATGTGCCCAACAGCAAGTCACTTAACCCTCTGTTTGCCTTAATCCACTAGAGAAGGAAATGGTAAACCACTCCAGTATCTTTGCCAAGAAAACCTTACGGTCCATGGGGTCACAAAGAGTCAGACACAACTGAACAAACAACAGCTGTCTTGAAAAAGGAGGAAAGAGCGATAACCTGCAATGTTAAATACCAAAGAGAGATCAAGGAGAATGGAAATAGAGAAAATGTCACTGGAATTTGCAATTGGGAAGTCACCTTGGAGAAAGGTATTTCAGTGGAGCAGTACGAATGAAAGCCAGATTAAAAGAGGGTAAAGATTGAGTAAGTGATGCAGAATTTATTTTTCCCTAGAAAATATTAACAGAACCAAGAAAAAATCCTGTAAGTCCCACTTCCCTGTTCTTTAGGGTTTCATCTCTCTAGGTAAGATAAGGTTTACCTAGATAAGAGGCCTTCTTATTAGCAAGATTCTCTGTCTCTGGAGCTATAAGAAGGTTCTCAGAACCAGTTACGGCAGGGAAGCAGAGGGGTGGGGAGAGGGCTAATTAGTGACTGCAAAGGTGACCTTGTCTGGCTCTCTGCATCGGTAAATTGTTGCAAGGCCACCTGCTGGGAGGGGAGATTGGAAAAAAATGGGGAAAACAGGGACCAGGTTGTTCTAGTTTAGAATATTTACCATTGCATCAGGTTCAAAGGAACTGCTGAATCTGAGAATGAACTAGGTAGCTAGCAATAGTCCCATGGCATTTTCCTACCCCCTGAGAATACCTGATAGAGTATGAGTGCTTCAAACGCCCTTAATACAACAATGGTCCAACAGAGAAAGCATTTCCCAACTTCTCTTAATTCTACTGATTTCTATTAATTATTTCTTAATTTTGTGACCATAGTGGTTTGCTTGCTGTCTGCATTAGATTTAAGACAGGGCCCGCCTTATGCCTCTTTTTGTATCCCCAGTGGTAATCCACAGTGCCTGGTACATAGTAGGCACTTCATGTTTATTGACCGACTAGAGAGGAGGAAAGAGATTCATCTTCTCTGGGACTAGAGTTCTTCCTCTCTCTCCCCTCTAACTTAAGTTAGTACTCTCTAGAGGAAATATGCATTAAATTTTTTTGTACCTGACACTTAAGTCTTCTCATTCTTATAATTGTGCACAATCAAAGGAATCTAAAAAAAGTTCTTCTATTACTAAGCACTGAACTTGGGGCAAACAGAAAATGACTCAATAAATGCATACTCCTGGGGAGAGAGCCAGACCAGAAGATGAAGTAAAAAGGAATTCACGAGATCGTGTTGTTCTAACAGGCAGGGCACATTCCCTAGAGGCCTGTGATGGGAGATAGACACACAGTGGTTAGAACTGAGGCAGAAGAAGCACTTTGCCTTAAGAGAAGAGAAACTCGTTTCTACAGAGGGCAAGAGAAGCAAACAGCAGAAAAATTCGGGGCATTTTACAAAGTATAGGAACACACAGAGCTGGAAGGAACCTCAGAGCTCAGCTAATCCAATCCTTTTATTTTCACAGGAAGAACCTGAAACCCAGGGAAGTGAAATGATGTGCCCAAAGTAATAGTCTCCAAATTGTTTTTTTTTCTAGTCTCTCTCCTCTCCAGTCTGTCACACAGGCACCAAGGTGATTTTCCTAAATTTCAGATCTGGTCATATCACTTCCCTTCTCAATGAACATCAGTGGCTCCCTATTGCCTCTAGGATCAAATATACGCTGCTTTGTTAAGTTTTCAAAGCTCTTCACAAAATAACCTTTATCTCGCTTTCTAGTATCTTTTCTATTTTATAATATAGTCTATCCTTTTGCGCTCTCTACAACAGAATACAGCTTAAGTAGCCTCCTGGATGCTTCTTGGACATGATGCCTCACCTATCTTCCTTTGCACTGGCTGACAATGTACCCCTACTTTACTCCCATCTTTCAGAGTCCCTTGTTTCATGCTACCCGCCTCTTCAATAAGAGGTCACGGACTCAAGAGTGCAGGTTGAAAAATATATTTTTTGAACACAGACAATGTGGGAATTTGTTTTGTTTGACCATACATATTTATTTTAAAAGTGGGGGGGGATTTGCATTGGAGGAGGAGAAAAATGTGGGAACAGATTTTATGAGAAAAAAATTACTAAAAATAAATCCTGTGACTAAAAAAAAAATACCTTCTAAAACTCTGCTTTCCTTTCATAACTCACTTTATACATGAAGCCTGATCCTCTCAGCTGCCCGTGCACTAAAAAAATGTTGGGGGGAAAGGTAGTCTTTGTAGATGCTTATTTGTTCTTTCGTGTTCTTTGTCCTTACATGTTCTTTCCAGGCTACTTGAAGTCAGAGACTTTTTTATTTTTGTCTGTTCTCCAGCTCCTAGCACCAGACCTGGCACATAAGAAGGGCTTGATGTCCTCCATCACAGTGGTGAACTCCTCATTCAAGGAGGTATCTTCCTAATGTTTGTTACCAGAGAATCACTGAACCAAGCCATTTCTGTTGCTTTATCTTTCAGAGAACATTGAATAATTATGATGTCTGGGTAGGAGACACCTTATCAGAAGGAAGTCTTTAAATGAGATAATGAATGTGAAAATGCTTTGAAAAAGTATAAAGAACTACTTAATATTATTATTCATTAAAATCATTATCACCAAGGAGAGTTCAGGAAGAATATAAAGAGAGAGAGAAGGTAAAGAGAGAAGAGGGCCATCAACCAGAAAAAAAGGAATTATACATTGTACTCTGATAACAAGGTCAGTCCAAGTATACTAAAGGCATGTATGCCCTTGCAAAAAGGGAGATTTAAGTTGTTAAGAAAATAACAACAGCATTTGTTTTGTACCTTAAGGTTTGCAAAGCATTTTATATAAGTCGTCTCATTCAATTTTCACAGGCTAGGAAATTGAGACCGAGAGAGGTTAAGTGAGTGGCACTAAGTCACACAATGTATAAGTGTATGAGGCAGGATTTGAATCCAGATCCTCCTTGACTCCAAGACCAGTGCTCTCCTCCAATATGTCACCTGACTGCCAAGAAACTACATTAGTGCCAAAACTAAGGATTTAAATTTCCTACAGTACAGGGAACTTGGGCTTCGGGTTCTCATCACATTCACATTCTGCTCTATGCAAACATTGGTAGCAGGTCTTAAATTAAATTACTTTTATGTGGGTTGTAAAGGAAAAGGCTCCTAAAGAAAGAGTGAGTCAAACAACAAATCACAGAAACAATCAATACCTTCATCAAAGAGAGTGACAATCATGAGACAACATACCAAAATTTATGGGATGTAGTCAAAGCAGTACTCAGGGGGAAGTTATATCTCTAAATGCTTACATCAATAAACCAGAGCAGGAACAGGTCAGTGAATTGGGCATGCAATTTAAAGAACAAATTTTTAAAAATTCAATTAAACACTAAATTGACAAGGCTGAAAATCAAAGGAGATTAATAAAATTGAAAGTAATAAAACTATTGAACTAACAATTAATGGAGAAATCTGAGAAATCCACCTTTGCCTGATAAGTAGAAAGGGATAGAGCTTATAAAGGTTAGGGCAGTCACGGTTCAAATGATGGAATAGGGAGTATTCTCTGTCTGGCACCCCAGATTAAGAGTGACAATGTAATGTTCATTTCGGTAGAATATAAGCTCCTTGAGGGTAGTGGCTGTTTTGTGTTTGCCTTTGTACCTACCCCCACTGCCCTCACAGGGAGTCTGGTACCAAGTAGGAGTTTAATAAATATTTGTTCAGCTGTCTAATTATAATGACCAAGCTTAGCTCCAGAGAAAAGATAAGAAAATATAACTCCCTCCCTTTGTTGCTGGGGTGAGGCACTGCATATACTGGCAAATTCAGCTGCTATTTTGGTAAATTTTGCTGAATTTTCTTTTCCTCTCTTTCTTTTATTCTTTCTTACAAGGGATGGTTTATTGGCTATGACAAAGGAGAGGGATGTGTATGCTGAAATGAAATCATGATATTAAAAACAAAAAAACCCAGCCAAAAAAAGTTAAATGCCTGTATTTGTTCAATTGAGTTGTTGGATAAATGACTGAACAATTGTCATAAGTGTAACGGAACATTACTACTACATAACAAATAGGCTGAATTTAACGAAATATGGAAAAATACATAGGTCATAGGACATCTATCTAGTCTAAACCATTTATTTTACAGATAAGGAAGCTTGGACCCAGGGAGATTAAGTGATTTTGCTCAAGATTCCACAGTATGTAAGGAGATAAGCGGCATAGTCAGAATTCAAAGTCAGAGCCTTTGACGCTAAAGCCAACATTTTTTATGGGACCAGGAGATAAAATTACACAGAGTAAACAAAGTAGTACCAAAAGAATAATATACACAATTACTACACCTACATTAATCGACAGCTTTTAGTTGGGAACAAAACTTAAGATAAAAAACATAGGACCTCATAGGTACTTATTTACAAAACATACACCTGTCACTTGTTTTAACAAACAGAAGTCTACATGAATGAAAGGATGTATGTATTATATGACCAGTTACAGTCTTTGATGTTATTAAACTCGGTGTTTTTAAAGATTTTAAAGATTGTGCAACATGGAAGACTCAATTAGGAATACCCTGGGAAGGCTCTAAGAAGTGTCAAATATGTTATCAACGAATTCTGATTCATTTAATTTAATTAATTTAATTTCCTTTTAGTAAAAATTAATGAAAAAAGTTGTCTTGTATTTGTCTTATAATTAGAAAAAAATAAGATACTGTTTTTAAAAAAAAGAAGTAAATTTCACAAGTTAGAAATAGACAACTAGGTAGCACAGTGGATAGAGGGCCAGGTCTGGAGTCAGAAATATTTGAATTCAAATCCAGTCTCAAACACTTACTAGCTTTGTGACCCTGGGCAAGTCACTTAACCCTGTTTGCCTCAGTTTCCTCACATTTAAAATGAGCTAGAAAAGGAAATGGAAAACTACTCCAGTATCTTTGCCAGGAAAATTCCAAAAAGAGGTCACAAAGAGTCAGACATGAGTGAAAATGACTTAACAACAAAAGTTTAGAAATAGACTTGGATCTTGAATGAGCAGTAGGGAACTATCAAGAAATGGTGAGTACATTCTCCAACAAGCTGCTCCTACCCATTTAGTCCAAAACTTATAAAATATGAGATATTTGCAATTTTGTCATTGTGGGGAAATCCTACTTTAGGAACTCCTTCCACCAACGCAGATCACAAAGCAACATCTTTTTTTGGTGACTTGGTTGATAAGCCTTAGAGAATTACCTAAAACATACAGAGATTTGAACCCAGTTAAAATTTTAAATGCCTTTTCTGCAATGTAAGAAGCAGTTACTGGGTTCAAATCCTGCAGAAAAGGCATTTAAAATTGTAACTTAATTTTCCCTTTCTCTTCCTTCTTAATGAAACAATCCCTTTTTCTAAGGTTTAATCTGTACCCTACTTTTGAGAAAAAAATCGAAAGCTAATCTAACATATTTTACCTCTGTTCCATGAGAAATCATTCCTGGCCTTGGGAAGATAGCCTAGTAGCTATCACCTCTGACAGTGACTACTATACTTATGTGACCTTGGGAAAGTCACTTAAATTTTACGAGTCTCAGTTTCCCCATTTGTAAAAGAGGAGTTGATTGAACTAAAGAGGTCTCTGAGGCCCCTTTCAGCTCTATAACTATGATCTTATGATCCTTTAGAGGTATAAGAATGCCCAGATAGAGGGAGAAGGGTACAATATCTCAGAGACAACTAGCTAGCCCTACCAGACACCTAGAGCCACAAACCACATCTGTTACCTCCTCACAAATCCCAGTGCAAGAATCTTCTTTTCCATCAACAAACTCCCCCCTACCCCACCCCCATTCTTGTTTTCTAAGGGACCTCAACTAGAAAGACCCAACTGCCAAAGAAACTCATCCAACCAGTTCCCAAGTGGGTGGAGAAAAGTGTTCTCCCCAGCTCTGAAACATAGCACAAAAGGACTAGACAGGATGTAGCTGAGGCTGGGGAGCAGTCATCAGACCCTAAGGCCCTACTAGGAAGAGGGGGAAGGGGCAGGAAGATGGGGCAGAACATCTGCTCAGGGGGTAGAAGGGCTCAGACAGGAAGAGTTCATTATTGAGACAGATGTGGCCGCTAAGCAGGGCCACATGAGGTAGCTAAATTGATGCTGTAAATCCCATATTCCAAGCCTGATTTTCTCACCCACCCAAGCCCAAAGGAAGTGGTGGGCAGTTATTTCATTCACCTTGGCACCACTCACTGCCTTATGAGTCAGTGGCAGCTCTGGCCCCAAGCCAGTGCAGAGATTAGACAAGAGTGGGAAGGGCTACTCTCACCTGCTTTGGCCCCCACAGTACTTCACTGTTAAAAATCAAACAAAGCAAAACAAGCACCCTTCAGGGCTTCTGAGAAGAGAAGCTGTAGGAACAGGTGTGAGTCAAGTTAACTTTGCTTTATCCAGGGCTTTTCTAAAAGCCAACAAAGCACCAGATCTCTGGATACCATCCTTTCAAGCACCCAGCTTCTCACCTAAAAAGATCTAGGAACACAGCAGCAACATGCAGTCAGCTCTGAGGAGCTACTCAGGTCAGTAGAGAGGGAAGGAAGAGAACAAGCCCCCCCTCTTGTCTGATACTAACACTTGGGAGATGCTATATGAGGAAAGGGGAGTCTCCACTTGCTTACACTAGCACATCACTAGGTTTCTCCACTTTTTTTTCCTCTCCTCAAAAAGAGAAATTCACCTTTTTTTCTCAGATGTTGGATCTGTCAAGGTTTTGTAGAGAAAGGAGCAGGTAATAATAGTTACTGTTGGGAAGTGCTGTGCATGTTATCTTATCAGTCTTCAATGACCACTATGTGAGACAGGTGCTATGACTGTCCCCATTGCACAGATGGGAAAACTGAAGCAGGCAGTGTTTCATTGAATTCTAATTTGAACTCTTGTCTTCCTGACTCCAAACTAGACATTCTCACCCACTGTGCCACCTAGCTGCCTCTACTACAAAAGGAACAACATAGAAGGTAGCTAGAGTTCCAGCCTGTTCCTTCAGAAACTTTAACCCCATGAGGAACGCAGAGAAAGCTGAGCGAAAAACAGGTCTATGACTCTTAAAATAAAAGGCAAAACACAACAGACAGGAACAAAAATAATGACAACAAAGCAAAAGTTGAAGGCGGAGGGGAAACATCTGACTAATTACTTAAACAAGTGGAGGAAGAGAAGTAATCAACAAGCATTTACTAAGTGTCTACTATGTACCAAGCATTGTACTAGACACTGGGGATACAAATATGAGGAATAAAACAATTCCCTATCTGCCAGGCGCTTACATTTTAATGGGGAAGCCAAGTATAAATGTAAGTATCGTTCAGTTGTTTCCAACTCTTTGTGACCCCATTTGGTGTTTTCTTGGCAAAGACACTAGGATGGCCTACCATTTCCTTCTCCAGTTCTTTTTACAGATGAGGAAACTGGGGCAAACAGGGTTAAGGGACATGCTCAGGGTCATATAGCTTCTAAGTGTTTGAGGCCAGATTTGAACTCAGAAAGATGAGTCTTCTAGCCTCCAGGCCTGGTGGTTCATCCACTGTGCTACTTAGCTACCCTAAATATAAGCATATAAAGAACAAATACCAACTAGCTAAATACAATGTAGTTTGGTAAAGAGCATAAGCAGTTGGAGGGAATCGGAAAAGACTTCCTAAAAAGGGGAGATGCTTGAGCTCTCTTGAAGGAACAGAGAGATCTTATAAGGCTGAGATGAGGTGAGAATGCCTCACAGACACTAGTGAGTGCAAAGGCAGAGACAGAAGTTAGAAGGAAAAGGCAAGTGTATTGGATTGCTGAGAGAAGGAGGAGAGCCAAGTTGAAATAGGCTAGAAAGATAGACTGAGTCTAAAGGCTTTAAAAGCTAATCAGAGGAGCTTTTATTTTATAGCAGTGGGGTTGACTGAGTAGAGGATCAACACAGGCAGATCTGCTTTTAAGGGAAATCATTTTGGCAACAGTGTGGAAAGGATAAAATGGAAAGTGAGGAGGCAGGGTGACCAATTTTTTTGGAGGAGTGATTGAAATAATCTAGACTAGAGATGATGAGGGTCTGCAATCAGGCACCAGTGACGTAAATAAAGAGAAGGGATCAGGTATGAGAGCTGTTGTATAAGTAAAATCACCAAGATCTGGCAACAGATCGGACATATGGATTGAAGAAGAGTGAGGCATTGAACACAGTTACCAGCGTTATGAATTTAGGAGACTATGATGATGACTGTGACACAATTAGGCAAGTTTGGAAAAGGGGAAGCTCTAAAAGTAAGGTTGAGTTTAGTTTTGGATATGTCCAATAAATAGCCTACTCATGATGCTCAAGGGAAAGACTGGGGCTGCATCTGGGGGTCACCTGGGTAGTGACGGTAATTAAACTCATGGGAGCTAATAAAGCTACCAGGAGGGCATAGAGAGAAAAGAAGAGAGGGCCTAGGATAGAACTTTGAAAAGAGGAAGGGAGTGATATCTAAGTAAATAAAAGGAAAGGAAACAGCAATTTCAGTAAATTCAAAGAATTTGAAATAGGGGAAGTATCACCTAGGTGAAGGGTGGGTGTCCAAAGGGTGTCTTTGGGAAGAGATCAGGCTCAAAGCAGTGCCTACAAAACTAGGAACAAAGTAAAGAACACTCTTCCCCAAAAAAGGAATAATAAAGAAATAAATGAAGGAAAACACTAGTCCAGGGGAGGGGAACCAGTGGCCCTCTAGGTCCTGGAGTGCAGCCTTTTGACTGAGTCCAAGTTTTACAGAATAAATCCTTTTATTGAGGGGATTTGTTCTGTGAATACTGGATTCTTTCAGAGGGCAGCACTTAAGGACCTAGAGGGCCACATGTGGCCTTAAGGTCAACGATTCCTCACTCCTGAACTAGTCTAACTAACATTCATGATTTTAAATGTGAATATATTAAACAATCTTAAAAAAAAACAGAGAGTGACCTAACATAAGAAATCAAAACCGCATAATCTTTGTCTACCAAAAGGGCTGACTAAAAAGAAGTTTCTGGTGCAGTCACTAAGGAATAAGGGTCTGCAACTGAGCACAGAGATAAGTCGCCATTCCTCCAGAGGGCTCCTTGGTGTCTTTGTAACATGAGGCTGGGAAGCTGCATTCATGCCCCAGGAGGGCTGGCACCTAAGCAGTTAACAAACTACTTCAAATGAACAGCAAGCAGACACAAATAGCTCTGAAATTAAAGAACAACTGCCGCCTTCTGCAAAACCTTTTCAATAAATGCCTTATTCAGAAACAGTTCCGCATGTGGGGCATATTTTCTGCATTTCTCTCATTCCTGATTCCTGGGGGCTTTTTAAAGGAGGAAATGAGATTTCCCAACCCAACTCCGATGCTCCTCAGCATGGCTAGGAACTTAGTGGTGGCTCCATTATAGTAGGTGAGCTGAACACGGCTGTTTACATGCAAATACCTGCAGCGATTAAACCCATGGGTAGCTAAATACCGGAAGTCAAATACCAGAGATACACAAAGACAGATCATTCAATATCACCACAACACTATGTATAGAGCACCTTCCAAGGCTGTCAAACCCTCACTGGACATTAACCCAGTAATCCTCACAACAACCTTAGGGGCAAGAGGGAGGCAGATCAATCAGCTGGTCAGTCAGTGACTAAACATTTATTAAGTAGCTCCTATGTGGCCAGGTACTGTGCTAAATGCTAAGGATACAAAGAAAGGTAAAAGACCACCCTGCTCTTAAGGAGCTCACAGTTCAATGGGGGAAAAGGAGTAGGGCGAGGGACATTCAAGCAACTATGTGCAAACAAGTTACAGACAGGATAAATCTGAAAAATCAACAGAGGGAAAGCACTAGAATTGAGGAAGAGGGACAGGAAAGGATTCAGGTAGACAGGATTTTAACTAGGACTTGAAGGAAGTCCCAAAAGTTAGGAGATGGAAATAGGAAGGACAGCATTCCAAGACTAAGGGACAGCCAACAGTCCCATTTTACAGATAAGTCACTTATCTAGTCTTAGTTTCCCTGACACCAGATCCAAACAAAGTGGGTACTTTTCTCCTATAACCAGTTCTCACTTTCCCCTTCACATATGGAGCATCTTCATTTGCTTTTGTCCATAGGCCAAGAAGTATGACATATCATGACATATCCAAGATATGACAAATCTCAAATTTGTCTGACTTGGCTTGATGTGAAAGGTCTTAGTTAAAAGAGTACATCTGTACTATGAATTCATAACTAAAAGTATTAAAGTCCCCTGGATGAAGTTGAAGGAAAGGAAGGAAGTCAAGAGGTTAAGAAGCTAGCTTCCTGCTAGGAACAGTGGATTGAGAAAATGATGGACTTGAAGTCAAGAAGACCAGAGTGGGAATCTTGACCCAGACACTTATTAGCTGTGTGACTTTAAGTAAGTCACTAAAGTTTTCTCAATCTTAGTTTTCTCATCCCCAAAATGGATATAATAAAGAGTACCTACCTCAAAAGGTTGCTGCGAAGATCCGACGAAATAAGATGGAGAGTGATTCCGCCAACCTTAAAAACATACATGAATGTTAGCAACTATTAATAATAATAAGTAAGATGTAGGTACAGACATCATGTTCATCTCCTCAACATTTGTGTACATTGCTTTAACCTTCATTTGATGCTCTTGTATGTATTCACCTATGCAACATTAGGCAAGTCTTCTCCAAGATTCTACTTTGTAAAATGAGGGGATTTATGAACCTATGACTGCAGTTTTTAGCGGTGTACATGATCTTAAATTGCTTTCAAGTGTATCAGCTAGGTTTCAAACAGAGACCAGGTAAGCAGCATTTTTTGTGTCCCTCACTGCCACCAAACAACAAAAATGAAATAAATGTTCTCAACCCTGCTTGTTCTACAACGGGGAAAAAAGACCAAAGGAACCTGATTACAAGTACATAATGTAAATTACTTCTATATGCTGATATGGTGGGAGAGAAAACTTTCTGAAACTTAGGACGAAAAACTGTTAGAACTAAGATTTTTGCCTTCATTCAGTTGTCAGGTCAGTCCAAACAAGTTAGAAATCTATCAATCAGAGCGTCCCTTGGCAACTTGGAAGGTCAGTACTGTCCAGGGACTGCTCAAAGAGATCTACTAGGGTACAGGAATAAATTATTAGAACTCATTAATATTTTTAATCTTTAAAAAAATTAAGCCTTTGTAATATTTAAATACACAATCTGATACTTTGTATCCTCACTCAATCCATAAGGCAGTCACACAGTTGTGCATTCCATATTATATACAAGATATTCTCAAAGAAGAGACAAGAGTTTCAAAACATGGAAGGACAGCAGGGTCATTTGTTCATTTACTTTCAGCGTATTTCAGGGTACTGAGTACAACTTTCACATAACTGTATAAATGGATTTCTGAATTACATTATCAAGTTTTAACTAGCCCTCGAAAATAGACAAGTAGATTAAAGAATTCCTGCTGGCTATCTAGAGATAATAGCTAATAAGGACAACAGAAGAGAACAGAAGCAAAAATGGCACAACTGACACTCCTAGTATGGGCTCTCTACCAGCCACATTCTGAGTTGAAAACAAAGACAATCTAATCAAGCCTGATAAGCAGTTGGTTAAGTTTCTTTTTAATTTCAAAAAGATTTGCAATATGGATTTACATTCATTAGAATTAATGAGGAACCTCACCCTAGGTGTTTATTATGCCTTGAGTTATTAGCTAATAATAGTATAAAGCCATCATGTTTAGCGAGTCATTTAAAAACTAGACTCCTGTTGCTGAAACAATATGTCTCCGACATAAACACTTCTACTTGCACACTTAAAATATTTAAGAAACAGAATTTTGATCTTCTAACTTCTAACCTTTCTGATTTCCTAAATCTTCCAAAGAAAGAATTCCTGTGGGTTTTGATCTCATTTGTTAAAAATATTAAAAATGCAACATCTTCAAATTAATTTGCAAGTACAACTGATTGACTTCAGGGAAGATGGAACTTTACTTGCAAAAATTCAAATAAAGTCCTTGCATAGTTGATAGCAGGAAAAATGAAAGTCATGATAAAGTCATGCACATCTTCCCTGTGAATCTACACATCTTTGAGAATTTTTCAGTCATGACAGCCAATAAAAAGAAATGTTAAAATAAGAACTTAAAATTTGAATTGCTATATCATAAGGTATTAAGCCAAGATTCTACAAAATAATTAATTATTACTGTTTTACAGAGAACAAAGGTTTTATCATTAATAAACAATTAAATAAAAACTATAAAATTGTTTACTTCATCTTAATTACATCCTTTCGAATGTCCATTTTAAGTATATTTTCTAACATACATAATAAACAGTAGTACATGCATGTAATTTACAAATAGATAAATATAAAAATAGTGAGAGTGCATGCTAGGAAAAAAATTGCTTTTCTGACAGATATGCAATCAAAAGGATCCAGAGGCCATTGCTACATAGAATAAATATTTGGGATGAGCCTTTTCAAATCCTGGCTTTCTTGGCCTCCCTTGCCTATCTAACATAAGCTTTGAAAGGAAGGGACTGCAGATGTCAGCAAAGGCAGTGAACTGAGCTAAGGCAAGAAATCCAACCTCCTACTGCTTGCAAGAGAATTGTTCCTTTGGCCCCCTGGTTGAGGGAAGGAGCAGAATGCTGGTCTAAGATACATGAATGCCATCTGAGGGGCAAGCAATGGCAATCAGCCCCTTCCACAGGCTAAATGAATAAGAAAAAAAAAACAAAACACTACCTTATTTGAAAGGTAGTGGAATCTGCCCTAGGAGGCAGAGGGAAGAGATTCTGGGAAAAATTGAAGGTATAAAAAAAAGAAAAAAAGCAAAACTTCAGAAAAATTGGAATTGTAACAACCTAATTGTAACAATGCTATTTTCACAGCATACCACATCTGATTTAACACATACCACAAGATAACTAGAAATACAATAGCCTCAAATACTATCACTTCAATACTTTGTCACCACGGAAGAACAAGTCATAATCCTAGTTAGCTACTTGGTCTGCCCATTCCTATGCCCTACTCGTATCACCATGTGCCAAGGCAAACAAACACTCCAGCAGCTATATTTGTGTCCTGCATATCTCAAGCTGTGCATTTGGTATAAGAAGATTGCTCCCTGAAAGCCATTCAGTCACTTACCACGATGTTTTCCCCAGAAAGACATACTGGTGGAGCAGCCCATTCTGCTGAACTTGTAAGTCATAAGGTTTAGAGAAAAGACAGTACAGATCAATCTGTGAATCCAACTGTCTCATTTCATAGAAGAAAAAAACTATTGCCCCAAGAAATAGGAAAAAAGATCTGCCCAAGGTCAATTAAATTCAATAAATATTTATTAAATGCCTCGGCACTGTAGATAAAAACCCAAAAAGGATACAGTTTCTGAACTACAGGAGCTAACTAATATTGTAAGTTGAAGAAGTACAACATGTACATAGATAAAATAAATACAAATTACATGCAACGTTATACAAAGAATTTTCAAGAGGAAGCAAATGCTAACAACTAGGGGCATCCGGAAGGCTTTTTGTGTAGGAGGTGGGAATTAGTTACATGCTTTGAAGGAAGCTGGGAATTCTAAAGATGCAATTGAGGCATGAATGTAGGGACACTTATGGGGGGCAACAAATGCACAGAGAAGCAAGATGAAAAGGTGGTATGAAGTAACAAGTAATGAGTCTGGTTTGGCCAGAAAGGGGGAAGTGTGAAGGGAAATAATTTGGAAAATAGGTAGGAGCCACATTATGAAGGGCTTCAAGTGCCAGACTGAGGATTTTGTATTTTATCCTAGAGTCAAACAGGAGTCACTGAAAATTTTTGAGTAGGGAAATGACATGGTCACTCAGGTAATAAGTAAACAGAAGTAAGTAAATATAATCTCAGTCCTTGGCCTTTTTAGGAAGGGAAAAGTGCTTATAACATATCTGCCATTGTGGTGGAAAGGCAGTAGTAAGGAAAATAATATAAGATTGTGTGATTTAGAAAACACACACACACACACACACACACACACACACACACACATACATACATACACTCTCTCTCTCTCTCTCTCTGTTAGGTTCATTTACATGATCATTGCATCCAGAAGTAGTGTATGTGGCACTGTTGAGTCCATAGTAGGAAATCTACTATAATTTATTGGTTTTATTGGTTGACTACTCACAAGCCTATGTCTGCTCTTTTTCCCACCAGTAGAATATTAGATGGATGAAAAAATGATACTGTGCACATGACCTTTTCTTATTTTGTATTTGTTTCAATATTTAAATTTATGTTTCTTTTTCTTTTCTCATCATGTATTTGTTTTAGTAATAAAAAAAAAGAAAAATGAGTCACTCCAAACATATGCCCTTCTGCTCAACTAAGTAGTACCTACATCCTTCCTCCTATACCTGGGATTATAAACTTCAGGAGATGGAAAGACAGAGGAAGAACTGCCAACGGTGGTAAAGAATGAGAATTAAAGGGTTAACCGAGATGGCCTCTGACCTCCCTTTCAGCTCAGATCTAAGATTCTAGGAATCTTTCTTTTTTTCTGACCCAAGGCCTTACCAGTAGCACCAGCAAGAAGCAATGTAATCAACAAATATGGAGACACACACACACAGCCTGGCATGTAGTAGGCACTTCATATGTTTATTGACTGACTCTCAGACTCACACACAAAACTTCTCTGACCGCTAGAGGGCCATAGCACTCTCAGAGCTACAGCTAATTGCTATCAATCTCATAAGGATGGGCTAAAGCAAAGAGTATTTGCCTTCCTCATCCAATGTCAATCACAGCTCACTTACCTTAGTAAAACGCTACCAATATCTATGGCTGTATATAGGCTTTCACTTGTGATCAAAGTTTTATCCACTGTTCCTCTGCCATCATCCTCTGATATTAAACCACCACGTCCTCTTTATCCTTTGCCAAAGGACTTTGTACGCTTACAGTTGTTTAGTACTTGGAGATTTCTCACTGCAACTTCCTCTCTGAGGTATAATTAAATCTATCTTTACCCTCATCGTCTCCCATAGGACAGGTTGGAGTGGGGCAGAAAAGAGCCCTTTAACCAGATTAGCCTGTGAAGCACGGGTTCGATAGACATAGGGGTTCTAAGGCTCTCTAGGGTAACAGAGATTAGACATATTGTTAGGGCTTGGAAGGCAGAACTAGGAAGCAGTAGGTGGAAGTCACCTAGAAACATAAGCATACCTAGGCTTAATGTAAAGGGGGAAATTTCCTAACAAACTCAAAAGTGGAAGTGGGGGAGGATGGAAAAAGAGAATAGCAAGTCTCCATCCTGATGGGGGGGATCTTCAAGAGGAGGTGGGATGACCTCTTGTCATGGATAGTGCAGAGAGGACTCTTACTCTGGCGCTGGTTGGACCAGATTACCTCCAATCCCTACCAGCTCTGATATTCTATGATTCCTGAGTCCTCCTGACTCAGGAAAAATGTTGCAGGAAATTATTCAAATGCAACATTTATAAAATTATGTTTAGGGGATTTGACCACTTCCTTTGAAACAGATTATTTGAGTTAGCAGAGAGCCATTCACTGTTAGCGGGGAGGGGGGTGGAGAAGACTAGTCTGCTTGGCTTTGGAAAGTCATTAGGGTAACAAGAGCATAGATTTAGAGCTGGGAAAGACCTTAGAAATCATTTTAGTACAAACCCTTCATTTTAAAGATGAGAAGGAAGCTGAGATTCAGAGGGGTAAAATTACTGCCCAAGGTGAGGTAAGTGGCAAAGCTGGACTCCAACCCTGGATCTCTGACCTGAGCAAATTCAGTGCTCTTTCCACTTAGCTAAGCTGAGGTTTCCAAACTGAATGAGCTCTCACTGTATTACTGCTTTTCCCCATGCTGTATCCATCCCTCAGTCCTTTCTGAAGCTCAGGTTGCCATCACCTCCATCAATACACCCCTCCCCAACTCACTCCCAGCTCCCCCAAATTGTCTCCACTTGCTTTACCAATTTGCCTACTGATCCAAGAACATAAAGTCCCTTTCCCAACCACTATCCCATTTCCTACTGAGCCTAATAACGAGATCTTTCCCCTTCAGGAAGAATAAGGGAATAGATCTGGCCATTGCACTATCTCCCCAGCTGCAAGACTGAGTGGGGGAAGGGGAAGTCACAGATGAAAGTCTGATTCATCACTGTTCATAGGGAAAAGGGGGAATTCCTCCTAGGAAAGACTAAAGCCAAGGAGTGGTATCACTATCAAAGAATTCAAATGTTATATACCTGTGATCTGCTTTGTTCTGGGGCACAAAGATCCCAGTATAAAGATCCATGACAGCAGTGGAAAATTCCCACCCATTTACTAGGGCTTCCCTACATCTGAAGGACCACTGAATTTTCTCTCCAGCTCTGGACTTAAAATTTAACTACCCAGAAAGGATGAGAAGCTGAATTACATCTTACAGTATCTAGAAATGAGTTAAACTCCAGCCAGACCTCTTTCTCTGTTAACAACAACATTCTGCCCCCGTAGAATTTGAGTTGAGAAAAGTATCCCAACTTCTCTTAATTTTAGTGCCTTCTCTCTGTTAATTGCTTGCTTTTAAATCTGTATATAGCTTGTTTGTATATATTTGTTTGTCATCTTCCTCACAGATTTTGTTGTTGTTTGGTCATTGCAGTTTTGTCTGACTCTTCCTGAGTCGGTTTTTGAGGTTTTCTTGGCAAAGATAATGGAGTGGTTTATCAGTTTCCTCCTCCAGCTCCTTTTACAGATGAAAAAAATGAGGCAAACAGTTAAGTGACTTGCCCAGGGTCATATAGCTAGAAAGTGTCTGTGGCCAGATTTGAATTTAGGAAGATGTGTCTTCCTGACTCTAGGTCTACCATTCTATCCACTGAACCATTCAGTTGCCCCAACAATAACAAAAATGTAATCTTGTATATAGTTTGTGCACATGTATGTATAAATGCACGTGTGTGCCTATGTGTGTATGTGTGTATGTATGTGTGTGTGTGTAATTTGTTGTCTCCCTTTATTAGACTGTGAGGTCCTAGAGGGCAGAAATTGTCTTTTCACTCTTTTTGTATCCCCAGAAATTAGCACAGTGCCTGGCACAGGATAAACAATAAATATTGATTGTTTGTTGGGGAAACTGAAGACCTATTTGTTCATCAAAATCATTCAGGACTGTGCTTTTAGATATGGAAGACAGAGAACTTAAAGTTGGAAACCTTTTTAGACTTAGAGATCATCCAGCACCATAGTACTTTACACATAAGGAAACGGAGGGCCAGAATGATTAGAGGACCAGGATCTGATCCTAGTATTTCCTACTGCAAATACAGTGCCCTCTCTGCTATACTATACAAGCCACAAATAACTAGAAAGAAATCTAAATCTCTACTAGCCCCCCCTGCCTGTCACCTGGAGAGGCAGTTAAAGAATCAAAAGCATTAATGTGACTGAGAAATGTAAATTAGTTAAGTCTGAGCACCACTTGTAAGTCTGAAAGGCAGGAAGGTCACGAGAGCAGAGGGGATAGAGAAGCAGGGAGAGAATTAGAGGGAGAATTTGGACTGACTATGGAAGGAGAGGAGGGACTAAAGAAAGAGGCATTTAAAGAGGAGAGGGCTAAGGATGAATGAATGAGTGGGCCTCAGGGGTGGAGATGCAAAGAATAAACTAATGGCTCCACTCAAACTTTGAGGAGATAGATTTGAGATCATACCACCAACAGTGGTTTCCAGTTTATATTTTTCCAGTTGCCTAGGCCCCTGACTGAGGGCTCCTAGAGAAAAAGGAAGAATTGTCTGGGCCTGTAGTACTGAAACAAAGGCATCTGGAGAAGCAGCTAACCAGAGACAAGTAACAGAGCCAGGAGTCTGGAATAGGGGGAAAGCTGAGGGAGCTAAGGAAGACTGTACTGCATCCTGAGCTCTAGGAATATTCAAACAGAAAAACCATACAACTCCACCATTAACCCTCACAGACCTGCACTAGCCCTGGCAGCAGCCCACCATCTGTAGCTTAGACACTCCAGGGAGCTGCAAAAGGATAATCCACAAGTCTAGAATGCCCCCTCCCCTTTCCATTCCATTCCTCTACTTCAGGCTGTCATCATTAAGCCCAGGGTCTTTGGTCTCCTGCTGTGTAAACAAACTGACTTGGATGAAATCCCTGAATACAGTAAGTCAAATATTTACCCTGAAACTAGGACCCTGGGGAATGTAACCTGCCAATGGATGTAAGCAGCTGGGATTGGCTTCTGGTATCATCTGTCAGTGACCTGCTCTGTGGGAGGTGAGGGGACTCTTCCATGGACTGGAGATGGGGGAAAGAAACATGAAGTGAGGTCCCATAGGAAAACTGGTAGTGCAGGGAGTGAGGGAATAGGCAGATAATACTTTTTCTGACACCCTAAAGGATAGCCCTTCAGCAGAGCTAAATTCATCCTTGGGATCCTCAATTTCCTCCTTGTTGAATTCATCCCAGAAACAAGGGAGTGTAATATCACCACAGAAAGTGGGGTGGAGGGAAGGCTCCATGAGGCCACCAACTTTTCACACAAGGAGTGACAAGTATGCTGATGCAGCACATGTCACACTCCAAACATTTAAGGCCATGAGAAACCCTGGTGCCAAATCCTAATGAAGCTGAGAAGCTAGCCAGGCAGGAACCACAACCCATCTGAGGACAGAGGCTTCTTTTGATGGCTTCTCTTTGATCACAGCTGGCTGGGTATCCCACTGGGAACAATTATGGTGGAATCACTCCCTCACAATTCCACATCACCCTGGCACCTGGCATAGCAAAGGACCAAGGCAAGAGAAAAAAAAAAACCAAAATCCTGCCTACAAGGGAGCCCCCTCTGCTTCCTGTGGTTTGTCATTATTCCCACCACTTATTATTTCTTGAGCAACAGCAATGTGCAAAGTACATGCAAAGACACAGCTCCCAGCCCCCAGGGCTCACAATCCCTGGTATACTGGGCCTGGATTACCTAAAGATGCACCCAATGTGGGGAATCAGCACACCATACTGATGCTGTGATGAAAAAACTTCTCAGCCTCTGCTGTTTCCTTCTCACCATTTCATCCTCCTCTATTTTTCAAGACATTTCTTTGCCACCTCATTCTCCCATCCTCTACTAGTCTGCCCTCCCACCATTAAGTTCCCAGTTCTAAATAATTGATCTTTCATTTTGGCTGTGATCTGATCATCGTCACCTCTTCTAAATATTACTGGGAAGAGAGGAGGAAAGAATGAGGAACCAAAAAATATGAGGGATCTCTTGGAGAGTCCCAGGATCTACAGAGGGGCAAATAGAAACAGCTCTTCCAAAACTTGGTGTCTGAGATGGAAGAAGACGCAGGACTTTATTCCCCATTACAAGACTGTAAGCCCCGCCGGGCATCTGGAGACATTGTCCCATGTGGAATGGCCCTAAGCTTCAGCTGGAAGTTCCTTCCCATTCCCTACCAACCCTATTCTCCCAATCGCTCCTAGTTAAACGTTTCCCAGAACTACCGCAAAAGCCCTATTGGAACAAAATTCTTGCCTCTGGTCCCAAAGTAAACTAATCCCTTCAACAATAAGGTGGAGAAGAAACCTTAGAGACAGCCAGAGTGTAGAAGAGCCCAAGCCCATCTATCTTCCTAGGGTAGCTTGGAAGCAAAAGTCCAAGGCAGGGAAGGCTCACCCTTTCAGTAAGTAATTTCAGTAAGCCAGCGAAGAAACCCTGAAAGCAGAGGGAACAGTTCGGCTGTTCAACCTAGCGGGCTGGTCGGGGGCGGGGGTAGGAGGGACCTAAATCTCCGGCCTGCCCGCGCTTCCCGGTGTTCAAATTCAAAGTCCTTTACATGCCACAGGGTATTCTCTCCCTCTATTTCCGGGGTAGGGGCAAAAGGCCAGAAAATGTCTCCTGGTTAAAGTGTTTTTATAATCCAAGCCGCGTGATCGCTAATTTTCCCTGTAACGAGATACAATGTTGCCTTTATCCCTTCGTCGTTTTCCTGGGTGCTCGGGTGGTAGAGCCTGGGTTATTGGCGTGTGAGGAGGGTGGGAGGGTAGGGGTGTATGTGTGTACTGGGGGGGAGGGGAGTCCTTGCTACTAAGCTGTCCAACCTAGGGAGCTCCAACTTCCCCTTTCGGAAAGGCAGAGAGGAGAGAAAGAGAAGAAAAGGTGAGAAAAGAGAAGGCACTCACCAAATGACCCGGCTTCCCGCCGTGTCCAGATTCAGCCGAGTCCAGTTGCCTACAAAGTGTGAACGCAGCTTGGAGACTCCAGGCATTAGGGGCTGTTCCATGTGCCCGAATGATCTGGAGGACAGTTTGAAATACGCTTACGAAAGTAGCTGGACTGCGGCCGGCCTATTGCCCCCGCCCACTTCAACCATCCCCCTCCCCTTGGCAGGGACAGGACCAGGGGGAGGCGAGCAGCCAGATCGCTAAGAGAAAGATCCCTGGGGAGACCCCCTGGTCACAGCTTCCCAGGGCCTGGCAGGAAGTCAGTGCAGAGCTGAGCCAGGAGCAACAGCCTGGGAGGAGAGAGATGGGCGGATCAGGAATTTTTCCAGTGGGTGGAGACTGCTCTGCTGCTGGAATCCAGCTATTGGAGACTACAGTGCCGCACAGCTGGGGCCAGGGGAAACTTCTCCGGGCTTGGGAATGTAGCTGCAGGGGAAATTCTGTGTCTGACTGTGGTTTAGGCAATGCTCGGGGCTCTCAGCTAATGATTAACACTGGGAGGAGAATCGAAGAGATACATCGAGCAGACACAGAAACTGCCATGGTCTGGTCAGTTTCTGTATTCTCGGTACAACCTGGGACATCTCAGGAAAAGCTACTAATCAGGACCTGAAGATCCACAGGGTGTGCCACCGACCCTATTCCTGACGTCTTTAGAGTAGTTATTACAGCTCATAAAACACTTCCTTCATGAAGTGTTTTGCGATCTGCCTGCCCTTCCTCCCCAGTATTTACCCCGTATTTGTTTTGCATGTGTCTCGTATAATCTCTTCCCGTTATACAACGTAAGCTCTTTGAGGGGAGAGACTATAGTATATTTGGATATCCAGTATCCATCCTTGTGGCTGGTACATAGTAAATATTTAATAAATGCTTTGTGATGGATTTTTAGGACTTTCTGGGGAACCAGAAGTCAAAACATTACCCTCCTTTTTGTGATAGGAAAACTCAGGCCCAGAAAATCTAGATGATGTCTCAGATTAGTGGGAGAATGAGTATCTTTGGCTCCCACTGGAGTGGGACACTGATTGTGGGGTAATGTAACAGGTCTTAAATTCTCAACTCCTGTGACTTTTTACAAGACCCAAATCCAAGGGAAGTGGAGAGAAAACAATAAAATAAATATGCTTTTCAGAGAGCAAATTCAAAATCCAAGTGAGATTGGGGATTGATTGACAAGAAAATCAGTGGTTCCCTTCCCAGTTTAATAAGATTGCTGAGGGAAGAGATGGAAACTGTACCTCTGTTATATAGGGAAATGAGTTAGTCATGGAAAGGTAGCTGTAGATAGAGAGCTACCATATTGCAAAGGGCAAAAGTTTAAACAATTGTAGGTCTTCAGGTCATAGATTTAGAGCTGGCAGCAGTCTTAGAGGTCATCCAGTTCAATCCCTTAATTTTATAGATAAGTAAACTTAGACCCCAAATGTTTGAGAGACATGTCCAAAGCTCACCAATAAGGAAAGGAAAAATACAGATTTGAACCCCAAACCAGTAGTTTTTACTTCAAACCAGGGTCACATGGAGATCCTGCTATGTGGGCAGAACACTAAACTAGATGTTAGGGGTCAGGAAGGGACAGAATTGATGAATTAAAATAATTTGAAGTGACAGTCCTAGGAGTTTTCAACCCATTAGCTGTAGTCTTCTTCATTCTTGTAACCATATCTCTTCTCAGGTTTTCCCTTCAGTCAAGAAACCCTTCCCTCTTCCCTTGATCCATCCAAACACTGTAAATCTCTTAAAGCCTAACTTGTCATACATACCCCACCATGAATATGATCATCAGTCAAACATCTCTGCCTTTCCTGATTGTCTATAACACTAATTGCCCTTAGCATATATTTTTGGAATAGGTTATATTCAATATAGTACTTTATGATTTATCTTATATGCTTTTCTATTTGATTAATTTGAACAGGTAATTTATCCTTAATAAGAATATAATCTATTTGAAGAAAGGGGCCATACCTTTTCCAGTGTTGTATTCCCACCCACAGGGCTAAAGCATCATACTAGTCTGATAGGTACTCAATGATACATTCAGTGGACATGGCTGAGGGGAGGAGATCTCAGAGCTTTCCTTCTCCTGATACCTGAAATCCAGAGAAAATGACTCATTGAAAAAAATTTCCAGAATTCTATTCTTCAGGAAGCTATAGGTCTGAGAGCAGAATGGTTATGTCACATGAGGCAAGGACTCTAATCAATAGGGAGTCTTATCAGGAGATTTTTTTTAAATGAAGTGACCATTGCACAAGGGTCATCAGACACGGAGAAAGCTAAATTATAGACAGAGTGAGGAAGAGAAAGGAGAACCCTGTGGAGTGAAAACTACCATGGTATCTCTGCAAAAAGGCATCCCAGAGATCAAATGTTGGTCTTAAAATGCTTCAACAGATCACCAGTTTCCAGAGGCAGAGAGCAACAAAGGCAGATGGTAGATTGTCAGTTTTTTTCCCAATTGGCTCATGAAGTGAGGAGATGATTGTGTCCCTCACCCAATAGCCTAGGGGATTTGGGGGAATTAAGGGGATGGCTCTTGTAGAGGACTGAGCTCATTTTCATTCAGGAAGCCAAGAAGTATTCCACTGCCTGTTTTCCCCGCCTCCACCCTCCCAACCCCATTTTCTACCTTGCTATTTATTTTGTCTCAGATATTTTACATAAGGTTTCTGTGTGGTCAGTGTTTATTCTGGAATGACAGCTTCAGCTATATTTGCATGATTACCCAGAACACCCCACAAAAAATCCAAGTATCCAGGCATTCCAGAAGTCATGACTTCTACTACATACACAGTGAAAGAGTACCTACTACAGTGCCATGCAGGTTGTTGGTATTTACATTCTTGTTGAACTGTATTTAGGAATAATTACAGAAAACCTACATTAGATTTAACAGAAGATTATGAAAATAAACGAGTCATGTGGAAACTTTAGTAGCAACCCTTGCCATAGCTTGGATCTTCCTTTATCTTGCTACCAGTTTAAGTCCAACTAGTTTCACCCTACTATTAAGTAATTTATTAGGCTAATAATACCTTTCACTTCAGTAATATCTTTAATCCAGGGATCTTAAAGTGCTTTAACAAATGCAAATTAATTAATCTTCATAACACCCTAGTGATGAGGCAAGTAGGTGGTAAATATTCTTTACCATTTTACGGGTGAGAAAATCAAGACATATGAGGTGACTCACAAAGAAATACAGAAGAAATCAGTGGGCCAGCATTCAAATACATAATAAAACTGGTCCAACTGCTTTCACACAGTAGGGACTTGTTTAATTAATGCAATCCTTAGGTGCCAGTTGCTTACCCTCAAGTATTACCAAATTAATAAGAACATTTCATTCATCTTTCCCAATGAAGGGATTTTCCAATGTTCATTCATTTTAACTGCCATGGTAGACATCAAGAAAGTAAGAGTGGTTTAACAATAATAAGAAGGGTGGACGAAAAAGCATGGTACCCACCTCCTGACAAAAAATGGCGATGGACTCAAGGTACAGAATGGGATTTATTTATTTTTTTTTGTCATGGCTAATGAGGGAATTTGTTTTATTTGATTATCCATGTGTGTTAAAAGTATTTTGTTTTTCTTTTCTAATGGTATTAAGGGGGAATCTAAGAGCAGCATTTTTACTATGCAAATTACTGATTAAGATTCTCAGAGCCACTTTTTCTAATGTCTTTGTGTTTTCCGTTCAGTTTACCTGGAGTAATGATGTAAGCAGAAGGGAAGGGGGATGGGCTATTCATCTCTACCCCTCCTCAGCTACAGTTATCAGCCTTCTTGACCAAAGAAAAGTGTTGATAGCTGAAAAAGGAAGAAACTCTGTGGGGGAAGGGAAAAGATGAGAAGGAAGTGACATCAATGCCCCAAACCTTACTAACGCCTCTCTTGGGCAGGGAGTATTTGAGGCAACAAGCTATTTGTTTTAACTGTGTCTGCAGCAGAAACATTTGCCAATCTTTTGTGGTTTGTCAAGAACACAGAAGTTGAGTGTGAATTATTTCTGGAGATCACTTATGCTCACTTTTGTTATCAGTAGATAAAAGGATGATATTTTGCATTTGTAAAGCAGAAGGGGTTTCAGGAATGAATGACAACTTGGAGATAGTAAAATGCTGATTCCAGGTCCTTGGACAAATCATTTCACCCCTGAGTCTCAATTTTCTGTTTGTTAAACAGAGGCTTGTAATAGTTTTTCTCTTAACTTCGTCCCAAAACTAAATTCCGGAATACTGTGATGCATAGACAGACATGGATCATCCTTTCTACTTGTTTTCTGGCTTTTGAATATTTTGTTCTTAGCACCTCTGCTAGAGTATGGGCAGGGGGAAAAAAGGAATAGATGACTTCGAAGGCTAATTTTGATGTTTTTTTTGTTTGTTTTGTTTTGTTTTTGCTTATTAGCAATTGTGTAGAATGTTGATGAGAAATGAGGAGAAAGAAAAGATAAAAATCACTGGCTGGGTCAGTTGAGGGAAAGAGTGGGAAAGGGAAAGTCATGATAGTGACATAACAAAACAAAAGATAAGAAAAAGTGTTAAGTTCATCAATAATATATTTTTGAATGTTTTTGCTATATCTTTCATTTTCTTTTATTTTTCAGTCTTTTGATTTTTGTTTTAATAAATTTGATTTTTTGAATGAAAGAGTGGGAGACATTCATAAAAGGACACAGAGAAGAAGAGCACTAAATCTATTATCTATATAACAGTAAACTTATGAAACAGATTCATGATTTCATATGTAGCAACACTGTCTGGGCTTGGGGGGGATAGGGGTCCACCTATCTCATGTTCAGAGGAGTAAGTTATTGTAGTTCACAAATCCCTAGTAATATGTTTTTCCTTAGTAATCAGCCAATTGATACAATTAACTCTGAGCAAAGACATTTTTTAAATTAAAATTTTTTCTAATCAGCAAAAATTTACCTTCCCTCTATTCTACCTGCTCTCTCTTCAATTACAAAGAAAAAGAGAACCCTCATATGAAGTATATATGTAGTCAAAATTAATTCCTCCACTGATCATGTCCAAAAAAACTGTCATTCTGCACCCTGTGTCTTTCACTTCTCTATCAAAAGATGGGTAGTGAGTCCTCTGGTATTGTGGTTGGTCATTATGTTGAGCAGAGTTCCTAAATCTTTCAAAGTTGCTTGTCCTTACAATATTGGGGATGTTGTATGAGTCAGTTCTCCTGGTTCTCTGCTTACTTTGCATCTTTTCCCGCATCTTCTCAAGCTTCTCAGAAACCA
The DNA here is from genome assembly GCA_028658325.1 of Potorous gilbertii. Lineage (NCBI taxonomy): Eukaryota > Metazoa > Chordata > Mammalia > Diprotodontia > Potoroidae > Potorous > Potorous gilbertii. The sequence continues at coordinate 435,751,571 of CM053769.1, read as the reverse complement.
TCTCCTTCATTGTTTCTTATAACACAATTACATAGCATAACTTATCTATCTAGTCATTTCCTAATTGATGGGCATCTTCTCAGTTCATAATACTTTACCACCACAAAAAGAACTACTATAAATATTTGAGTATATCCTTAGAGTTTGTTTTGTTTAGTACTAATCCCTTCTATAATCTGCCCTTCTGATTAATCTTAATCTCTAAATTCTCTTTCCCTTCTCCCTTTGCCTTCTAGTTTCCCTCTTTAGTTAAATGTATTTCTGTATCCAATTCTGTGCATGTGTGTGCAGATGCACGCACATGCACATGCACACATGTACTGTTCTTCTTTCAACCAGTTCAGAGGAAAATGAGGTTTAAGTGTTAGTCGTTCCACTCACCCTTTCTTCTTTGTATAAACCTCTCTATATAGACCCTGATTATGAGATAATTGTCCCCAACCTTCCTCTCCTCTCCTTCCTCTTCCCCTCACTTTCCATTCTTATTTTAATATTATTAAGACAGAACAGAACCACTCCCAGGCCTCCCATCTAATTAGATTCCACCTATGACCCCTAGTAATAATAGGGCTCTGAGGGGTCATATGTATCATCTCCCCATATTAGTTTGTTCTTGTTTAGTTCCTGATAGTTGTTCACTTATGTTTACCTTTTTCTGTTTCTTTTGACACCTGCGTTTGAACTTCAAAGTTTCTATCCAACTTTAGTCTTTTCATTGGATATACTTAAAAGTCTTCTATTTCATTAAACATTTATTTTTTTTTCCCTATGTAGGCTCATTTTGCTAGGTAAATCATTCTTGATTGTAAGCCTATATCTTTTGTCTTTTGGAAAACTATATTATAAGCTCTCCTCTCCTTCAAAGTGGTGGCTTCTAAATAATGTGTTTCTGACTATATCTCCTTGATGTTTTAATTTCTTTTTCCTTTTGGCTGCTTGCAGTATTTTTTTCTTTGACTTGGTAGCTCTGGATTTTGACTGTAATGTACCTGGGAGTTTTCATTTGAGATTTTTATTCAGGAACTGACCGGTGAAGTGTCTTTCCACTTTGCACAGCGGTTCTAAGAGATCTGAGCAGTTTTCTTCCATGATTTCTTGAAAATGATGCTCCCCCCATTTCTCTCTCTCTGCCTCTGTCTCTATCTCTCTTTCTCTCAGCTTTCAGGTAGTCCAATGATTCTTTTTTTTTTTTAAATAATCCTGACATTTAATCTTCAGATAGCAATGGTACAGGTGCTCAGAACAGTGATATTTGTCCGTTAGGAAGATATAACAAAGAAGAATGACCTTGGACCTTCCTACTCAAGTGATCATAGCATAGACTTTTTTCTCTTCCACCACCCTAAACTAAAGGGAAAGGAGTTTTCACACTCCTGGTCTTGACCAGTCTTCCAGGAGGTGGATATATTTTATTAAGAGTAAAAATGAACAGAGTTATGTGGTCCATGTGCAATGTTTCATTATGAAATGCTTTACTAATGACAAGTTCACCAGGAATGGCATATAAATGAACAGAGTTATGTGGTCCATGTGCAATGTTTCATTATGAAATGCTTTACTAATGACAAGTTCACCAGGAATGGCATACACACATAACATCCTTATGAGGCTTAAGAAGAGGGTGACAGGGAAGTAGCAGAAACAGCAATGCTTTGGAGAGAGCATCTCTTTATGGAGTGGTAACTCTATCACAGAATGGGATGCTCTTAATTTTATGGTTCCAGCTAAAGAAAAGAAATAGGTTAGGAGTCTTAAATTCTCTTTCTCTCTTTGCAGTTGCTGCCATCTCCACTGCTACAGTGGCAGCACATACTTTGATACCTTCTTCATTGAATTCCAGGAAAATGAATGAAAAACATTTAACAGGGACAAAGCTTTGAGTATTGACAGTCCAAGAAAGTCAGCCTTATATCCATGAAAGGTATCAGACACTCCCAAATTATAGAAAATATAAACCATGTCATAAGACTCTTCTATCTTGATTTTGGAGAGGAATAATTTCTTGCTAAGAATTTCCATCAGGGCAGCTAGGTGGCATAGCGGATAGTGCACAAGCCTTGGAGTTAGGAAGACCTGAGTTCAAATGTGACCTCAGACACTTGACACTTAACTATCTCTGTGACCCTGAACAGATCTCTTAACCCTGACTGCCTCCCACTCCACCCCCAAAAAGAATTTCCTTCAAAGTTAACTGCTTCTGGCTTTGTCCAAGTTATAAGGTAAGCCCTCTTGCCATCATCATCAAGAAATACAAGCAATATATGTATGTGTGTATGTGCATATATGTGTATATATATATGTATGTGTATGTATGTGTGTGTATATATGTGTATATATAGATATATATATTTATACAAACATTAGCACCTAGTTCTTCTATATAGAATCCCAGAAATAGCTCTTTCTTCACCCTAACCTTGGTTTTATGACTTCTTAAGAATTTCTTCATAGGATCAGAATCATTCTTCCATTTTAATTTATAGTTGATGATATTCACAAAGATCAATAGGTTAAGTGGATCAACTTCATCCTCAAACTAAAGTTTACCTTTAGTCTTTTCCTAATGGCCTGCTTCTTCAGAAAAAGCAAATATCTTCCAATATTGAATTGTAAAATTTTTCATAGGATTCTTTAAAGGATAGGAGGAAGTTTAGAGTATTGTCTCCAAAGACCCTATTGATAGTTCTAAGTGGGAATGAATTGTCTGGTTTGTTCATTTCACAGAGAAGTGACTGGAACCCCAGGTTAACATCTCCATTTTGGTTTAAAGAAAGTAATTGGTCTATTTGGACTTCTGTGTCATTCTTTGCTCCCAAAAAAACTATTGCCAGGGCAAATGAGATGTTTGGGAGAGAAACTACCATATTTTCTGTTTTTTCTTTGAAAATTTTCTCAGAAAGGTAATGGCAAGCATTTTGTTTTGCCTCAGTGAGGGAATTGATGATAGAGCCTGGGCAGTTTCCCCTATACTTCTTTTTGTTTTACTGGGAAGTCATTTTTACAATCATTTTCAATGATTCTTAAAATTATCTCTCCTTGCTGTTTTCCAGATCAGTTGTTTTTGCTATGAGATAGCATATTTTCTTCTATTTTTTCCAGTCTTTCGATTTTGTCTTAATCTTTCTTGTTGGCTCTTAGAGTCATTCTTTTCTATTTGGTCCATTGTGATTTTTCAGGGAGTTTGTTTCTTAGGTAAAATTTTGTACCTCTTATGCCAAACTCTTAATTCCCTTTTCGAGGCATATGGGGTATTTAGGGAGGACTAGCACCTCTGGTGTGAGGGCTTGCTGAGCCCTTTCCAGAGCTACTCATCCACCTTTGGTATCCACCTCTCACCAGTGGCTCCAAGAACCATCTACACCCCAGTAAACCATCTAGGCAAACAAGCTAAACAAAGTTGAGGGTACATGACAGACCTCAGACCTCTGAGGGAGTTAGTGTAATGTGTACACCAAGCATGTGAAGACTTCCATTGGTGGAACGAGTGAATGAGAACAATGTGTTCCAATGACCATAAAAGCAGCGGAAGCAGGCATTGTCGAACATTGGAGCTCAGAAGATGCCAAGGCCATCCACTGCGTCCCAGACTGGACCATCTCCAGTCATCCTAACTTTTGTCTTGCCGTTGGATTTTGATGACTCTGAGAGTGAGACTGATAATTTTGTGCAACTCTGCCTCTCTTAAATCCAATTCATGCATAAGTCAAGACATCTTGACTTATGAAAGTCCTTGGTTCTCTTAGAAAACAAAGGATGAACAACAGTAAGTTGCCTTTCTACTTCTTTCTTTCATAGCTATCATCTCTTTTCCATTTTTGCCTCTAGTGTGCTCATTTATTTTGCAAAAATATTGTAATTCTTGTTTTATCTCTCACAAGAGTTCTAGTCGAACTTGTGCCCAAGCTGTGTTTTCCCTTTGAGGCTTTGCTTATAGATATTTTAGAGTGATTCTCTTCTGTTTGTCTTGAATGACCCCATAATAGTTTTTTATATTGGAATTCTTTTATTTTTTATTTTTTTACTCATTCTTCCAGCCTACTTATTGATTTTAGAGTCTATGTCAGGCCCAGGCTCTGCCAGGGAATGTCTGGGCTAGTCCTGCTGCTACTTTCTTGGGATATTGAGTATTCTGTTACAACAGGATCTCAGGGACAGTTCATACTGGAGATCTGCAAGTTTTCAGTGCTCCCAAAGTAATCTGATCTAGGTCAAAGTCTGATTTCTGCCCTCCTGATCTGAGCTCTACAAGTTCGTGACCTAGGTTTAGATCTGTGCAACACATGTGAAGACATGTTTCATTTGAAATTCTATGGGCTGTTGCTGGACTCAGTCATTACCAATGAGATGGAAAACTCTGTTGGTTCATAATGACAGAATTGCTGTCTCCCCTTTGATCTGAAATTCTCGCCTTGATTAAGAGGCCTGGGTTCAAATCCTACCTTCATCATTGAATATCTGTGTGATTAAGAGCAAGTAATATCCTTTCTGAAATTCAGTGACCTCACCTATAAAATAGAGAGTTATGCCTATTTACCTCGCTAGGATGTTACAAGGAAACTCTTTAAAGACTTTAGATTTAAGTAAATGTGAGTGTTTTTTAAAAGGGAAGGAATCAGTAATCAATTTACATAACCTATGATTGCTTTTCCTTTCCTTTTTATTTATTTATTTTTTTGAGGCAGTTGGGGTTAAATGACTTGCCCAGGGTCATATAAGTAGTAAGTGTCTGAGGCCAGTTTTGAACTCAGGTCCTCCTGACTCCAAGCTGGGTGCTCTATCCGTTGTGCTACCTAAATGCCCTGTGGGTTATTGTTCTTATTACTTGTTCCTGCTCTATTGACTCCTGTTTCTCAGTCTATAAACATATAAACACAATTCATACATTTCCAGGAAAAACTGAACACTGGACATTCCAGCTACCTAATTTTTTTCTCTTTGTTTCTCAGCTCTTGGTTAGAACTATAGTTCTTTCTCCCCCACAATCCAATTCTATTCAATTCAATCAGCAAGAATTTAGATTTATTATAGTCAAAGTACTGTGTTAATCACTGGGATGACCATGACAAAAATGGAACATAGCTCTTTCAGTCAAGGATATTTTGTAGACAGATTAAATATATACAAGATAATTTGAGGAGGGAGAGAACACTAGCACATTGAGATCAGGCCTGACTTTCTTTAGGAGATGGCATTTGTTTTGGGCCTTGAAGAAAATTAAGTATTCCAAAAGTCAGAAGAGAGGAGGGAATACAGAGGATGGAATGCTCAGTCAGGCAACAAAGTAGGTAAATTTGGATAGAATGTAGACCAAGTGAAGGATAAGACTGTGAAATAAATCTGAAAATGTAGGCTTAAAGCAGATTGTGAAGGGCTCCAAATGACAAGCTGAAACGCATATATATTTGTTTTAGAGCGACCACACTGACATTTATCGTAATTACTGATAACTGTTCAGACTTCAGAGTTCCAGAAGTGAAATAATGACCTTGTACAGGTACTATTGAATAAATTAGTGGCAAGAGGAGGAAGAATCTCTGGTTATTTTCAGAAGTAATCCTGATGGAAGAAAATAAAATATAATAAAATAATATGTTATAATATTAATATAATATATAATATACATAGTATATTTTTATAATATTATAAAGAAGAAAAGGAAGCCTCTAAATAGCTGTAATTTTTGTAGAGCCATACTGTCATAACTATAGGACATACAGTATACAAAGATGATGTATTGTCAATATGTTAATGTTGGTGGTGCCTTTACAAAGTGCGAAAACCCATCTCTGATGGAACTAGAGGATCATTTTGGGATTGGCTGGGCTGAAAATTTGTCTACTCCTCCAGGGCTTTTAAAAGACTAAAATAGCCAGTCTAGGTCAAATGGGGTGGAAGATTTTAGCCCCCTGAAAGGGAACTGCTGAAGGAGAGGAATTCTCTTTGCTTCTTCCACCACATCAGCCATATTACCTTGAAGGAGAACCACTCCAGTAGGAGATACTACATTCAACACTGAACAGAAGAACACACGTGATTGACACAGATATGAAAAGATAGTCCCTCAAGAAAACAACTTCCAGAGTTGGGCCCTCTGGCCACTGAGAAGGGAGTAAACAATGAATTTAAGACAGAGTTCAGCTCTGGCGAGTGAGAGAAGCTCAAATGAATAATCTCCTTAGCAAAGACACTGAGTCTAAGGAGAGTTTATGGAGGTTTCCATAAAAAGAGAGAGGATGCTGAGACCCTTCAGAACCTCACTGTGAGTTGGATATGTGTACCTCACTATCAAAGCCCTCTGAGTTGTCTACACAGATGCTGTGTATATTAGGGGAGAATGTGCCAAGATTTTCAAGGGGAATGTTTTATTACCGTTATTTGATACTATCTTAGTAAATACCTTTTCAAAGAATCCATTGTGTCTACGAATTGATAGTTAAAGGTGGGGAACACACCAACTGGGGCTTGTCTGCTATATGGTACCTTAGAAACTAGGTAGTAGTTATCCCCATACAGATCCAACCTGTGGATGGCAAGTTGGGAGAGTAGCTCAGAGGAGGTTACATATTAAATGACACACCAAGAGAAGTTTGGCAGTCCCAAACTTCTAAATCCTAGCATTAATTTTTGCTGAAGACTCAAGAAGAGCCCATGATACTAAACCAAATCTATAAAACAGAAAAAAAAGGCCTATTCTGCCTTCTCTTATGTCCCCTGAGCTGTGGGGGGTATGGGGACAGTGCGGGTCTGAGGATATGATTAGAGCTTCATAAGCACTGAATTAGAGTAGATAGGCAGTACTTCTATTGCATTTCTACTTCTACCCAGGCAGGCCCCCAACTTAAGCCTCCAGAGCTTTACTAATTACCCAGTGCCCTGCATTCCCCACACTGTAACAGCTTCTAAGGTCCTGCCTGGATTAGCAGAGACCTTGCAGGTCTTATGGCTTCAGTTACTATGACAACCCTTGCCTCTCCCCCACCCCCACAGGGTTTACCTACATTCCTGTGAACTAATGGCCACTCCCTACAGGGCAGAAAGGAGACCTTTTCAGATAGATATGAAGGAAAATAAGTATGAAAATAAGCCTCTTTCTGTGATATGTTTTCCAATTTCTGGCAGTATTCTTTGGCTGCTATTCTATTTTCTTCAGACTTGACTTCCTCCCATAGCATTATGAGACAACCGTTCCACAAATTTTCATCTGCCATTGTACCTAGGACTTTTAAAGTCTAGTCTATGAGGAAGGGAGTATGCTGTGCTAAGCTTTTGGACTACAAAGATGTGTCTTGACACAATTCCTGCCTGCAAGGAGTTTCCATTCTACAGATTGCATCCTGGGCCATCTCTAGTCATCCTGATGAATAGCTGGTCACTGGATCCATATGGCTCAGGAGGAGAAGGTGAGGTTGGTGACCTTCCACAGCCCTCCTTCACTGAAAACAAAGTCAAGTGCAAGTCATGTCATCATTTCTCTGATGGCATGGTCTTCTTCAAAACAAAGGACAAACACAACAACCAACCATTCTGTAGATATGTCACCACAATGCAATAGGTAATGGGGTGGGGGGCGAAGAAGAGCTACAGAAAAAGCACTCTTGGGAAACTTGAGGAAGAGGAAATTGTTTTTAGTTGGGGGCATCAGGGAAATTTTCAAGCACAAAGCTATATAGAATTTCAAGAAGCAGAGATGAGTAGGGTCGTGAAAACTGAGGACTAGCAGCTAGATTTTGACTGGAATGTAGAGTATGTGAAAGCATGTCGTATAAAATGAGACTGGAAAAGTAAATTGAAGTCAACTTCTACTGAGTTTTAAATACCAAACTACAAAATACATCCTACAGAAAGTAAAGAACCATTTAAAGTAGGGTTTTTTGGGAGGGGTGGGGCAGGGAGTGTTTAAATGGTCAGATCTTTGCACAAGTTCCTCTTTGAGGGAAGAAACCAAGTTATGTTCACCTTTTTAGACCTCTCATCCCCTTGCAGTTTAGAAGCTCAACAGAATGCTGATTGAATGAGTAGAGGAAAGAATAAGACATTCAAAATGGATCCTCTGCAGGAAGCACCTCTCCTGATGTTCTGTTTATACCCTTAGACCACATCGCCAATCTTAGGGTCACTTAAGGTCACTTGATCTATTAACAGTAGTGTGAGAGTTAGGCTCTCCAGTCTCAGAAGAATTCAGATCAACACGAGCTTATTTAGTGTCCTTCATGTGCTCAGCAAAAGCAGTATGAGACAATTCTCTTCCCAGTTTCTTGCCTATCACTGTGTGAACTGATGCTAATCCTTGATTTGTTTCTATTAACAATTCCCATTATACAGCAATGTAAGTTTGAAAAAGTACTTTCTTTTGCAAAAATCCCCAGGGTTGGTAGCCACAAGGTTGTTATTCTCAGTTTACAGATAGGGAAATAGTATCTGAAAAGCCACATGATTTGGTTAAGAACATATAGCTAGTAAGTGTCATATCAATGGGTCATAACCATGGGTCCAGTGTTTGGTATCAAGCTTTCTTTCACATGCTGCTCAGCAGAGATAATAATGATGACCTTTACCCTCCCCATGACCACCCCCTCCCCAACATGTAGAGAAAATTCCTGTTGGTTGAGTGGGCTTTCTGGAAGAGGATAGATTTGAGCTGGGCCTTAAAGGATGGGTGCTCAGGTAGATTGCACAGGTAGAGAGGATTGGGGGTTGAGGTAGGGAAGCACAAGTAAAAGTGAGGAACAAAATCTATTGTGGGAATAAGTAACTTGACTCTCTAGTCAAGAGTTTGTATATGGCACCTTGGAATCAATTCTGATGCCTCTACCTTTTCTACTGGGCAGAAGCCTTGTAACCATACTGGGGAGGCACAGGAATCTCCACAAAAGCATCCTCCCTAATATTATCTGCCAACTGTTAAGCTAATGCCTGACCTAATTTTTCTCCAACTTCAAAAATTCTGATGGGATCTTTCATCCTACATCTAATTCACTTCAGGGTCACTGACACAGTCTTTATGTTAACAAAAATATTTTGACATTTAAAAAAATTTTATTTATTTCATTAAACATTTCCCAATTACATTAAAAAATGTTTAACATTCATTTCCGTAAATTTTGAATTCTAAATTCTTTTCCTTCCTCCACCCTTCCCCTACCCATTGAGAAGGCAAGCAATATAATATCAATTATATGTGTGAAGTCATGCAAAACATATTTCCATACTAGCCACATTGCAAAAGAAAACACACACACACACACACACACACACACAGAAAAAAGTTTAAAAAGCATGCTTCAATCTAAAAATCCCAATGATGATTTTCTAAGGCAAAATGCCTTCCACACTCAGAGAAAGATATATGGAAGTCATTCGCAGAATGTAGCAGATCATGTTTGTGTGTGTGTGTGTGTGTGTGTGTTTTAGTGTATTATGTTTTGATTTGTTATATGATT
>CM053769.1:435634946-435741631 GCA_028658325.1 Potorous gilbertii | reverse complement strand
GTGCTCAATAGGAAAGTATATGTAGAACCTATACAGAATTGTATGCTGTCATGAGGAGGAAGGGGGAAAGCAGGGGGAAGGAGTAGGGGGGATAAAATCTTAATTTTAAGGAAGCAATTGTAGAACATTTAAAAATAAATAAATAAATAAATGTAAAATTAAAAAAAAAAAAGAGTTGATCAGTTCTCTCTCTGGAGGTAGATAGTATTTTTCCATGACTGGTTCTTTGAAATTGTTTTGAGTAATTGTCTTGATCAGAGTAAAGCATGTACTGTTTCACTTGACATAGAGTTCATTTCAGCATACATTTGTCAAGTCCTACCCCACAGGAGTTACTGTAGTAAACTACAAAAATGAAATAGTCCCTTTCCTCAAGGCACATATACAATCTACTGGGGAGGGGTGGTGGCTTAAAAATATAGTTACTCTTTTATATCAGTAAGCACCCCAACATACACAGGGGAGGTCTGCTATCACAGGTTCTTAAATCCGCATTCATAAAAGGAAAGGCAACTTTTGAAGGGTTGACAATCACTTTAATCAAGCACATGTGTCATTCCTTTAACCAAGCAAACATATTATTCACTTAATTCAGGGGAGTCAGCACCCTGAACTTCAAAGAAAATACAGAGAAATTAAAGCCCAACAAACATGGTTTCCTCTGCCTGAATTCAACAGACAGTTGGACCCCAACTGTCTGACCATATTTACCAGAGAGGGAAGCACTGATATCAGGGTTTTCAAATCTGGGGAGCTCCTTTAGCAGCTTCCCAGAGCCCTCATCTGGCCAAATAAACACTTCCAGTCAGTAAGCCCCAAAGAAATCAACAGACATGACTTCCTCTGCCTGACCATAATTCAACAGACAGATACAGCTGTCTGACCATAGTTACCAGAGAGGGAAGCACAGACATCTGTGTTTTCAAAGCCAGAGAGCTCCTTAAAACATCCTAGGTCTGGCACTCAAACTTTACAAAAACTCAACCCTGAGTATTTATATACTTTTTAGAACCAGAGGGCCTAACCCTCTGACCCAGAGTCACAACAGAAAAAACAAAAGGTACTTGGGATCCTCCCACAAAACAACTCCCCTAATCAAACTTCCCTCAATGAGCAGGCCCATCAATGGGTGGGCAAGACCTTCTTTAATGGCATTATTCAATCAGAGGCACTTTTAGTAATACAGAAACAGCAGAAGATCCTAATTTTATTGCCCTCACACCTTTCCACATCTTGACTTTTCCCACCTCAGTTTCAATATATAGAGGGTTGGCATAAGAAAATATATGAAAATTTGGGGGGAGTTGTGTGAAATTTGCAGATAATATGCTAGGACCAACAGATGACACAGAAAAAATTTAGAAATTCATAAATATATGTGTAGTATTGTATGATATCAACATAGTTTATCTTTTAGTACTATAGTAATTCAGAATTCTTCTCTGGTGGGAAGCGAGAGCCAAAAAATTTTACGTGAATTTTTTTTCAGATCACAGGGAGAGTAGAGGGCGTGGGGGTGATTCCCCTAACCCTGTAATGTGGAAAGGATAACTGTACATGGATAAGCAAATATAAGATCATTTGAGGAGGGAAAGCATTCGACCAACTAGGGAATTAGACTAAGTCATGAAGAAAGCTGAGAATTCTAAAAGGCAGAGGTGACAAGGGAGAACATTCCAGATTTGGGGAACAGCCTGTGCAAGGGAATGGTGGGAAAGAAACAGGAGTCCAGTTTGGCTGAACTACAAAATCTGTCAAAAAGATTTAGAGGGAATAAGTCTGGAAAGGTAAGTGGGATCCAGAATGTGGAAGGTTTTAAATGCCATGCTGAGGAGTCTATATTTTGTCTTGACTACAATAGGAGACCCTGAAGGTTTTTGAGCTGGGGAGTACTTGGTCAGTTGTGTGTTCTAGGAATGTTAATTTAATACTTGTGTGGAGGACTGATTGAATTGATCAGTCAAATAAGTATCTATTAAGTATGTGTCAGGCACAATGCCAGGTGCTGGGGATACAAATACTCTGTCTTTGAGAAACTCACATTTTTCTATCCAGTGACATTGGCCTCCTTGGTGTTCCTGACAGAAACACTCCATCTCCCAAATCCAGACATCTTCGCTGGCTGTTCTCCATTCATGGAAAGCTTTTCTTCCTCATCTTCCTTGGCTTCCTTCAAGTCCCAGCTAAGATCTCACCTTCTATGGGAAGCCTTTCCAGGTCCTTTTTAATTCTTAAGGAAATTGATTATTTCCGATTTATCTTGTATAGATTATATATATACGTATATATATATTATATATATACGTATATATTATATATATACACTCACACAATTTATCTGGTATAGAGCTAATTTTGTATATTTGCTATATTTTGTATATTTTTCCAATCATTTCAGTCATGTCCAACTCTTTGTGATCCCATTTGGGATACTGGAGTGGCTTGCCATTACCTTCTCCATTTTATAGATGAGGAAACAGGTAAACAGAGTTAAGTGACTTGCCTACGGTCACACAGCAGCTCCCCATCCCATTTGGGCCTTCATAATTACTTCTCTCTTGGACTATTGTAATCATCTCCTAATTGATCTCCTTGTTTCAGTCTCTTCTTTTCAATCTTGCACTGGCATCCCCCCAGTGCCTACATTGCACTCTCTCCTTATCTCCACTTCTTAGAATTTCATGTTTCCTTCCAAACTTGGCTTAAATGCCCCCTTTTACAAGAAGCTATTACTTATTCCCTGAGCTACTTGTGCCCTTTCTGATGGGAGGTTACCTCCCTGAAGAGTCCAATGCGACTGAAACAACCAAACAACAACACAGTTAGGATGGTGATATAGTTATATGAGTGCAAAGAGATCTTGCAACTGTAGAATCAACAACAAGACATGTAGAATCACCAAGACACCAAGATTGTATGGAAGTCATGGATATTAACCTGGGTAACTGAAAAGATGTTACAGGGGGACTCAAGTCAGTAATACAGGAACTCAAGGCCTTGCAGCCACATGTGACCCTCTAAGTCCTCAAGTGCAGCCCTTTGCCTGAATCCAAATGTCACAGAACAAATCCCCTTAATAAAAGGGTGTGTGCTATAAAACTTGGACTCAGTCAAAAGGCTTCATCCAGCAACTTAGAAGGCCACATGTGGTATTAAGACCCCAGGTTTCCCATACCTTCCTTAATAGAATTAGGGAAATTTAGAAGAGAGGGTTTGGGAGGAAGATAATGAGTTCCATTTTGGAAATGCTGAATTTGAGATCCAGAGAGGATATCCAGGCAGAAAGAAACAGCAAGCAAATGGGGAACTGTACAATCGAACTTTTAAAAGTTGATGAGATCACCAAGAATATGCAGAAAAGAGAAGCAGCCCTGGCTGGCATCCAGAAACCCACTCCTGCCTGGGGCAGCAGGCAGGTCAAAAGGGATGAACCCTTCAAATTTCACACAAAAAAAGACCATTCAATGAATTGGTATGGGGAGGGGTAGGAGGATGTGAAGGAGACACCAAATTATGAAGATTTTTCTAGAAAGCTTCCTGTCCCATCTTTTCCAGAGTTGCACTTTTGGCGCTTCTGTTCCCAACCCTGAGAGCCTGGCTTCCTTCAAGAGACACCAAATGGTTAATAGTCTAAAGGAAGTTTGCTTAAAGACAACAATTACTTATCACCTTTCAAGTGTTGGGACAGGGCTAGTAATTTGATAAACATCAAAAGAGAGAGGTAACATTTTAAGAGGGATTTATTTTAGCAGATAATTTAAAGGCAGATCAGAATTTTAAACTATAGGTGGACTTAGAGGATTTAGTGAAAACAGAACTCTTAGTGGGGATCGAACTAAATCAAAGACAAAAACCTAAAGCGGTCAAATCTGCTTGTTCCCTAAAATGAGCTCTTCTCTTGTTGTTGGAGAGGACATAAATCTGGAATTAGGAAAAAGACTTGTTAGATTTCCAAAACACTTTCCTCTCAATAGCCCTTTGAGGGTTGTCCTCATGTTGAATAATATTGTCTCTGTTTTGCAGATGAGGAAAATGAGGCCCAGAGAAGTGAAATACCTTGCTCAGAGTCACATAGACATTCATTAGATTGCGGGTTGTCTCCTTTTAAAATATGAATGCCCCTATTTAAAATAAAAAATTTTTACATACTCTTACATGGGAATAGTCGTACTTATAAATTCTGTTCATTTGACAAAAACTACTGGGAAAAGTGGAAATCATTGTGGTAGAAACTAGGCATAGACCAACATCATACACTGTATACCAAGATAAGGTCAAAATGGGTACACTCCATTTAGACATAAAGGATAAACTATAAACACATTAGGAGAAAAAGGAATAGTTTACCTATCAGATCTGGGGAGAAGAGAAGAATTATGACCAAATAAGAGATAGTGAACATTGTTAAATGCAAAATGGATAATTTTGATTACATTAAATTAAAACATGTTTGCACAAAGGAAGCCAATGCAACCAAGATTAGAAGGGAAGCAGAAAACTAGGAAACTAATTTTATGGCCAGTGTCTCTAACAAAGACTTCCTTTCTAAAATATGTAGAGAATTGAGTTAAATTTATAAGAATACAAGTCATTTCCCAGTTGATAAATGATCAAAAAATATGAATAGTCAGTTTTTGGATGAAGAAATTAAGGCTCTCTATAGTCACATATGAAAAAGTCCTCCAAATCACTATTGATTAGAGAAATGCAAATTAAAACAACTCTGAGATACCACATTACACCTATCAGATTGGCTAATATAACAGAAAAGGAAAACGATGAATATTGGAAATTTGGGAAAATTGAAAACCTGGAAAGACTTGCATGAACTGATGCTGAGTGAAGTGAGCAGAATCGGGAAAACACTTTACACAGCAACAGCCACATTGTGCTACGATCAACTTTGTCACTTCGCTCTTTCGAGCAATGCAAGAATCTAAGACAATTCCAAAATACTCATGAAAGAAATTGCTATCCATATGCAGAGAAAGAACTATGCATAGTAAAGCATACTATTTTCTCTCTCTTTTTGTTTTTTTATTTCTTGTGGTTTTTTCCTTTTGTTCTGATTATTCTTTCACAGCTTGATTTATGTGGGAATAATGTTTACTATGATTGTCCATGTATAGCCTATATCAGATTGCATGCTGTCATGGGGAAGAGGGAGGAGAAGGAGGGAGGGGAAATTTAGAACTCAAAATCTTATAAAAGTGAATGTTGAAAATGAAAAATGAATAAATTTTTAAAAGATCTGTTCATTGAAAATATATAATGATAAAAAAACTGACTGAATTCAGTAAGACTTCTAAATGATATAACTCTGTGGTCTCCCCCATAGTCATCTACTAATAGATTGGGAATTCTAGGACAGGATGATTTGTAAGACCCTTTCTGGCTCTAACAATTTAGCACTCTAAGAAAGCACTATATAAATGTGTGTTATTCCTCAAAACAATCTTATGAGAGAGGTACCGTAATTTAGCTTCATTTTAATAGCTAAGAAAATGGATTCTCAGAGAGTAAATCACTTGCTTAAGGTCACAGGGCCAATAAATAGCAGAACCGTGCCTCCTGATTTCAAGTCAAGTCAACAAGCATTTATTAAGCTCTTATTGTATGTTAGGCACTATGCTAAATGCCAATGGATACAAATACAAGCAAAATTTAAAAAAAAAAACACTCTCTACTCTCAAGGAACATATAGTCTAATAGGGTCCATTATTCTTTATGCTCTTTATGTGGCCTCTCAATTCCCCAAACGGGTCTGGGATCCTGAAATTCTCTCCTCATATTCGGTGTCTGAATTTGGAACTAGAATCAAGAGAATACTAGTTTCTGATTTCTCCAGATGAAGTTTGTAAAGGGAAAAATGAGGCCAGAGTATGATAGCTTACTTTGCTTCCTTTTGTTTGTCAGTCTCTCCTATTTCTATCCTCCTATCAGGGGTGGTTGGGGTGGGGTAGGGAGAGGAGAGGCATCATAAATTGAAATGGAACATCACAGTCATTGAATCTGTCCAGAAAAACAGATGGAGAGGAATAGGAAATGGGGAAGACACCTGGTGTCAAGCTCCTTCCTAGACACAGAAATTGGCTGCATGAACTCTGGCAAACCTCGTCCATCCAAGAGTTATTGGCCCTGACAGGAACTTTTCAAAAGGTCATCTGAGGATATCAGGTGATTCCCAAACCATTACCAGTTAAAGAAGGAACCAACTTTCACCTATTCCAACAAACAGAAATCTACCATAGAGACCTTCTGATGAGCTCTGGTTCTATAGAGACTCATATTTTATACTTTTCTCTCACTGTCAGATCATGGAGTTTTAGATTTGAAAAGGATCATAGGGATCACCTAGTCTTCTCCCCATTTTGCAGATGTATCAAGGATACATCAAGGATAAAGCTGTTCACTTTATCCCCCTCAAGACTCCAGCACAAGCTTACCTCAAGAGAGTAGGTCTCTGTGAGATTTCACTGACACAAGTGTTTATTGAGTACCCAAGAGAAAGCTCAATTTAATATAGCGTACTGTTAAGAAAATAAGCTCTCACCTAACACAGTGGGGAATCATCCAAAGCAGAAAGCAACTTATTACTTTGGGGCTCCACCCAGAGCTCTCTGCCTCCAAAAGGCATCCAGGATATCAGGACATATCCGGAACAAAGTTCAGTACAATAAAAAAGGACTTCAGATAACCCAGGCTAGGTTTAAACCAGCCATGCAAATCAACACCTGTTCATGGCCCCATGCCCTAAAAGAGACTGGACTCTGAAAAAAATAAGAATTCGCATTCAACAAATAGATTAAAGCACCTACCATCTACAATGCATTAAACTAAAGCATTGAGAGTACAAAGATGAAAAAAAATGTCATGGTTCCTACCCTAAAGGAAATATCAGTCTGTAGAAGGGACTAGGATATATATACAAAGAAGTATGATATAAGGTTTGTGGTGCTTTAAGGTTTGCAAAGTGTCTTACCTATATTATCTCATTCAATCCTCAAAAACGGATCAAATATATGACAGGTTGCTACTATTGCTCCCATTTTACAGATGAGGAACTTAAGGTTCAGAAAAGTAAGGGGACTTGTCCAGGATACCCAGCTAATAAGTATCTAAAGCAGGATTCAAACCCAAGTCTTCCTGTCTCCAAGTTCAGCATTTTATCTTCTAGGTCATGCTGTTTTAAAAGGAGTGGCAATGAAAGTGCCATGAGAAAATTTGAGGAGGGAGTGCCAAGGAGAGGATTAAACTGAGACTATAACCCATAACTTTCAACCTTTTCTTCTTCAAGATACTGATGCTCAGTGCCACCAAAATTGATGCTATAGGATTGGCTAAATGGGAGAAAAATCTGTGAAATTCTTCCAAGTGTTAATAGGTTCAAAAGAAAAGAAATTCTTTCTTTTTGATATGAATCATGTTTATCTCTTTCTCTAAGACAAAAAACTAAACTCATAGTTTCCTCATCTGTAAAATGAAGATAACAATGCTTACACTGCTGATATAGCCGGGTCAGTCCATCCCTCTTCTCCAAAAGGAAAAGGATGGGTATATATAGATAAGAAAGAGTTAGTGTGACTGATGACTCTTTAGGTGCAGCCCATGACATCAAAGACATAGAATAATCCTAGTGTTTATCCTTATCTAGCTTACTCAAGACAGATGTATTCAAAAGGTAACTGGGATCCCTTTTGTTGTTAGGTTGTGTCCAACTCTTCATGACCACATTTGGGGTTTTCTTGGCAAAGATACTGGAATATCTTGCCATTTCCTGTTCCAATTCACTTTTGAGATAAGGAAACTGAGGCAAGCAGGGTTAAGTGACTTGCCCAGGGTCACACAATTAGTAAGTGTCTGAGATTGGATTTGAACTCAGGAAGATGAGTCTTCCTGTCTCCAGGCCCACCATCCTATCCGCTGTGCCACCAAGCTACCCCTACTTATCCTAGACTAGGTCATTTGAAAAAGACTCCAGCTCCCTTTGTCCTCCTATATAGAGGGGTATCCCTCACTCCTTCAGCCACTCAGAATTAGCCTGCGGTTACTGGTAGGTCTTGTTTTCCTACAACTTCAGCAATTGCAACTTCAACTGTGAGAGACCTGCTTAGACAGCTGAGGCCTTGGGTGAACCAGAGAAGCAGATTAACATGTGGATTGCTATATTCTTTTTATGTTGCATGCTACGCTGGTGGTTTGAGTGTTATCACTAAATCTAGTACTGGGCAACGGAATATAGAATTTTTCTGTTCCTGGAGTCTCAGAACTGCACAAACTCTACCCAACTCAGAAGTTTATTGTGAGTAAGTGGTTACTATTCCATTATTTTTACCTGCTCTGACCTTAAACCTAGGATGTGGGTAATATATTAGTCAGGTTGGAGAATTTCAAGGAACAGAGACATGACCACACCTACCTTAAATGAACTTCAGGGGGTTATTGACTCATCTACAGAGTATGTGGGTGTACAAAAAGGGCACAAAATGTGTGCCCTGCCTCTCTGTCATTCTGAGACCCTGCTTTGACTTAATCTAGTAAAGCTACATGTATCTATGTGTATGTGTGTGCACGTGCGTGTGTGTGCATGTGCATGTGTGTGTGTATCTGTGTGTGTGTAGCTGAATCTTAGGTAGCCAGCTCTTGATTTGACTATTTCCATAGCCTAATTGGAAGCAGTCTGTCCCTTTTCCTTTTGATCCCCCCCAAATATGCCAACAATGGTCTTTCCTAGGTCTCTCAGTTTGTATCACCACTTGTCTTGATATTTGTCTTGCCCCTGGATTTTGGAGGAGAGAGTTAGGCTGGCTCTTTGTGCAGCTCTGTCCCACTCATATTCAGTTCATTCACAAGTCAAAACATTACTCTTGGGATCTTCATTGGTTCACTTGGAGAATGAAGGCTTAATGACAGGAATCACTAGGTACAAGGACTATGTTACTTACTAGTTTAGCAATCTTTAGTGGTCTCTTACTGTCTCTGGGATACTTAGATGAACCCTTTGGCCCACCATTTAAACTTGGCCATGATCTGTCTTCAATCTATCATTCCAGACTGCCTTACACGCTGCACATTCCAGACAGAATAGCTTATTGGCTCTTCCTTGAACTCAGCACTCTCTGATTTCCTTGTATTTGCACAGGCTGTCATCTGAATTACATTCCCACTTCCCCTCTGCCTTTTAGAATGCTGAATTTCTTTCAAGGCTCAGCTCAGTATACCCTTCCTCCCCAGGAAGCCTTTCTGGTCACCCTACATGAGTGCAGAAGCTATGGCCCTAAGGTCACCTGTGGCCCTCTAGGTCCTCAAGCATAGTTAGGGTCACACTTGAGGACTGAGAGAGTCACATGTAGCCTCAAGGCCGCAGGTTCCCCATCCCTAATAGAAATTCTTAGATAATTCAGGCAAGGTTGCA
This sequence comes from Potorous gilbertii, assembly GCA_028658325.1. NCBI lineage: Eukaryota > Metazoa > Chordata > Mammalia > Diprotodontia > Potoroidae > Potorous > Potorous gilbertii. Next base: position 435,732,216 of record CM053769.1, on the reverse strand, counting down.
GTTGAAAGGAGCCAGAGGGAGCGGGTGGGAACTGGGGAAACCCAATCTGGAGTTGAGCCCAGGAGCTAGGAGAAAAGGCCTGAGGCATACCAACTAGCAAGAATCTTTAGTGCTCAGTTGATTGTTTCAGATGTTTAGAGAATGAAGCTTGAGCAATAGTATGTACAGCATGCCTGCCTCCATTAATCAAAAGAGCAAGGGCACCTCTGCCTACAGCCTTCTGAGCCTACGCTCCAGTGTCAGATGAGGAGGATTAGCTGTGCTGGGAAGGCAGGGTGTGGTTGGAAGAAGACTTGGAAGCATCTCTATGCATTATTTCAGACCAGAGAAGTTTCCTCTCTCTGAGATGGGTGGTGTTGTTCAGTCATTTCAGTTGTGTTCAACTCTCTGTGACCCTATTTAGGGTTCTCTTGGCAAAGATGCTGGAGCAGTTTGCCATTTCCTTCTCCAACTCATTGTACAGATGAGGAAACTGAGGCAACCAGGGTTTAAGTGACTTGCTCAAAATCACACAGCTAGTCAGTGTTTGAGGCTGGATTTGAACTCAGGAAGATGAGTCTTTGTGACTCCAGGCCCACCTCTCTATCCGCTTCACACCATCCATCTAGCTGCCCCTAAGATGGGTAGTTTTATCAATAATCATTTATGAGCCAAGAGTTTTAGCAGTGATCTCATAACATAGCCTCTACCTCCTGTTTAAAGGGACAGGACTGACAGAATATCATGAGGAGATTTTGGGTTGTGAGAAAGTAGTGGGCTAGGGAAATGGGTAAAGGCAGCTTGAGTACAAGGGAGGACCCTCCTTGAAGAAGGTTTTTGTCTTTGTCCCATGTGTGTCATTTCCCAAGCTGTCAAACTAGGATTCTGTGTTTCCAGCATAGGTGGGATAATCTATTTCCTCTGCATTCTGTGCAGCTAGGGACAGCTAGGTGGAACAAAGGGTAGAGCTCTGGGCCTAAAGTCAGGAAGACCTGAGTTCAAACTCAGCCTCAGACACATATTAACTGGATAAGTCATTTAACCTCTGTTTGCCTAAGTCTCTTCTGGAGTCAGGAAGATTCATCTTCCCTGAGTTCAAATCTAGCCTCAGACCCTTAATAGCTGTGTGATTCTGGGCAAATCACTTAACCCTGTTTGCCTCAGTTTCCTCATCTGTAAGATGAACTGGAGAAGGAAATGGCAAACTACTCTGGTATCTCTGCCAAGAAAATACCAAATAGGGTCACAAAGAGTCAGACATGATTGAAACAACAACTACTTCAACTGTAAAACGGGGACTCTCAGGGTTGCTGTTAACATCAGGTAAGATATTTGTAAAAGTACTTAGCACAAAACAGTACATAGTAAATGCTACATAAATTCTTATTGTCTTTCTTTCTCTCCTATGTCCCTCTTGCACGTCTTTGGTCTCAGGGAACCAAATATCCAACTGAGTCCCAGCTATTCATATATAAAGCACAAGCTTTTAAACTTCAATTTCATTGTGTTGACATTAGGTTGCCCTCTATTACAGAGGTATTTGGCATTCAACTGAGTTGCAGAATAGGGTGTGTGCAGAAAATGGGCACATACACTGAAGGCTGCCTGGGAAGGGAACTTAGTGAACCCTGAGAAGAAGAGATGGTTATTTTTTTCCCACCAAATGTTCCCACAAAAAACAGCCCCAAGGCCGAGCTCCCAAAAAGATACAGAGAGGCAAAGAATGTAGCTTCATCCTGGGCATCTGCCTTTGACTTGCTCTCATGATGAGATAATTACCAAGCCCCTCCACAAACTGGAACATGAGATATGTTGAATGCGATGTTCAGGGTCAAATGCTTTTCTGATGAAGAGTAACGTGATGTCAGGATCCTGAATTTGAAGTCTAAGAGTTTAGACTGCGTAGTTGGCACAATAGGATGTTTAACTGTTTGTTGCTGTTATCAGTCATGTCCAACTCTTTATGACCCCATTCATGGATTTCTTGGCAAAGAAACTGGAGCAGTTTGCCAGTTCCTTCTCCAACTATTTTACAGATGAGAAAACTGAGGCAGGCAGGGTTAAGTGACTTGCTTGGGGTCACACAGCTAGTAAATGCCTGAGGTTGGATTTGAATTCACAAAGATGAGTCTTCCTGAATCCAGGATTGGTGCTCTTATACATCAAAGGTATATAAGATAGCAGAGAAAGAAAACTGGAAGTTCATTAGGTAGAGAAAGAGGGACAGAAGAACGAGATAGAAAACAAAAAGTTGTGGGAGGCAAAAAGAGGATTGTAGGGGGCAGGTATATTCAGAGCCCACATAATGGCTCCTTCCATATTGTACTGGTTCATATCAGCCAGCAGGAGCAGCAGCGATGCTGCTTTCTAGATGATTTTCAGGCTGAATACATTACAGCTAGCAGAATCATTGCCAGTCACCTGACCACCACAATAATAAAGCCATTCTGCCCCAAGGAAGACAGAGAGCATTGTATATAACAGCTTGTGGCTCCAGTAACCCACTATGCAGCTTGCCTCTCTAAAAGAAAGGATTGTCTTGGGTAACCTCTACAGCCCCCGGACTGCAGGCCTGCACACCACCAACCAACCCATGCCCATTCCCCTCCTCCCTCAATGCAAGTGTAAGGAAAAATGACAGCTCTCCCTTATACAGAATCCCATTCAGCCATCTTGTAGGTCCTCAGTCATCTTTTCATCCAACAGATTCAAAATACACCTCTCTTTAAAGTTTCCCACTAATCTCTTCAGAATGCCTCCCTAGGATTTATCATCTTGAACTCAGTGCCTCCCTAGGCATCACAAACTCAACATATTCAAAGAGAGAACACATTTTGTTTATCCCCCAAATTCTCTCCTCTTTTGAACTTTCTGATGAGTGTTGAAAGCACCACTATCCTCTTGGTTACAGGCTCCCATATGACCTGGGTGTCATTCTCAGCATCCTTAACTCATCTCACATTTCCAATCCATTGCCAAATCCTGTCATTTCTATCTACACACTGTCTTTTGAAGACATCTTTCCTCTTCCCTCCCTCATACAGCCACAACCTTAGTACAGACTCATCACTTTGTCCCTGTCCAAGTATAATATAACCTTCAAATTGTTCTCTCAACTTCGGTTTTCTTTCCACTCCACTCCATTCTTATACTTGTTGACAGATTGATTGCAAAACACAAACTGAACTCATGAACCAAAGGTAAAAACATCAGAGGGAGATAGGACAAGGAGGAGAACCAGGCCAGAATTAAGTACCTTTAGAATGAGTTGAATGAGAGTGGGGATGAATTACTACCTAATCACTATCAAGGCCACAGATTAGGAAGGTGAAAACTCAGACATTAAATGACTTTCCCAGGGTCCGCACATGTAGTAAATTCTCAATATCATAGATTTAGAGCTGGAAGGGACCTTTGAGGTCACCTAATCTAGTTTCCTAATTTGAAAAAAAGGTCAAAAGAGGTTGGGGCAGCTAGACAGATAGTGGATAGAGTGGCCAGCCTAGAGTCAGGAAGACTCAACTTTCTGAATTCACAGGTGGCCTAAGATATTAGCTGCGTGACCCTGGGCAAGTCAGTTAACACTGTTTGCCTAAGTTTCCTCATCTGTAAAATGAGCTGGAGAAGGAAATGGCAAACCACTCTAGTATCTTTGCCAAGAAAACCTCAAATGGGGTCATGAGGAGCCAGACGTGACCGAAACAACTGCACAACAACCAAAAGAGGCTAAGTGGTTAGTGATTTGTCCAAAGAAACCCAGGAAGTAAGGAGTAAGTCAAGATTTAAACTCAGGTTCCCTGACTCCAAATCCAGGCCTATTTCAAATACTCCACACTAAATTTCTCATTATGCATGAGAAGATAGTATAAAAAAATTGATTCTCTTCTCTTCTCTTGCGGGATCTGGCTCATGAGAACAAATTCAGTTGTATATGGAGCATCAATGGGCTTAGGAGGCATCTTTTCTAGCACAGAAGGCTATTTGAAAGATCCTTCTTCTGTCCACTTCTGTGGATACAGTCCAGGCAAGTGATTACAGTCAGAGACAAATGCAGCTCATTTGCCTGCATTTTGTTTTGCCTCCCAAAGGTTCTATCTCCTATACTTGTGCCTTCATTTAAGGACCCTACTGAGTGAACTGCAGATTACTACTCTTCCGTAAAATCTTCAGTCTCCTAGAGGGCAATGATTTTGCATTAACATCCCTGACTTCCAAATAGTCACTCAAATAAACTTCCAAACTCTCCCATCTGCACATCTCTCCTAAACATCTTAGAACTAACTCATCTAAGAAAAATAGTCCCTGTACCTTGCTTCAGTTTACTAGGAGAAGCAGGAAAGTATGTGAGCCAATGCCCAACTCTTACTGAAAGCTAGACTGGCCGATTAGCCCTTCCCCCATACACACAGAGGCACCATATAGTCCTATTATGCCATGGAAACTATTCACACACTCTGCACAGTTCACATGGCCTCTGGAAAAAAAAAAACAGAGTTATTCTATGACTGCCAAGAGCTACAGTTCCACCAATCCTGACTAAACTACCAAAGTAGGATCTCTTATGAAATAGGGCCCCATCTAAAATCTCAGAAGAAATTGCTTATGTTAGTCGTCAAAGTTCCCAATTACCCCAACCCACAGTGATCTCTCTCTCTCTCTCTCTCTCTCTCTGTCTTCCTTGCTGTCTCTGCCTCCATCTCTTTTATTTTATTTCTCTATCTCTGTCTTTGCCTGACTCGTTCTGTCTCTATCTCTCTTTCCTTCTTTCTCTGTCATTTTCTCTCATATATGTCTCTCTCTGTCTCTATCTCTTATCTTTCTGCCTGTGTCTTTGTCTCTCTCCCTCTCCCTCTTTTTCTCATTGACTGTTTCACTCATTGGCACTCAGTATATACTGCCTGACATTGTTATTTAATAGTTTTCTGTGTCCCCAACTAGGCTGTAATCTCCTTGAGGGTATGGGCTGTGATTCCTACTTTTTTGAATTCTCCAAAGTGCCTTGAACATAATTATCACTCAATAAATATTTGCTGATAAAAAGCACTAGCTTTTATGCAGGCCCAAGAGAAAAGGATAGCTAGGTGGCAGAGCAGATAGAGTACTAACCTGGAGTCAGGAAGATTTGGGATCAAAGTCAACCTCAGACACTTACTATCTCTGTGACCCTGGACAAATCACTTAACCCTGTTTTCCTCAGTTTCCTCATCTGTAAAATAAAAAGGAAATGGCAAACCAGTTCAGTATCTCTGCCAAGAAAACTCCAAATGGGATGATGAGGAGTTGGACATGACTGAACAGGAGGAAAGAACCAGAGATGTTGATGAACTGCTCATGTTTCAGATACCTTCCAGAGCAGAATCTTCCTCCCGTGTTTCCTTTGTTTCTAGCTTTGCAATATTCAGGTGCTAGTTTTTTTATGCTAGTGTGGCCATGGCAGCTGAATATTAGCACCTCGTGAATTAAATCAATTACATGGAGTGTAGGAAGGACTTGTTTTCATTAGCTTCGTTGAGAGGTGCTACAGGTCCCATGTGAATGGAGAGCATGGATAGAGTGATGCAAACAAGGGAACATGCTCAAACTTCCAGATAACTAGATCAGAACGGACACACAAAGTCAGATAACTCCTCAGCACAAAGGTAGCTGAAGGTACCCCAAGTTCCTCTATGGTAAAGATGGTGCAAATTAGCATAGCATAAGGCCCAGGGCTTATGAAAAATTGAACAGATGTAAAAGAAAGGAGGAATTGAGCAAGAAAGATTGACTTTTTTTAGAGTTGACAGGGACCTAAGAAGGCTCCTTGAGTTCAGAGACTGTCTTAGCTTTTATATTTCTATCCACAGTATCTAGCACTATGCCTACTACATAGAATGTGTTTAATAAGTTCTTTTAGATTTACTGGTCATTTTAGTTCAAACCTTCATCTTACATATGAGGAAATTAAAGCCTACAAAGTTTTAAGTGACTTGCCCAAGGCCACCTGGATAAATCATCATGACATAATAATAACTTAATGTAGTATTCTCATAATGAGAGGCAGTGGGGTATAATGGATAGTACACCAACCTCAAAGCCAGGAAGACCTGAATTCAAGTCCCTGCCTGCAACATATATTGATTGTGAGACCCTGGCCAAGTCAATTTACTTCTTAGTGTTCCAGGAAACTCTCTAAGACTGGAAGTTGAAGATATGAGGACGATTTGCATCAGTAGAGGGAGTTTCTTACATGGCATTTGTAATCCAGATTAAGTTTGGCAAAGCACTTTATATAGATTTTCTCATTTGAGCTTCAAATCAACCTTGTAAGAAAATGATAACTAGGATAAATAGACTAAATAGCAGTCATTTTCAGTCTTGTCTGACTGTTTGTGACTCCACTTGGGTTTTTCTTGGCAAAGATACTGGAGTGATTTGCCATTTCCTTCTCTAGTTCATTTTACAAATGAAGAAACTGAGGCAAAAAGGGTTAAGTGACTTGTCCAGAGTCACACAGCTAGTAAATGTCTGAGGCAGGATGTGAACTTGGCTCCTTCTGGACTCTGGGGCTAGTGCTCTATCCACTGCATCATCTAGCTGCCCAGAAAACTCACTATTATCCCCTTTATTGCCCATTTCCCCAGGATAGCCCATAGGTATAGATCTAATTGTTAAAAATTATTTCCTGTGATTATGCTAACCTCTTCCTGCTGGTACCTATTTATCCTAGCTATACCTGTGGGGACCAGGCAGAGGAAGAAATTCAACCTCTCTTCCACACGGCAAATATTTGAACAATATTGTTTCCATCATTGCTGTTTGTCCTTTGTTCTTGGAGAGGACCATGACATCAGGAAAGTAGTGCCATGATTTGCAAGTGAGTTGGATTTAAGTCACCACCTTACTTTCTCTTTTGGAGCCATTGGAGTCAAATGACAAGATATAGGTCAGGACGCTACTGTAGTGCCTTCCTTAAGGCTTTCCCGATTCCTTTAACTGAACTTCTTAAGACATTGTTTTGAATTTTTCACAATCTTCTGGATGCATTTCAGAATATGGTCCCCAGAATTGGACATAACACTTCATACATGTTCTGACTAGAATAGAAAACAAGAGAGCTATCATTTTCCCAACAGGATTTTTGGCTCCCATGTTACACTGCCTATTCATATTCAGCCATGAGACACTCCATATATCTTTTTCATCGTTAGACCAAATATGAGATAATTTATCTCAGTACCAGTCTTTCAAAGGAATAGAAAGTCTAGGTATGAATCATTTTTACTTCAATTTTCTTTTTAAATATGGGTTCTTTTTGCCTCTCCGAATACACCTTCCTTCTCAAGAATAATTCATTATCTTCTTATCTTCAGGATTCTAGTCAGCTGCAAGCCTGTGTATCTAATGATTTTAAACATCATTATCTCACTCCTTTTTGGCCTTCCTGGCTCCTAATTATTTCTCTTCAGTTTTCTTCTTTCTTGTCTTCTCCTTGTTTTCTGCACCCAAAGTCATTGCTTTTAATCTAGTTACCAAATTTGACTACATCCTGAAACCCTCAGCAAAGTCTTTCCAAGTGAAACCATCATGGAGTCTTCACATTGGATTGACTTTTGCTTTAGTATATGTGCATGTATGTGTGTGTGTGTGTGTGTGTGTGTGTGTGTGTGTGTGTGTGTGTGTTATGCCCTTGTTAGGAAGAAAGACTTGGAGGGAAAGGTAAATATGGGGAAAAAAATCCTAAGATATCTCATATCTCAGACAAGTAATTTCCTCCTCAAATGCTATATTCTTAGAGAATATGATAGGCTAATGGGGCAGATTGTGAGCCTTCAGGGCAAGGACTATGTCTTTACATGTTGAAATACCCAATCTAAACAAACAAGAATGTGGAGAGGTAAGAAACTGGAGAACAACCATTTGTGTTAAGGGACAGGACTGGATTTGTTCCTCTTGAGATGACCTAAAGGTCTCCCTCTCACTCACTCTCTCTCTCTCTCTCTCTCTCTCTCTCTCTCTCCCCCTTCCCCCCCCCTCTCCACCACCATCACACCTCTTTTCCCCACTCCACCCATATTTACGTCACTAGCCTCTTCCCCTCAGTTATAGGAAGCTGATTCAGGCTCATAGTGAATGAGCAAAGCAGCACTTATGCTTACACTACCACATGGATATCATTCAAAGGAAATAGAATGCTCATACCATGACTTTGAAAGAGGGAAGAGAACTTGTGGGAGAAGAGGAAGGAAGGATATAGAAAGGCAAGCGATGGCAGAACATGCAGGATGCTATGACAGTGAAGGACACCTCTTGCTCCGTTTGATAACATTTCCCTGGTCAAGTTAGGTTATTCACAATGATCTGACCCAGGGGCCAAAGCAAACCAAGCATTGTACTGAGAGTTGATTCCAATAATTTTCTAGGTGAGCTCTTTGATTAAACTGGTGACAAAAAAGACCTTAAATTGCTTAGTTGTGCCAGATTAATCAAAGACTTTGAGTAACTCCGTTCATTCAGTTTTTCTTCCTTACTCATGCTGAAAGTCAGGAGTCCTGAGACTGACTGCTCACCAAGAGGCCTGGATTTTTGTCATAGCTCTGCCATTAAGGAACTTGTGGTGTGATATTGGACAAAATCACTTCTGGATCTCAGTTTCCTTATCTATGATATCAAGTGCTTTAAAGTTTGAAAATATCTATATACATATGTGCATACATACATGCATATTTTACACATTTCCTTATATGTAAGATAAGTATGATAATGTGTGTAACTATTTTGAATAGTTTCTGCAAGGCTCAAATAAGATTATATTTTATGTATATTGTTATATTATGTATACATATATGATTTAAAAGTATGTTAGATATAATAAATGTAAGCACATAACATGTGCATATAGTTATAATCTCATTTGATTCTCACAACAACCATGCAAAATAGTTACTACAAATATTGTTATCATACTCATTTTACATATGAGGAAACAGTCTCAGAATGGTGAAGTGACTTGCTTATGACCATATATAGTGAGTATTAGAGATGGGAATAAACTTGTCTTTCAAACTCCATTCACTGTTTCGTGCAGAGGCAAACTATATGACTTTAAGGGAAAGGGGAGGAGGGGAAGAGAACAAGCATTTATTAGGCATCGACTATAGATCAGGCATTGTACTAAATTCTTTATAAATATTATCATGCTTCATACAACAACCCTGGGGGTAGGCACTATTATGTTCCCCATTTTACAGTTGAGGAAAATGAGGCAGATGGAATTTAAGTGACTGTCCCAGGGTCACACAGCTAGTAAATATCTGAGGCAGAGTTTGAACTCAGGTCTTCCTGACTCCATCACTGCGCTACCTAGCTGTGGGTTTTATCTCTAAAGTTTCTTCTAGCTCTACAAGTCTATGGACTTAGACTTTTTGGCTTCAGACTAAATACAAGATAATCAGCAAGATGGCCTCATTGTCACTCATATTACTGGCTGCTGAAATGTAGACATGACTGAAGGACAAATCTCAAGGGGACCGAAAGGGATTTGATCACCTACCTTGCTGTAGACAGCTAGTGAACAGGATGTAATTTATTTTCTCATGTAGCACTAAGCACAATATCCAGCAACCTACCCCAGTACCTTGCACATAGTAGGTGCTTTAACAAATACTATTGGATTGAAAAATTTTTTACCTTTCTAGAGTTTATGGAGATCAAGTTCCTATACTGAACTAAATGTAAAGCAAATGCTCATGAGAAAAGTATGCATGAAAATCCACTTAACTCCTTTCTGGTCACAGTCTTAGTATTTTCTTAAGGAATAGTGCTAGGAAAGTCAGACAGTACAAAGGCTTGCAGTTTAGCTATGCCATCTAGAGGGAACATCATGAATCTCTAAGAATCATGACAAAAGGGAAGGAAATTATTAAATTTCTTTTTTTTAGGTACCCAGGACATTGGCAGACCTAGCTAAGGGTTAGGAGAAAGGAGGAAGAAGAAGAGTCATGGTCTTTGGTTATTGTACAAAAGGTTACAACAAAATAAGTTTCTGGTCTAGATGTTAGGAGTGAGTCCAGTCCTCACTGGAGTTCAATCTTCTGGCCACTGAGCATGTGGTTCACCAAATCATCCTGTACTAGGACTAATGGGAGAAACTGAGGGAAGAAAATAAAGGGTCCTTGATATGAGAAACATGACACAGTCTCTCTGGGCTTTGGTTTCTTGATTTAGAGCTAGCCCAGTCCGCTCTTCTTTCATGAGGAGGTTAAAATGATCAATTGCCCCAAAGTTCAGAAGGATAGAGTTCTCTGACTTTTTCGGTACTTTAAAAAAATAGTATAGTTAACAAAGTAGAATAAAAATTGAACGCTGCTCTGACACAAGATAGTTGGGGCACATATACATATACCTATAAAGAGACAAATAGACATGCTTAGAACATATAAATGGAGAGACATACCTGTGGCCAAACTATACCTGTGGAGGAGCATATACATGGGAACACATGACCAAGGCACATCCATAGAGAAACACCTCTTCATCTCTGATGCTGCAGGTTCAACAGTAGTGATATCATTATACTACTAGCTCTGGGACATGAAGTTGCTGCCGAATAGGCTCCTGTGCCTCCTCATTCTCAGGGCTGCTAAATTATTCTCTGCTTTTAGCTTTGGGGTTCCCTTTCTTCTGGTCACTGCCTGGCCATCCTGGCTCCTGCCTATAGGTGTGAGGGCGAGGGAAGTTGTAAGGTTAAGTTCATAATGTTTCAGGCCTTTTCAATTCTTTGTGTGCCTTTGAACCTACAATCTCATCTTTCTTGTCCATTTCAAAGAAAATGATCTGTAGCATAGATTTTATTCCTAGCTGTTTCAAGTCAACAAGCATTTTTAAATGTCTGCTATGTGCTAAGCACTGGGGCTACAGGCAAAGGTGAAAATATTCCCTGCCCTCAAGGACCTCACAATACAAAGAGGGTCTGGAGAGATAATGTGCAAATAACTATGTACAAAACAAGACATAGGGTAATTTATTGCTAATCTCATTAGCGTTCAAGGCAACTAGGAAGGGCTTCTTGCAGAGGGTGGGATTCTAGCTGGGACTTGAAGGAACCTAGAGAAACTAGGAAATGGAGATGAGGAGAGAAAACTTCCAGGCATGGAGAATAGGCTAGGGAAAAAAAGGTGGAGTTGGTAGATGGACTGTCTTGTGACTTTCTTCCTCTTTTAAAAGGAGTTCTTTCTGGGAGTGGTGATATACATCTGTAATCCCTGCTCCCAAGGAGGCTGAAGGATCTCTTGACCTCTGGAGTTCCAAGCTGCAGGAGGCCAAGTTGATTGGGTGTTTGCACTATATCTGGCATCAAAATGGTAAGCCTCTATGAGTGGAGTTATTTGAAAATGGGCAACATGACCCAGGTTGGAGAAGGAAGAGGTCGAAGCTCCCTTTCTAATCAGCTGAGGATTTGGGCCCATGAAAGATCACTGTATTTCTAGCCTAAGGGTCCCAGGGAGATCCAGTCTCAAAAAAAAAAAAAAAAAGAAAAGAAAAGAAAAGAAAAAGAAAAAGAAAAACAAACAAACAAAAAATCCCAGATGGAAATGAAACTAAGTCAGAAAAAGACAAAGAAAGAAGTCATAGCAGTTCACTAGGAAGACATAGCGCAGAACATGTGTAGTGGGTGTCCTTTAGGGGCTCTTCCCTCTTTACTCTTTTTAGAGCACACTCAGTTATCATTGCTAGTGACTATACCATAATTCCTGGAGACCTGTGGAAATGTGAGCACTAACAGATATTCTCCACCTGCTACCAGCCGTGTATGGCTCATCTCTAAAGTGAGGGCCCTGCCACTGCTTTATTGGTTGCTGAGCCAGAGCCATGGATAAGCTTTATCTCTCAGCTGGCCCCACATAACCATGAGCACATGTTCTATCCCCCTGGATAGAGCTATCTTCCTATTCTCATGTTCCCTTCTACAACTGAGTGACTGAGCAGAAATTGTGAGATGGATGCATCTAGATGACCTTAGGAGTTTTAGAAGTGTATGAAGTCTAAGAAGGCCAGCAAGGCAGCAGCTACGGTGACCACCAGAGTGTGGTTGACAGGATCTGGCTAGTGCCAAGGAAAGAGTCAATATGAGCGACAGACAGACAAAAAAAATAGCCAAATTATTAGGATGAGGCTTATTACCAGCTTCCCAGCAGACCAGCACTTTGCAACCTGGCTATAAATTAATTTTTGGAATTTTGTTTAAAATGTTGTGCTAATACATATTTTTGCTTATCACTGCTTTTCATATGGGAATAAAATGATCTGTTGGGTATATGATGATGTATGTAGTGTATTGGGTATCTCCTTTACTTCCCTTTCCTCGCTTAGGAAGAAACCCTAGACTAGAACTCAAAGTAGAACTGTCCCCAGAGAAGCTGGATTTAGGGTAATGAGTCACTGAATATGAGAATTAGAAGGGTCTACTTCCCTCACCAAGAAATCAAGTTTCCCAAAGAGCTGAACTTTTTCTAGCACTGTGAGCATTTTCAAATTATAATTGACCAGAATTGCAGAATGGGGATTTCACACAGCCCAGGGAAGGAGAATATGCACAGTATATACACTTCATGTAATATATTTGACCTTTATTTTTCTTAAGTAAGCTTCTCCTAAAAGTGGATGGTGGATGATTCACAAGAGAGATAGGGAAACCAAAGTTGCAGGCTTAAAAAGTTTTAAACTCACTTAATGAGAGAGAATAGTAACTTGATTAAACCTTAACAAAATAAAGTAGCATATCAAAATTTTAATATTATATCCAGATGAATTTGAGTCCACTTCCTAGATATCTTGTAAATGAAGCCTGTATCAGAGAAACTTGCTGTGGAGACTTTTCCCACTTAATTATTTTCCTTCTAATTTAACCTACACTTGTTTTGTGGAAACTTTTAAATTTGTGTATTTAAAATTGTCCATTTGATTATCTGTCATCTCTATTCTTTATTTGGTCAGGAATTCTTTCCCTATCAATGGTTGCAAAAGGTGTCATCTTTCTTTGGTTTTTATTTAAGTTGTAACCTTTTGGAAAGATTTATGATGTAACCTTTTAAACAGATACCTAAAGCATGTATCTATTTAGAATATTGTAGTATATGGTTGAAAATTTTAGTCTAAACTTAATTTCTGCCAGATTGCTTTCAGTTTTCCCAGCATCAGTTTTTGTCAAATAATGAATCCTCACTCTAGCAGGTGGATTTTTTGGGTTTATCAAACATTATTACTATTTTCATTTGCTTCTGTATCATGTGTACCTAATATGTTCCCCCTGGATTTAAATCTTTCGAAGTGAACTTATTCACAGAATTCAAAACTTTTTCATTTGTTGTAACCAATGTTTCCACATATGGATGGTGTGGTGGTGGCTGATGGAACACCTGTGTTTTCTTGGTGTTCATTATTAGGCCAAAATTAGCACAGGCAGCAGAGAATTGATCCATACTTCGTTGCATCTCAGTTTCAGAGCCTGCATTGATTGCAGAATCATCTGCAAACAGAAGATCATGCACCAACTCTCCTTCCACTTTGGTCTTGACTTGTAACTTTTTCAAATTGAAGAACTTACCACCAGTACGGCAGTTGACTTTGAGGCCGTGTTCATCCTCATTGAAAGCATTTGTCATAGCTGAAAACATCATGCTAAAAAGCATGGGAGCAAGCACACAGCCCTGTTTCACTCCATTCATGACTGAGGAGGCATGAGAGCTTTGTCCATTATCCAGAACGTGGGCAAACATGTCATCATGAAATTGATGTATGATATTGATGAACTTCTCCAGGCAACCAAATTTTGACATAATTTTCCATAAACCCTCATGACTAACAGTGTCAAAGGCCTTGATCACATCCACAAACATTGTGTACAGACCTCTGTTCTGCTCCTGGCATTTGGCAACCAAATTTTGACATAATTTTCCATAAACCCTCATGACTAACAGTGTCAAAGGTCTTGATCATATCCACAAACATTGTGTACAGACCTCTGTTCTGCTCCTGGCATTTCTTCTGGAGTTGTTGGGCAGCAAGCACCATATCAACTATTCTTTGGCCCTTTCTGAAACCACACTGGCTCTCAGGCATATGACCACCTTCCAGGTATATCAGCCTATTAAGGAGGACTCTAGCAAGAACTTTGCCAGCAATGACTAAGAAAGAGACCCCCTTGTGATTGTCGCAGGACAATCTGTTCCTTTTACCTTTATAGAGATGAACAATGGAGGCATCCTTGAACTCCTGGGGGAATAACCTCCTCTTGCCATATAACCTGGAAAGTTTCAGTCAGCTTTTGTATGAGGTCCCCCTACCTCGGAAATCTCAGCTGGAATAGAATCAACACCGGGTGCTTTGCCACAGGAAAGGAGTCTAGTGGCCCTCAAAACCACTTCTTTAGTTGGAAGTTCAGCTAAGGAGGCATAGACTTCAACCTAAGGTAAACAGTCAGTGGCCTCAGCATTGAGTGATGAGAGAAGTTCTGAATGCTGTGGATAAGTTCACTTACCTTGGTAGTGTATTTTCTAGGGATGTACGCATTGACGATGAGGTTGATGCATGCATTGCCAGAGCTAGCTTTGTGTTTGGGAGGCTCCAGAGAAAGGTTTGGAAGAGAAGAGGTATTAGACTGACTGTCAAACTGAAGGTCTACAGAGGTGTTGTGCTGACCCCATTGTCATATGCTTGTGACACATGGACAGTCTACCAATGCCATGCCAGGAAATTGAATCACTTCCATTTGAACCATCTTAGGAAGATTCTGAGGATCACCTGGTAGGATAAAGTATCAGACACTGAAATTGTTGCTCAAGCTGAACTGCCAAGTATTCAAACTATGCTTCAGAGAGCACAGCTCCAATGGGCTGGCCACATTGTTCGAATGCAAAATGTACACTTGCCAAAAAGACTATTTTATGGAGAATTTGCATGGGGCAGGTGATCACATGGAGGCCAGAAGAAGTGCTCCAAGGACATTCTCAAGGTCTCTCTCAAGAGAGGGGGGGCCACTGGCACAGGACCACTCAGCGTGGCATGCCCACATCAGAAAAGGTGCTGTGCTCTATGAACAAAGCAGAATTGATACAGCACAAAATAAACTTAGGATGCGCAAATTTGGAGTATCCACCCCAATATTTACCCGGACTATCGGTGCCCAACCTGTGGTAGAGCATTCCAAGCTCGTATTACTCTGATCAGCCACAGTCGGACACGCTGAAATTTCACTTTATCATGGTGATGTCATTTTGGTCCTCTTTGAAGACGGACACCAATCAGCCAAATCTTTCTAACTAGTATCTAATGTTTTTGGTGATTACTGTTACAGTATAAATTGATGTCTAAGAACACTGTTTGAAATATGCTACTCTTAGCCTCCTTTCTTTCCCTTCCCTCCCCAACCTCCAATTATTTTCCTGAAGATACTCTATCTAGTCTCTTTGGTGAAACCTAGTGAGACCAGTGTTGTTTCTTTTCCCCCTCAGCCAAAAATTCTCACTCACCTGAAAATCACCTGAAGATATACCAAATCACATGAATATTAAATATAATGAACAAATCATAAGGCAAAGCACCCTAGGACTGGCTGCTTTAAATAAGAAAACAATGCAGCACTAGCAACAAAAGGAATAATAAAAGTTAAAATAACTCATCCAAAAGTACTGATTATAATTCCTCAATGAAAACTACATCTGGTTATATGCTATTTCTTCTGCAACATCAGAAATTAGTCTAATAAAAGTTTATAGGAATTAGAATGGACCTCAGGGACCATCTTCATTTTGTGGATAATAGAATTAAGGTCCAGAGAGGGTGTTACTTACCTAAGGTAGAATCAGAGATAGGCTTTGAACACAGCTCCAGAACTAATGCTCTTTTCATTGTACCGCTCTGTGAAATAGATCAGGCTGTTTTGTGACCTACTGATCTTTCTTTATATATTCTAAACTTGTTTATAATATGGAATGACATCATCCCTGAACTTTACAGATTGTCTTTAAAAGAAAACATCTCTAGCAGCATGGTATATAGTACATAGAGAATGGACTTGAAAGTCAGAAAGAATAAGTCTGAAGTCCCACTTCTGACATATAATGACTATGCAACCCTAAGTAAGTTACTTAACTTCTCAGTGCTCTAGGTAACTCTAAAACTTGAAATTGCAGAAAAGATTCTAACCTTCATTGGTAGAGGGAGAGTTCTCATCTAGAAGTTCCCTATTGTTTTTTTCAGTCATGTCTTCTTGGTCTCATTTGGGGTTTTCTTGGCAAAAATTCTAGAGTAGTTTGGCATTTCCTTCTCCAACACATTTTACAGATGAGGGAACTGAGTCAAATAGGGTTAAAGGACTTGCTCAGGACCACACAACTGAAATTGTCGGTCCATTCCCTAACACTCTCCTCTACAAATGAGATTTTTGGCAGAAAATGCATGGCAGCTAGGTTCAATCTTCTCCCTTTGTTTGATTTGAGCTTCTACTAAGATCTAGTGCAGGTTATAGCGCAGGGTTCCTTACATATTGTCTTCTTCACTGGAAACATCCCCTTCTGAGTTGTTAGGGACTGCTAGGTGGTACAGTGAGTATAATGCTGGGCCTGTTGTTAAAAAGACCTGAGTTCAAATCTGACCTCTAACATTTACTATCTGGTGACTCTGGGCAAACCACTTAATCTCTGTCTGCCATAATTTCCTCAGTTATGAAATGGAAATAATACTAGCACTTACCTCCCAGGCTTGTCATAAGGATCAAATAAGTTAATATTTGTAAAGTGTTTGGCTCATAGTATATGCATAATAAATTCTTGTTTCTCAGATGGTCTACTTATAACTGGTAGATTGTATCTTCTCCTTAAAATCTGCTTAATTAATTACATTTCATTTGTGGAAATCTAACTAATTTCATATAAACAATAGACGGTTTCTATAAATTGTAATTTTTTTAAAATAGAACTCCTACGATTTTCTGACATTATTTGGTACAATGCCAATTAGCACCATCTCCTAACTTAAAAAGGAGGAAATAACCATTTATCCATTAATTTGGATGTTCCTTGACTCATATTTTCTCAGCAAAATGTCATCATCCGGCTGACAAACTTGGACATTGTACCTATGTTTACTTCCGTCAGAATTTTTATGAACTGAGGTCATAAATGGTAAGCTTTCTTCAATCTCTCTTAACTGGGAAATGTATTGATAATAAACAGTTATAGCCTTTTCCTCCTTTGTCTCCAAAGCACAAGTCAATAAGTAGCCAAGGTTCACACTCAAACATCAATAAATTTTATGTAAAACTTGTGATATTATTCCTGGCAGAGTTGTATTCATGAACTAAAAGTGCCACGTGTAGGCTCTGTTGAGATTTTTGTTCAGGCTTCAATGTTCCCAATATGTTCATAGATATTCAAATTATTGCTAGGTACAGATAAGTGTTAATAATGAATTCCCCGAAATGATCTCATTGATTTGAGTTTGCGCTATTTGAAGTTGGAATTGTGTGAATTGGTCATTGGTTCTAGCCCAGTGGAAATAATTGAATTCAAATAATGTCATGTAGCATTTATAAAATGCTCAGATTATTGATCTCCTTGAAGACTGTAAAGTATGGTTTTCTATTTCTTGTATCTTGCCAAAGTCAACATTTTAAAAAATAATTTGCTTTCAAAGTTCCTACCAGCATTCAGAATGAATCCTTACAGGGAATCTGTGCACTGAAAAATACTTCTCTCATAGTACTTTAACAACTGTGAAAGAATTTTAGTTTCGCATTTTATGTGCCCGTGCATATCCAGTGAAATTATTAGTCACTACTAAGGCATGGCTTGTATAAATGATAAACAGTTAATGCCCATGAGTTCCAATAGTTTGCTAGTGCAAACTTTTCAAGTACAGAATGCTTGTATTGGTGTGTGTGTGCATATGCATATAACAAGTTTCACATTTCTAAGTGAAGTCTACAGACATCTTACTCCATTAAAATCTGTTCCTTACTAGCTTCAGGGTTCTCTTTTGGCCCATCTGTCCACAATCTGTTATACAGATTACAATTTTTTTGCCAGGAATTGAAGTAAAGTTCACTGGCTTGTAGTTGGCAGACTCCTTCCTTTCCCCTTTGTTAGAAACTGGTATAATATTTGCCCTTTTATAATCCTTTGATGCTTTTCCTTTTTTACATAACCTTTGAAAGGTCGTTGAGTATGAGCTCCTTGAGGGCAGGAATTGTCTTCTGGTTTTCTTTTTATCCCCACCACCTAGCAGCAACTCCAACATTTGCTGTTCAACTGCTCCATTGGGTCTTTCTCTTTATGATCCCATGGACCATAGCACGCCACACCCTTCTGTCCTCCACTAATTCCCAAAGTCTGTCCAATTGCTGTCCGTTGCTTCTATGACATTACTTGTCCATCTCATCATCTACTATCGTCTTCTCCTTTTGCATTCAATCTTTCCCAGCATCAGAGTCTTCTGTCTTCTTATTATGTGGCCAAAGTATTTAAGCTTCAGGCTCAGTATTTGTCCTTTCAATAGTCGGTGTTAATTTCTGTAAGTGTTGAGTGGTTCTTGCTGTACAAGAATGTCAAGAGTCTTCTCCAACACCACAACTCAAAAGCATTAGTGCTACAGCATTTTGTTTTCCTTATAGTCCAACTCTTACAGCCATACATTACTACTGGATAAACCATGGCTTTGACCATATGGACCTTTATAGGTAAGGTAATGACTCTGCTTTTTAGTATGCTGTCCAGATTTGCCATAGCTTTCCTTCCAAGGAGTAGGCATCTTTTAATTTCATGGGTGCAGTTGTCATCTGTAGTAAACTTTGAACTCAAAAACATAAAACCTGACCCTATTACCATTTCTTCTCCCTCTGTTTGCCAGGAAGTAATGGGACCAGATGTCACAAGGTTAGTTTTTTTTTTTTTTTGATTTAAGCTTCAAGTCAGCTTTTACACTGCCCTCTTTCTTCCTCATCAAGAGGCTTAATTCCTCTTCATTTTTTGCCATTAGAGTGATATTGTCTGTGTATCTGAGATTGTTAATATTCCTCCCAGGAACCTTAATTCTGACTTTTGATTCATCCAGCCTGGTATTTCATGTGATGTACTCTGCATGTGACAAATAAGGTGACAGTTTATAGCCTTGTTGTACACCTTTCCCAATTCTAAACAAATCAGTTGTTCCATGTTCAGTTCTAACTGTTGCTTCTTGACCCACATACAGGTTCCTTAGGAGACAAGTAAGATGACTCGGCACATAGTAAGTGCTTAATAAATGCTTAGGACTTGGCATATAATAAGTGCTTAATAAATGCTCATTGATTGTTAATGGCTCAGCAATTACATCAATACTCAAGGATGTGGTTCATCATTCATCCAAGGGTATCTAGGTGCTGTTTTGCTACCTCCTTACTTACCTGGAGGAACATCTATCCATCAACCACTTCTATCCTGTTCTTTATAATCCAAAAATTATTCTCCTTGACAGAAAAAACAGAATTGAATTGAGTTGAGAAAGTCTTCCTTCTTTCTCTCATTGATTATCTCATTTATCCTCAGAAGCTACCTTTTTATTCTCTCATTTTCCCTCCATGAATTTTAAAATTCCACTCTTTTATGATTTTTCACTTTTTGTAGTATTTTGAGTTTCAGTAATTCTTACTAAAGGCTGTTAGGTGGTCCGATGGATAGAGCATCAGATCTGGAGACAATAGCTGAGTGACCTTGGACAAGTCTCTTAACTCTATTTGACTCATCTTCATTTGTGAAATAAGCTGGGGAAGGAAATGGCAAACTATTCCAGTATTTTTTGCCAAGTAAACACCAAATGGAGTCACAAAAAGTCAGACATGACTGAGATGACTGAACAACAAAAATCCTTATACTGTTTTTACAGAACCATGCCACACTTTTGTTTTCATTCTGTTATCTGCCCTTGCCAATCTCTATGTAGCTAAGTTTGCTGGAGACTGACTCCTTTACAGACAAGGGCAAAGTTCTCAAAGCTTAGCTAGAAAGTTTCTGGAAAATGTAGTTTCAAATAAACAGAATTGTTTCTTCCTGTCCTGAGAGACAATGAGGGCCTTGTTGTATCTCCATGAGGAGATGCACAGTAACAAAGGGTTATGTTGTGGCTGCTGACATGGTAGCACCCTGTGCACTGACCCACTGGATTGGGAAAGGAAGCTGAGTCTAGGATCCAAATGGAAAAGGTGAAGCAAAAGCAAAGAGGAGATGTTAAGGAGATGGAGTACAAAAGGGTAGTTGACCATGGTTAGTATTTTGTGTAACTAGGATCCTGAGTAGCAGCTGGTACTTTCTTCCACTGAGGCAGAAAGGACATCTGAGGCTACAGTATAAGGACTTTCATGTAACCGAGAATTCATACTGAAATTGCTCTTCTCCCTTTTCCTGTCCTGAAAGAACAGATATCAGTGTTTTGTTTTTAGAGTTGCTTGCTTGTTAATTTAACTAATACCAAAACTGATTGATTTAAGATAAAGAATTAATCTAAGTTCCTGGACGTGTGCTCTATCATCTGATAAAGGGAAGGTAGAGAGAAAATAGGCAATGTTTGGCAGTTACATATATAGAATTTTTTAAAAAGGTAGAAATTTAAACCCTTATTTCAAAGTGTCAGATTTCTAGCCTGGTTGGGAGCTTATATAGTTAAAAATAGAGAAATTTAATATATTTTAAGTAAGTGTTACAAAGTAGGCAAAGTTGGATCCAGGGTTTTCTGGGTTGGGTTTTTTTTCCTTTAAGCTAAATCAAGTCCATTGTCACTGTTTTTTGGAAGGAGGTTGAATTCTCAGACCGTATTTCTTTTTCTGTTGTCCCCCACCCCACCCCCACATACACAGAAAACTCTCTGTGGGGATGGAGTTGAAGGTAGTGACTTCAGAACAAGACTTGACTACTGAAAGAAGAAAAAAAGTGTCTAGGCTAGGTTGGTAATGCCCACATTCTAAGGGTGGGGTCCAGAAGAGGAAGTATCTCTTCCTTTCCTTTTTAACCTTCAAAATCTTCATAGAAAGCACAAAGGTCCCATGTATGTAAGTATGTACATGTGTGTATGTATATACCTACATATATATGTATATATATATATATCTTTTAAAAATCTAAATTGGTTGTTTGATGGTCTGTGTGTTTATCTTTTCATACAACTCCCATTTCCCCTCATCATTGAAATAATTTCTTTTTTTGTCTTTAGAATTTTATCCTATCTATTATTCCTCTGAAATCTTGAAATCTGCTTTCCAAAACTCTAGGGTGCATGTCAGATTGATTTTTAACCTCCTTTTTCTTGAATTCTAAAATGGAGTAGATCATCACTTAATCTTCTAAGGTTCCATCATTGTTTCCAACCCTAAAACCAATTCCTGCTTCTTAGTAAGAAGCAGATTCAGAATAGAATTTCTCCCAGTAAATAGGGTCTAGTTAGTTCCTCAACATTTGAAGGACAAAATTATCACTAAAGTAAGCTAAGAATTTAGTAGATGCTCTGTTTTTGACACTGAGATAAAGTATTGTGGAGTGAGTAGAGGGGAATTATATTTAAGATTTGAAAGCTAGGCTGGGGATAGGGTGTGAAAAGCTTTAAATGCCAAATGATGGAATTTATACTTGATCTTCTAGGTAAATGAGAGCCAATGAGTTTAATGAGTAAATGGAGTGATGTGGTCATACCTGTATTATATGAAGGATGAATTAGAGTGAGGAGAGGCTAAAGTAATGAGACCAAATAAGAGACTTGCAATATTCCAAGTCTATCATATCATTATTCACCTCGGTAATAAGTAAATAAAATAAGTAAATAAAACTAATCCTGGAATTCTGGACCTTAATCTCTTCTATGTGATTTCTAAAGACATTTATTTCCTATAATTTCTCTAAGAAGTTTAGAGATTAAACATCTTTTGTTTTAGCTCTACTTAGTTCAGTTGCATCAAATTCTTTGTGATCCTGTGGGTCATACTATCCATAGGATTTTCTTGGCAAAGATACTGGTGTGGTTTGCCATTTCTTTCTCCAGTGGATTAAGGCAAACAGGTTAAGTGACTTACCTAGGGTAAAAGTAAGCATCTGAGCCTGGATTTGAATTCAGATTTTCCTGACTCCAGGCCCTGAACTCTATCCACTGAGTCATCTAGCTGCCTCCATTGGTCCCACCTAGGGAGGGGCAAAGTAGAGGGATAAAGAGACAAGAATTTTGACAAGTAAAGGTACCTTGCTAATAGGAATAGGATAGGACTTAGAACTATGATTTCATTGGTATAGGGAATTCCCAGATGAAGAAACTCCCTCTACTAATGCAGATTGGTACCCTTTCTGCAGCTTATGGTTCTAAGACATCTCGGTCACTGAGAGTTTAAATGACTTACCTTAGGATGTGTCAGAGGCAGGACATGAACCTGATCTTCCTGGTCTTGAAGCCAGCTCTCTGCACTTCAAACAAGCTGCTCATAGACATGAAAAGATTTGCTTCCAGACCAGACAAATTTGTGAACAAAGCCCAGGGTTGAAAATTCCAGTTGCTAAACCAAACTGTCAAGGGCACTTTAATGTGCTCAAAAGAAGAAAGCTTGTTCTACCCTAATGAATGTAGACTGCAATCACTTCACATTTCTAGGGATTAAGGGTGACTTCAAAGTTATGGACCAAGATAATACCGTATTTACTGGTTAAATCATAGACATTTAGAGATAGAAGTGATCTTTGTGGCTGTTGACTTGTGCCCAACTCTTTGTAACTCCATTTGGGGTTTTCTGGGCAAAGATATTGGAGTGGTTTGTCATTTCCTTCTCCACCTCATCTTATGGATGAGAAACTGAGGCAGACAGGGTTAAGTGATTCGCCCAGCATCACAAAGCTAGTTATATGTGTCCGAGGCCAGATTTGAACTCAGAAAGATGAATCTTCCTGACTCCAGGACCAGAACTTTATCCATGGCACCACCTCACTGCCAGAAGTGATCTTAGAGATCATCTAAATTCTAACTTCATTTTACAAATAAAGGAATTGAGAGGCCCAGAGAAGTTTGCTTTAGATTGTAATGCTAATGAATGACAGAGCAAGTGTTAAGAGAGCCTGAGTTTGAATGATGTGATGTACACTACCTGAAGTATTCGATTCATTTTTTTTCTGAGTCTCAGTGGTATCATCTGTAAAATAAGGAAGGCTAGACTAGATCATCTCTAA
The DNA here is from genome assembly GCA_028658325.1 of Potorous gilbertii. Classification (NCBI taxonomy): domain Eukaryota; kingdom Metazoa; phylum Chordata; class Mammalia; order Diprotodontia; family Potoroidae; genus Potorous; species Potorous gilbertii. The sequence goes on along the minus strand of CM053769.1, from coordinate 435,709,033 downwards.
AAGTCCCATCTAGCTCAAAATTTATGCTTCTATGATTGCAAATCTAGTTCTTTTGACTCCAAATCTAGCATATCATGGACTATAGTGCACCAAAAATGCTGTGTAATTGAAGGGCACTTTAGTAATGATATGTTCTATTTTAATCCCTCCATTTTACAGAAGGATAAACTGAGGTAGAGAGCCTCACCCAAGGCATTTATTTGTATGATTTATTTATTTATTTGTATGATTTGTTCACTTATTTCTATTTATTTATTTTTGCCCCTTCTGTACCCAGAGGTCCCCAGAATTCTGAGAGGAACCATCATGTCAACTACAATAGCCTGGTTTTCTTAGACACCAGATAGGATTGGGATAGCATGATTGGCCTTAAATATGACATATATTTAGAGCAATAAACAAAATAGGATGTCTTTCTAGGACCTAATTTCCACTTTTCTGGCTAATTAAATGTCAAAAGTGGGAGGAAATGCTCATAATTGATTGGTAGGTGGAAGACAGATTTGTGTGCAGTCACATCCCTAGCTAATGTTCCACTTTTTCACTCTACATGCCAAAAGGTAGTGCTTTCAAAGCTGAAATCATCACTTGAACATTTAGTGAAAGGAGCAATATGGGAAGGGTTTGAGGCACTGAATTCAATGAAAAAATACTTGAACTTATTGACAAAAATGATAGAGCTGCCAAAACTATTTACACATAGAATCAGTCGAATTCAGGAGCATTCTTTTTTGGGAGGGTGGGGTGGGTCAGGTGGGTTCTGCCATTTTAGCTAGAAAAGCATACTGTGCTGCTTTTGAATTCTCCAATTAAAAAAATGTTAGGAGCAGGTAAGTGGTACCATGGATAGAGTGTCAGGTTTGGAGTAAGGAAGACTCTTCATGAAATCTAGCTTCAGATATATATAACTAGCTTTGTGACCCAGGGCAAATCACTTACCCCTGTTTTTTCAGTTTCCTCACCTGTAAGAAGACATGGAAAACCCCTCTAGTATTTTTGCCAAGAAAACCCCAAATGGAGTCACAAAGAGTCAGATACAACTGAAAAAAAATGATTCAAAATGAATGAACGAGCATTAAGATGTTATTAGATATTACAACTGTAGTTCATCTCTGGAATCTTTAATTAGAATTATTTAGACTCTAGGAAATGAGAACATGAGACAGGTCAGAGTTTAAAGATGACCATTCTTAAGACAGGTTTTCTTCCAGAATTTAAAGATAGGTACCCTATACATAGTCTTCTTCCTCTTCTGGAGGTTTTTAATGTCCCTATAAAAACGGAAGAGAATATAATTAATTCCTCCTCTTTTTCTCACTCAGTCATTTTTGAGACTTTCATTCTTTGTTTCAGATGTTTCCAGATGTTGCAGTGGCAGATTAAAGACAATTTCCCTTCCCCTCTTTCTTATTTCCCCCCCTAGTGTATTCTCTTTCCCCTTCCTTTTCTTTTCTTTTTTTTGAAGACCATCAAAATGTAATGAAATCACTCTCACATTCTCTTGTCAATTGCTATTATGATGTTACTGTTATTGCTACTGGTGCTAATGACAGTGATGGAACCAAAGGGAACTGATGAGATGTCTAAGAGACAAGGAATATGTAGAAAGAGAAGATGGTCCAGGATAGAACCTGGAAGAATAACCATACTTAAGGAGTAGGAGATGGATGATGATCCAGCAAAGAAAACTAATATATAGGCAGAAGAAGAGCCAATAGAGAACAGCATAGAAACCAAGGGAAGCGAGAAGACTATTAAAACCCAGCTCTGCCATGAGACTACCTATTGAGTCTTGGGCAACTTTCTTAAACTCTCTGAGCCTCAGCATCTACATTTGTAAAACAAGGGGGTTGGATGCTCTGATCTCTAAGCTCCCTTCTAGGATTGAAATGCTATGATTTTATAGTTCCCTGGCAAGTATCTATATATTGAATTAGAGTTCAGACTATGCTTATAAGTTAACTCTGATTAGGCACTTCTCTCAGTGGTATAGTTAGTGCTAGACTCAAGATTTTTTTGCCCAAAATATCCTTTTCCAGTACTCTAAACAAGTTCTTTGGATATGAGAAGGTCTTACGGAATCAGAAGAGCATCCTTGAAGTCATCAGAGACAACTTTTCTGCTACTAGGAAGGATTATTTCAGGGAGAGAGTCTCAAACTAGTCTTTTCTAATACCTTAATGCTTATTTGTGTCTCCATTCAAAGTATTTGCAGTATTTAAGATACAAATGTATAGAAGTAGTTGGGAAGCCTACAGACTTCACATATTTAACCTGACACTCCATAATCCATAAGAAACCTGGGAATGCAGGTGATTTGAATTTCACACATCGTTTAAGTGTTTCTGCATCCTGTACACAACAAAACCTAACTGATGACTATTTTGAGTGAAATGATTCACTAGACCAAGGTTAATAAGCAATGAAACCACCCAGTGGCTAAAGAATGAGCCTCCATAATTAACAAGTGGCTAACATGCCAATCAGGAAAAAAACTATGTTTGAATCCTAATGGTTGTGGTCTAGGACTGACTCAGGCAGGTCCAGTAGTTCAGGACTTCTTAAACTTTTCCCACTTCTCACCCCTTGTCTTGGAGTTCATTGACATTGAGTGACTTGAGGGCATGCGCAGGGCAAAGTGTGCATGCTTTGTGTTCAGAACCAAGAAATTGGGCAATTCAACATGGTCAAGTGCTGCCAGAATCATCTCAGATTCATTATGTGTTTGATTTTGAATTAATTTTTGGTTGTTGCATGTTCAGAAACCTTTTACTATTGTGAAATTTTTTGTGACCTGGGTCATGACTAACAGTTTAGGAAGCACTGCAGTAGCTCAGGTATGAGACTGGAATCAATGAAATGCTTGCATAGACCATCTAACAGCTAACAAGAAGAGGCTAATAGTCACAGTATTAAAAGCATATGGCTCTAAAATTCATTCCCCAATTGACAAATGGTCACAGAATATAATCAAGCAGTTTTCAAAAAAAGAAATCAAAGCTATGAAAAGTCATGTAAAGGATATACTGTCATTAATAATTAGAGAAGTACAAATTGAAATAATCCTGAGTTTCCACCTTTCACCCACAGCATTGGCAACATGGACAGAAAAGGATAAATACTAAAGAGGCTATGGGAAAATAGGGACATTCATGCACTGTTGGTGAAACTGTGAACTGGTCCAACCATTAAGGAAAGTAATTTGAAACTCAGAGAGGTCAAATAAAGCAAAAATAAGAAAGGAAGGAGAATAAGCATTTATTAAGTGCCTCTCGTGTGAAGCACTTTAACAAACTATCTCATTTGATTCTTACAATAACCATGTAAGGTAGGTGCTACCATTTTACAGATGAAGAAACTGAGACAGACGGAGATTAAGTGACTTGTTCAGGGTTACACATTTAGTTCGTTCTGACTCTAAGGTCAGAGCTCTATCTCCTGCACCACCTCATATATACACATACATGCATGCAAACACAAACACTTTTAGCAGCTCTTTTTGTTATATTCAAGGGCTTGAAATGAAGGACATGCCCATCTGCTGAGGAATGGCTAAATAAATTATTCTGTATGAATGTAATGGCATACTATTGTGCCATATGAAGAGATGAAGAGAATGATTTCAGAGAAATCTAGGAAACCTTGTATGAACTGATGCAGTATAAAGTAAGCAGATCCAGAGAATAATTTATGCAATAGCTTTGAACATGCTAAGAACTCGATCAATTCAATAACCAATGATGATTTCAGAGGAAAAATGATGAAATGCGCTACTCATCTAGAGAGAGGTAATGGATTCAAGATGCAGAATGACACATATATTTGTATATAGCCAATATGGAATTTGTTTTGCTTGACTGAACGTTGGTTACAAAGGTTTTGTTTTTCTTTTCTTTTTCCAATGGTAAAGAGAGATGAGGAGAAAAGAATAAATGTTTATTAATTGAAAAAATCAAAAGAAAGGATATGAATGACAAGGATATAATGTTAGTTCAGTAAGACACAAAGCTCTACCATGCCTCCATATGGAAACGCATCTGATCGGAAGGTGTGTTGACTTCACAGCAAATAGGCATCTGAAGAGCAATGATATCTGAAAGATTGGCTATTTAATGTCCCAGGCCACTGGAAAATTATATCAAAGGTTTAAATATCCTAGAAACCAGTCAAAAATTTAGGACAACTTCCCTGCCTTTTAGAGAAAGAGTAGCACAGACCAAATGCCAAGGCTCTAATAGATATGAATTCTACTACCCCTTGGTGGGACAGCAAAATCCTAAAGGTCTTCAATAGTACTTTCCATCACTGAAAGGCTTTAGGATCATTCCTGAACAACTCTGACCTTGGAATGCTAAATGCTTGGTACAGATAGCACAGGAAGCTAGTGTAGGTAAAAGAAAAGAGAAAGAAAAAAGAAAGGAGGAAAGAAAGGAAGGAAGAAAGGAAGGAGAGAGAGGGAGGAAGGAAGAATCTGACAGTCTCTTGAAGGAAAAGAGATTGCATATGGGAGGAGATGAAATATGAGAAATTGCAGGTTTTGCTTTTGGAAAGGTGAACCCATCATGTGGTGGATGCTGTTGGGGGGCAGTTCAGAGCAGAATTTTGACTGGAAAGGGAGAATGATGAGTAGGTACAGCACCAGGAGCATTAGGACCACAGCAAATAGTATAGCAGTCACTGATTCTTATCATGGATCAGGGTCATTTGCAGTGAAGTGGTTAAGAGGTCATTACCCTCTTGCATGCAGCCTGTCCCAGGGCTGTCCCTGTCCCTTATTTAACAAAGCTTCAGGATGGTCTCTTTCCTCACTTCTATCCAGAAACTTGATTGCCACTTAGCCAGCTAGGAGATTCCTTTTCTTCTAGGTAAACACATATCCATCATAATAAGGCCAGGACAGTTTTACTTTCTCCCAGGTTGTTAGAAAGCAAGGCAGCTGCCAAATGGACCACACTTTTGTCCCCCAAGCCTTTTTCTGAGGAGTTATCTAAACCTTATTAGGGAAAGGATATCTGCCAGCTGAGAGGGATCTGAGTCATTTCACCAAGCCTTGAGGTCTGGCCAACTCTGCTTCAGGGGTGGAAGAGAAACAGGCCAGAGAGTGTCAACCAGAATGTCCAAAAATAGTCCATCCTTATCAGTTAAATCTTCCTGGAGACTGGATCTTAAAAATTGATAGGGCAGAAGAAGCTTACCCTTTTCAAGAGTGACACTGATTGAGGACATGGCTTCTGGGTGTCTGGGAGGTGGGACACCGAACTCTAGTAGTCAGAAAACATGATGACAAATTTGTTGTCTAGCAGTGGGTGGGAGGTGGAGGGAAGGAAGGGCCATTTTGACAGTTGGGGACAAGTTGAGGACCACAAGGGATCAGTAGGCTTTCCAATGCACACAAATAGCCCTGTTGGGTAGAAGTATTGCCTCACCTTTAGTTGGTGGGGTCATCATACTGTCCTATATCCAGAGCAGCATGGACCCATAGTCCATATGACCAGACTATAAATGGACCTACTTCAAACCTCTACTTTTCTTACAACAGAATTATCCCAGTTATCTAGTTCAACAGAAGGCATATTATTTCTCTGATGGATGCTGACATGCCTCTCCCCAAATAAAAAATTGTATGCTATGGGAGGCACTGGCAAAATTCTTCCATTCTTCCTAAGCCCAAAAGGGAGAACTTTTTGACTGCTCAGTCTTGCTCTCTCTGGTCCCATATCACTAGACCAGAACTATGTCCACCGCCTACAAACTAATACAGATGAAGATCTTATCTGATTCCCTCAAAGCTCTCTCACATACCAAGCATGTGGGTCATAGCCCAGCCTATTAGGTAGATTCTATTTGCCTGGATGGTTATCACCGTCCCTATTTCCTCCTTAGACGCATCCCATGCCTCAGAGTATTAATGGTCTTTGAGGTCCAGTTTCAAATGCCTTTCTCATAGTAAGCAGAATCGATGGTCAACCAGACAAACAGGGGTTCCTCTGGAGTCAGATCCTCATGGTCAAGGGTCCATCGGGTTAGTAGAGGAGGCCAAATGTTAGGGATGGGACTGAAGGCTTCACCTTCTGGCAAAGTCAAAGCCTTTTTGTAAAGGGTAGTAATATCCATGGGACCTGGGCAAACATTATCTCACACCATGTACACTTAACAACACAGGCCTCCCATCTTGTTGGAGATGGTGGGAAGCATCTTGTATCACCCAATTCATAATAGTCAACTTTAATGAAAGGGGATGGTACGACATTGTATTTTCTGTTCAGTAGCAACTAGGACAGGTAACAGGTGAGCAAGTGTTTTTTAAAAATGGTATATTGAGTGGCTACTTCAGGGAGCTTATACTTCCCTAAGCCTAAAGGTTTATTGGGCCAACCTTAGTTGCCTTTCAAAGCCTCCACTCAGCCTGGTCTTTACGGGAAGAAATATTTAAAGACAAAGACACCCTCCTCCTGGGGCATAAGAGTTCTGGGGGAGAGTTTGAGGTACTTTAGATATCCCAGGACTATCACTTTGGGCCCCATTTAAAATAGGCAGACTTTCAATTAATTTGTTAATGGAGGCCATAAGGTTACCCAGGCGGGGAATATGAATTCTCCAAACACGAACAGTCCAAGAAACCCCTGAGCTTCCTTGTGTCAGTCAACAAGTGTCCATCACTGATTCTGAACTATAGCTAGACTCATCTGGGTTCTCCCTAAGTACTATATTCCTCACACCTTAACTGAGTGCTCTCAACCCTGATTTTCTTAGGGTCGATCATCTACCCTTCATCCTATACATCCACTGCCATCTGCTCTACAACCTCTGCCTCCATGGCCTCATCCAGTATGGTCAATCTCCTGTCATCAATGTAGAGGTATACAACAATTTCCCCAAAAAGGGAAACCTCTTTCAGGTTTCTGCCCATCAGACTGTGGTAGCATGAGGAAGAGGTCAAGTAACCCTGAGGAAAGATGTAAATAGACTATTTTTCTTGGTGCAAGTATACTGCTTTTGATTAGTCTTAGTCATTGAAATAGAGAAAAAGGCAAGGTTAGCAATTCCATACTACTCACTGGGTGTCAGGGCTACCTGTCTATCTTATTTATAAGGTCAGGAATGGCCTCAGCAATTGTGACAACTCTGTTCAACTTCCTACAGTCCACTGTAAATGTGCCTTCTGCCTTCCTCACATGCCACACAAGGTGGTTATAAGGCAGGCTGGTGCAGTGAAGTTATCTGGGCACCTTCATCTCCATTACGAGGAAGGATATAGCTTTCACCCCATCCTGAGGCCCGATATTGTTTGGTACAATCCTGAGCAAGTCAGTTAACCTTGGTCTGCTTCAGTTTCTTCATCTGTAAAATGGAGATAAAAATAGCGCCTACCTCATAGGGTTATTGTAAGATTAAAATGTGTTATTTGTAAAGAATTTTGCAAATCTTAAAGCATTGTATACATGCCATTATTATTATTTCTTACGTTGTAGAGGAAATTTGTTTTTTAGTTTCAGTTGGTACTAGATGGCATCTTAGTGATTCTGTGGCTAGTTTCACATTCCAAAATATGGAAAGCATTTTTCTCCGTTGCCTTTTGGAGTCTAAAGCATAAGTGGAAATGATGATAGGTTTCTGGCCTCTAGGAAATGGATGCTTTCAGGTTTTCTGAGATGGTGCTTTTAGAGCCTTTCCTAATCGGGAGTCATGCCTTTCAGACGCACAAGGAAGAAAAAGTTATAATCAGCTAGAGGGCTGTTCAGGAAGAGATATAAGCTAGTCCCAACATGCTGCCATGTGGAACAGGAAACACTAATTGTGCAGCCAGGGCTCACTCCTGGGTATTTTCTTTCACAGCTCAGCTCTTTAATCTAGGAGTTCCAGTCAAAGCCAAAGACAACAGTTGTTACCACTCTGTAGTTCTATTACTTTTCATTTCTTTTGAATGAACAAAAATCTATTTTCTTTTCCTCTCACCTCCACCTCTTCCTCATTGAGAAAGAAAAATAAAACCCTTATAATACAATGTTAATAGTAAAGCAAAACAAATTCCCTCGTTGTCCATGGTGAAAAAATGTATAGCTCATTTTCATCTTGGATTGATCACTGCTCTGTCAGGAGATTGGTGGCATGCTTCATCATGGGTCCCCTAGAATCATGGTTAATTATTGCATTGATTAGAGTTTTAAAGTCTTTCAAGGTTACTTGTTTTTACAGTATTGTTGTTATTATATACATAGTTCTCTTGGTTCTGCTCACTCCACTCTGCATCAATTCATACAAGTCTTCTCAGGTTTCTCCGAAATGTTCCCCTTTATTATTTCTTTCAGGACAATAGTATTACATTACATTCATGTGTCATTAATTTTTTTTTTAGTCATTCCCCAACTGATAAATACCCCTTTAGTTTCCCGTTCTTTTCCACCATAAAAGAGCTGCTATAAATATTTTTGTATATAATGTCTTATGTCTCTTTCTTTTAACTCTTTGGGGCATAGGACCAATAGTGCCATCTCTGACTCAAAGAGTATGCAACTTTTGGGGCATAGTTCTAAATTGATTTTATAGTGACTGAACCACAGCACAGCATCACTAACAGAACATTAACATGCCTATTTTTCCCATACTTTCTCCAACATGTGATTTTCCTTTTCGTCAACTTTGTCAGTCTCATGGATGTGAGGTGGAACCTCAGCTGTTTTAATTTGCATTCTCTTAATTATTAATAATTTGGAATATTTTATATGGTTGATAGCTTAGATATTGTCCTCTGAAAACTTTGTGTTCATATTCTTTGACCCTTTATCAATTGGGAAATGGCTCCTATTCTTATAACATATGAATTCATTTTTTGTGTCTTTGTAAATGAGATCTCTATCAGAGAAAGTTGCTGCAAAGATTTTTTTCAAGTTACATGATTCTATTCTAATTTTAGCTCTTTCGGTTTTGTTTGTAGAAAGCCTTTTTCATTTACCCATGTTTTATCTTCTGTGATCCTATCTATTCTTTGTTTGGTCATGAACTCTTTCTCATCCATAGATGTGATAAGTAATTTATTCCTGCTCCTCTAATTTGTTTATGGTGTCACCCTTTATGAATAAATCATGAACCCATTTGTAGCTTATCTTTATATATGGAATGACATGTGGCCTTGAAATTCTATAGATGATGAAACTGAGGCTCAGAAAATTAAACCTAAGGTCATAGAGGCCATAAGTGGTAGAACTTAGATATGAACTCAGGTCCACTGAGTCTGAATCTATAACTATGCATATATATGTGTATGTGTACATATATATACAAATATATACACACCTATATACATACATATACACATGCATATATATAGTCCAATAATCTTTAATAAAAGGATTCACATACTTATAATCTAACTCTTCAAAGTTTCAACTTGAATACCTCTATGTTTCCTTTAATATCATTCAACCAACACACACTAAAGGCATGCTGGCACAAAGAGCCTATGGGTACAAAGTTGAGTAAGACACAAGATTTCAAGAAACTTACAGCCTTGCAAATATCTGTTTAAAAACTTAATCTACATAGACCGAAGTAAGAATTGTATATTCAATGAGATCGCCAAGATTCTCTTTCTCTCAGGGTCCACAAGTTACGATTTCTCCTATATGTATAGTTATACTTACCTCACTCTGCTTCCCTAATTTTTAATTCTGCCAAAAGAGAGGAACCTTACTAACTGTGGCAAACATAATATCTGCTATATAGGCTATGCTATATTTCTCCTCAAAAAGTATCAAAACTGTATTTAAGACTGAACTGAGGGGGTTTAAGGCTTCTTCTGGGCAACTAGGTAGTGCAGTAGATAGAATGCTAGGCTTCAAGTCAGGAAAACTCATCTTTCAGAGTTCAAATCTGGTCCCAAACACTTCCTAGCTGTGTGACCCTGGGTGAGTCATTTAACCCTGTTTGTCTCAGTTTCCTCATCTGTAAAATGAGCTGGAGAAGGAAATGACAAACAACTTTAGCATTTTTGCCAAGAAAACCCCAAATGGGGTAATGAAGAATTGGACACAACTGAAAAAAGAAACAACTGAACAAGATTCCTTCAAGGGATTAAGGCTCAAACCACTGAGATATCCCATCCACAGTAAATCAACTAGGGTACATTTGTCTATATTCCCAATACTGGAAAAGTCTCTGAGATCTTGGAAGGAAAGAATCAAGCATTGTCCCTTCAAGTGCCTCCCAGTACCTTGAATCCCAACTATAGATGCTCTTTCCATGACTTTCTGATTTGCTGACTAGCACGGTCAACACTACACTTAACTAAGACTGTATCCTTGAGGATTGTTCTTTCCCTGCTGTAACCTTTAGATAATCTACATGTGCCTCATTTTATCCAAATTCTAGAACTAAAATACCAGGTAAGTCTGAATCAGGGCCTGTCTATAACACTAGTCAATCTCTAAGGATTTTCAGAAAAGTTTTATTACTAAAACATATATATTATAAAAACACACATATTTATAAATACCCAGCCAAAAACTAAAACAAACCAAACTATCCTTGTTCAGCTTTCCCTGGCCCACCAACTAGGAGCTCTCGGTTCCTGGGAGCACCATGGAGGGGGATGCCAGATCTTTTCACCTTTGCAATTGAAGTCCTCCTTCTGCAAGAACTGATAATCTCTTCCCTATCACTAGAAAATAAGACAACTCCAAAAAAAAAAATATCATCCACTGGTCCTCTAAGCCCTTCCTGAGAAGGAGTTGTGTGACTCACCTGGGTCAATACACCCAGTCTGGGTACTGTATTGGGCAGCAGTATTCAGGTGTCTTATCAGTTCCAGATTATAGTAATATGCACCTCTCTCTGCTGCTGTCCAGGCCACCATCCACTCTACTGAGGCCATGCTATTGGTCACAGTTCCTGGGGCCTACATCAATGCTCATTCCACTGCCATTAGGGCTAGCAATACTGTCCACTCTGCTACAGACAAGTACTGCTTGCTTTGTGCCAGAAACTCTAGGTATTTTCTCTGTTCTGCTATTGCCAACAATGACCCTCAGTTTCAGAGCCTGAGTGCTGCCATGTTTGAGCAACTGCCATTTCTTCCAGGGTCAGGGATGACATACAGGGCCCGTGCTTGGGGCCTACTCCTTAGGGGTTCCTCACCCAGTCCTCACTCTAAGTCCCAGCAAGAAAGAGAATTATAGGTCAGAATCTAAAGAAACACCTTTTAAATTGATATAGTAGCCCTTTCCTCACCCATATTTCAGTAAACCACATGATGTGCATCTGGCATATTTGTCCATATCCTCAATTCTGAAAAGGTTTCTGAACTCCTGGGAAAGATCAGTAATATCCTCTCAAATGCTTCCCCAGTGCTTTACATCAAAGAATTTCAACAAATCCATATGGCACAGAGCCCAATGACCTAGCAAATGCCATGTAAAAAGTTCTAAGCAGGTTATTCATCTTAGGTTTTAGATAATCCCACAATCACAGTTTCTAGGAGATCTCAGGATTATCATAACTGAGAAGTCTGGAGGTCACTATCATTCCCAAATATAAAGTTGTAAAAATTCAATAAATAACCTTTAACATCTTTGGGGTATGAAAAGATAGAGTGTATTCACATTTGCCTCCATACCAATAGACACTGTAAGCTCTATTCCTTTCCCTCTGCATTGAGTAGGGACTCCCTAGAGGTATGTGGCTATTTCTGGAAACACTGATGCCAGAATTGCAAAGGCCAGAGGGTACATGACTTCCTCATCAAGGCATCTGATCCCCCTGGTCCCTCTTGCCTTTTAATAAGCAGTTGAGTGGCTCAGTGTATAGTTCACTGGACTGGAAGCCAAGAAGACCCAAGTTCAATTCTAACCTCAGACACTAGTTATATGTGACCTAAGCAATCACTTAATCTCTGTCTGTTTCTTTACCTGTAAAACAAGGAGGATAAAAGCACCTACCTCACAGAGTTATTGTGAGTATCAAATGGAATAATATTTGTAAGAATGCTCAGTTTTTTACTTTAGCCAAAAGAAATCTAGGCTGGTGGTAAAACTTAATCTCCTGGGCCAATTAAGTATCAATGACAGTTTTAATACTTTTTATGGAAACACTAGCCTAACCTACAGGGCAGGGACTATAGTAGATGTTACCCCTACCAGAATATGTAAAAGTCACAACCTTAATAACTTACGTAAGTACAGTATGAAGTTCAGAATGGTATCCTTAACTAAGTTTATCCTTCTGCAATGCTCAGGAATCTCTTTTCGAAACCATGATTATGTTTTTCATGTATTCAAATTCCAAGCAGTTCACATGTAACAGGTGAAAAAACCATCCTGCATCTGCCAAAGAATATCATATTGGGTACAGAGCAACTAACACATATGGGTATATGCCTGCCACCTTTCTACCAATATACATGTATGTAACAGAGAGCATGTGTGTGCACCTGTGCATACATGCACACACATGCATCTTGGCAACAAACACATGGAAGTTGTAAGCATACCTTTATGCCCTCGGTCTGGCACAGGCATGCCCAAGAGAACAGGGAAAGGCTCAGAAAGTATAATTGCTGACCTTCTGACCCAGCATCATCACGGTCCAATCTTTAGAATTTTCAGCAGTTTGCAGCAACTCCCTCTGAAAATTTCCCCAGGATGATCCATGACACAGAATAACACAGATATTTAAGAGAAGTTACCCAAGGAATCAGACTCCCCAAAGTTGCAAAGAGTAATTATCGACTCTCCCTCTTGTATCCTCTATTGGTAAATAAAGTTCACTCCACAGTTTGAGAAACATTTTAAGAACTTTGGCTCAGAAACCAGGGGGAAGAGAAATTAGTGACTTCTAGTTCCAGAAGTCAATTCTTCTGCCTTCCTGATTGGGGTCACATGTTGTGCTATTTCACTTTGGCCAGACCTATGATTTCATTATAGTTAGTTCTGGTAGGGGATCCTTGCTCTACCAAATGCCGAGCTAGTTCTTGATCTGCCTTGAGGGCACTGAGAGTTTAAGTATCTTGTCCAAGGTCATACAGTTGGTATATATCAGGGATGGAACTTGAACCCGGGCCTTCCTGACGCTGAGGCTAGCTGTACAGTGCCACAAGTGTTTCACCAACTCAAATTAAGGAAGATTAATGATCCGGTTTAACTGACATTTAGGCTTCATGGAAAGAAGCATTGTGAGATAAGATTGGAAAAATAAGTTAGAGTCATACTTTGGGAAACCTTGAATGCTAAGCTAAAAAGTTTAGATTTCATTCAGTTGGATTGAATTTTTAGGTGTTTTAAGTAAACTAAAATTGTGTTTGGACAAGCCTAGAATTTTATGAAAACAGAGCATTCAAAATATCAGATCCAAGAGAAAAATGAAGCCAAGTATATGTAAACTTAGGGAAAGTGTCCTTTTCATATCTCTCCCATTTCTTGGTTCGGTAGAAAGAGTATTGAAATCCCGGGACCAAAGTTCAAATCCTACCCCTGCTGCTTACAATCTAAGTGGCCTTGGAGAAGTCACTTAATGACCTCCTTAGATCTCAGTTTCCTCCTCTGTAAAATGAGAGGACCTCATTTTACCAGATGGACCAGATGGCCTCTGATACCCCTTTCAACTCCAGATCTATGATCCTATGATCTTTTTATCTTTTAAATCTATTTCCCTGTTCTATGTTCTCTAAATATGGACATGTATAAACATATGAGTTCATTGCATTTTTTTAAGAGCATGCTTGAGTTTTTCTTTCTTTGCCACCCTTCCTTCACATTTTTTTCTTCCATATAGCAAAGAGCCATATAGAACAAAAACAAAACAGAACAAAGAAACACATACAAAAAATAGTACTTGAGCAAGGTTAATGAGCCCCAACAACAAAATTGGCCTGTATCAAAATAAGGATATATTTGGTTAGCCACAGGCAAGGCTGTAGGCCTACTGAGCCAGGACAGATGATTTGAAGATGGACAAGTATCAGCATGTTAACTCTACTGGTTTTTCAAACTTCTGAAATATAGTCAAGCTCTAAGCTAATGTGATCTGATCCAACCTTCCCATAAACTACACTGAAGTAGACAGCAAAACACAGTGACTTGAACAAATTTCTCATTTCATTTCCACAGCCCTGTTATTCTTCGACTTAAGCTCTACAAATTCTCTTCTTTACTTATCTGGGAACATTAGCTACTTAAATTTTTTTGTTTTTTCTATTATTATAAAGGTCTCAGAACTGCTGAATACTAGAGTACTTTTAGTCAGGTACTTTTACTGGACCCATGATATAAAATAATAATAATTAATATAATCACTGACATTTACGCAACACTTGAAAGTTTGCAAAGCACTTTACATCACTTGAGTCTCACAAAAGGTCCTGTTGTGGGGGTTGGGAGGGGTGGAGCCAAGATGGTAGAGTAGAAAGATACACATACTCTAGTTTTTCCCTCACATCCCATAAAATACCTGTAAAAAATGACTCTAAATAAATTCTAGAGCAGCAGAAGCCACAAAATGACAGAGTGAAAAATATTTCCTGTCCAAGGTAGCCTGGAAGGTCTGTCGCACTGGGCATGGAGAGGACCACAGCTCACAGAACCCAGTCCAGCCTTGACCATGCAGCACCAGCAGGAACAGGACCAGAACAGGCCTCAGAGGTGGAATCCCCAGCAGCAACAAAGGTTCTCAGATTCCTCAACCCACAAATGCCAAAGACAGCTTCAAAGATGAGTGACAAAGCTTTTTCATCTGAGTGAGAAGGGAGGAGGGTCCTCCCCTAGCCCCAGCCCCAGGTGGTTGCAGTGGTAGCAGCAGAAGCAGTGGTGGCTGCAGCAGCAGTTGCATCAATTTTTGGAGACCTCAGCCTAAAACCCCTGAGGGTATTGAGCTGCTTATCTAGATCTCAGCCCTGAGTGACGGTCCAGGGGAGAGGAAGAGTGTTGACTGGTGTGGTGGAGCTAGTGGAGGCTCTGGAAAGGGAATTCTACTTGCAGATCCTACTTGCAGAAGAGTTTTGGTAACTCCCAGACCAGAGTGCAGGCCAGGAGAGGAGTAAACTCCTCTCCCTTGATTGTGCCACTTTGGAGGAACTGAGAACTTATAGGTCCCCAGAGTATTCCACCTCTTGACAAAAGACTCAAAAGTAAAGTAATGGGCTGGGAAAATGCCCAAAAAAGGGAAAAAATAAGACTATAGAAGGATACTTTCTTGGTGAACAGGTATTTTCTTCCATCCTTTCGGATTAGGAAGAACAATGCTTACCATCAGAGGTCTCCAAAATAAATATGCAATGGTCGCAGACCATAGAAGGGCTCAAAAAGGGTTTTGAAAATCAAATAAGGGGGGTGGAGGAAAAATTGGAAAGAGAGATGAGAGCAATGGAAGAAAACCATGAAAAGTGAGTCAACAGCTTGCTAAAGGAGATCCAAAAGAATGCTGAAGAAAATAACACATTTAAAAATAGGCTAACTCAATTGGAAAAAGAGATCCAAAAAGCCAATGAGGAGAAGAATACTTTAAAAAATAGAATTGGCCAAATTAAAAAAGAAGGTTCAAATGTTTACTGAAGAAGAAGAGTTCTTTAAAAATTAAAATGGAGCTGATGGAAGCTAATGAGTTTATGAGAAGCCGAGAAATTACAAAACAAACCAAAAGAATTAAAAAAGAGAAGATAACATGAAATATCGCATTGGAAAAACAACTGACCTGGAAAATAGATCCAGGAGAGACAATTTAAAAGGTATGGGATTCCCTGAAAGCCATGATCAAAAAAAGAGCTTAGACATCATCTTTCATGAGATTATCATGGAAAACTGCCCTGATATTCTAGAACGACAGTGCAAAATCAATATTGAAAGAATCTACCGATCACCTCCTGAAAGAGATCCAAAAAGAGAAACTCCTAGGAATATTGTAGCCAAATTCCAGAGTTCCCAGGTCAAGGAGAAAATATTGCAAGCAGCCAGAAAGAAATAATTCAAGTATTGTGGAAATACAATCAAGATAACACAATATCTTGCAGCTTCTACATTAAGGGATTGACCAGAAGTCAAAGGAACTAGGATTAAAACCAAGAATCATCTACCCAGCAAAACTTTGGGGAGGGACAAGGTCAAAAGAGAGAATGGAAGAAATAGGGGGCAGGATAAGATGGAGGAAAATATAGATAGTCTTACACAACATGACTATTATGGAAGCTGTTTGCAGAACTATACATATATAGCCTTCTTCTACAAAGACTCCTCACCTTTTAGGTTTTTGCAGTCTCACCAACAAAGGCAGCTTTATTGTCACTGCATACAGGCCAGTTGAAGAAACAAAAGCCTTTCCTTTACTTTATATACTACCAATAGGCAATCTCTGAGTGGGAAAGAGAATGGTGAACACCAGAGGTACTGGCAACAGTCACTACTTTCCTGATTTCACAATTTAATTGTCTCACTTCCTTGACTGAGGTAGCACTCATTTCCTATGAAAATTCTGAGTGAGTGGGGTTAGGCTTTCATATGACTGGATGGATAATGGACATGGATCAAGTTACAAAATATTGACAATAAAAAATTTTATTACCTGTATAAGCGGACTGTATGTGGACTTTGCCTCTCTAGACTTCAGTCTCATTTGTCAAGGGACTGAACTGGATTTGATGATCCCAAAGGTCCATTCTAGCCCTAAATCTATGATCACCATTGTACATCACTTTCCACCTTTCAGATTCCCAAACCAGAGGTACTTGCTTTTAGTTTCCTTAATTTATTCTGTTTATATTTTATTTTTTTAAAATTCTGAAAGTAACAAAAACACCAAATAAAATGAGCATTTCTATATGTGTTGGAGATTTATATTAGAAAGGATTATTCATAGAACTATAAATTCCTATTAAAGAGTGTTTCCTTTTCTTTTAAAGAGTATAATAAATTCAACATAGAACTTTCAAACTGTAATTACTTGTGACATTTCTTCTTTCCTCTTCTCATTTCAAGGCCAAAGGTTACTTATCCTAATACGTGTTGTTGGCTCTGGCTTCCAAGGGCAGATTGTGAAACTTTCAGGGTGAAAAATTGACAATTGCTCCAAATCAGGACTTGATTTATTGTTTTGTTGATTTGTCTAGACTTAAGAAAATGCAGAAAAAATGATAAATACTTTATCTGCAGATAATATAGACTAAAACTTAAAAGTGTGTGTATACATTCCTGTTCTCCCCCTACTCCACCCCACCACCATCAGAGCCCAGTTATTACACATTTATCAACACACCTATATATTGCTCTATAAACACTGTTTGAGCTCATATAGAGTTCATTAAAAGGCTTAAGGAAGAAAGTCATCAGCAGACTGGAGGCCTGGTGATTGTATAATAATTAAT
Source organism: Potorous gilbertii (assembly GCA_028658325.1). Lineage (NCBI taxonomy): Eukaryota > Metazoa > Chordata > Mammalia > Diprotodontia > Potoroidae > Potorous > Potorous gilbertii. Next base: position 435,691,692 of record CM053769.1, on the reverse strand, counting down.
ATTAACAATAACTGGAATTTGCATAGCAATTTAATGTTTTCAAAGCACTTAAATGGATTATCTCATTTGAGCCTCATATTACCTTTGACTTTATCCCTAATCTCCCTTTTTCCTCTTTTTTTCCCTCCCTTTAATTGTTAAAAAAATAAATAAAGCCCTTGTAACAGTCTGGATAGTCAAGCAAAATAAATTTCTTCATTGGCCATGTTCAAAAACTGAATGGCTCATTTGGCATTTTGAATTGACGATTTCCCTATCAGGAGAGGAGTAAACATGCTTCATCATGGATTCTCCAAAATTGTGACTGGTCATTGCATTGAACAGAGTTTGTAAGTCTTCTGAAACTGATTGTCTTTACAATGCTGTTGTTGTAGAAATTGTTCTCTTGGTTCTGTTTACTTCATTCTGTATCAGTTCATACAAGTCTTTCCATGTTCCTCTTAAACCATTCCTTTTGTCATGTTTTATGACTGCAATGATATTCCATTGCATTCAAATAGCATAATTTGCTTAGATATTCCCCAATATGTGGACATACCCTTAATTTCTAGTTATTTACTATAATAAAGATAGCTATTATAAATATTTTTTTTTGCATTTTGAGTCCTTTTCCTCTTTCTTTGAACGTTTTGGGGGTATAGGCCTAATTTGAGAATGTAGATGTTTTAAAAAAATTTTTAAATCTTTTATCCTTCTTATTCACAGTAATTATCCCAAAGAGGCACCACAAGGTTTCCTTTGTTTATTTCAAATCATAACCTAAGCTATACTGATTCTTGTTTAGTCTCTATGTCTAATGGCAGGCTTGATTGATTTACTCAATCAAATCACCCCACCCTAGTTAAAGTAAGAGATAATACCCTGGTGAAATAGGTGAAAACAACTGCTGAGATTTAATCATAATCTTAGCTTCAACCAACCAACAAGTTAATCATAGACTTTAGACTAAGTATAAAAAGCACTTAGAATTGAAGAGACATTGTACAGGAAGAGTATTTAGATAGACTAAAGAAACTTGGTCACACTCTACAGGTCATCTATAAATTATCAAGCTATTTGAGAACCTGAGTGATTCCAGAAACTGAAGCAAGAGCTTTATCCTATCCCAGTAAGACCTCCTGAGGAGGAACTGCTTGGGAGAAAGTAGATGCCTCCATTTTGGCTTCAATCTAGGACTCCTTCCCTTCCCCTTTGCAATAGCAAGACCTTTCGGGAACCATCTCCAGTTGTCCTGCTCTATATCTGCCCACAGGACTCAGATGTCTCTGGAGGAGAAAGTGAAGCTGGTAACTTTGTACAGCCCTCCCTCACTTAAATTGAATTTACTTGCAAGTTATGGCATCATCTTCCTGATGTCATGGTCCTCTTTGAGAACAAAGGACAAACAACAGGAAGACCTTGTGAACTTCAAAGATTCTGGAGGACTTTGGACTATCTATTTTGTCTTTAGTGTCCTAGTGGTCACCCTGGATCAGTTGAAAGCAGCGTCTGCATTGGGAAACAAGGACAGACCAAACATAGATTCATGACTCCTCAATGAGCCCAGGAAGAAAGAATATCATGCCACAGTAGAAACTCTTGAGCACCTATGAAGCAGAAGAAAGGACTACCAGCAACCATAAGTTGTATCTCTCATTTTGCCAAATATATTCTCTAAACTTGAGTTCACTTTCCCTTGGACTCTGTAGGTGTTCCCCTGGGAGTGTGTTATAGACTTTTTTTTTAATAATTCTTACTATACTTTCTTTGCTAAAGAGTATTTAGTAAATACTCCTTTCTAAAAGCTATTTAAGACAGGCTGAGTAAATGATTATCAAGCCATTATCATAGGAAGAACACACAAGAATGGGGTCATGAGACAATAGTACCTCCCAACCTCTCAGGGTACACCTAGAACCTGGACTCTGAGGATCTGGCTCCATAGTTGGATGAGAAATGGAACAGTCACCTCAGAGTATGTACTACATACAATTTGGTAGATTCCTTACCTGGTGTAAGCTCACATGCTATTGCCTGGAAAAAGCATGGCATATGTAGCTTTTTCAATCAATTTATCTCTCCTTCATTCTCCAGGTGTAAGAATACCATGATTTTGCATTTTCCTTGTTTCATAGTATCATAGTATAATATGCGTTCTGGAAATATGTTCCCAAATTCTACCACTTTAGACCCCAGAATTACTGGCTACTTCTTTCCTCAGGATTTTACAGTTAACTCAAAGGAGTAGGAAGCTGGTTAGTTAACAGTGATTAATCATCTAGTCTTAAGTAGCTTTTAGAAAGGGATATTTTCTTGTTGTGTTATTTCAGTCGTGTCCAACTCTTCATAACCCCACATGGAACTTTCTTAGCAAAGATACTGGAGTGTTTGTGCATTGCCAATGCAATATCCACAGTGCCTACCATGGCCATGAATATCCCAGTGCAATTCTGAATCGTGAAATACCACAGGCTCTCCATATGGAAGGCAGAACCAAAACATTTATTCAGACACCAGAAAGCCAAATCCATCACAGCAACAAAAATCTATATACAATAACAATGCAGAGGACAACACCATCCCCAAGCCTTCCCCCAGCTAGGCTTCCCACAAACCAGCTTCATTAAACAAAATACAAGCAAGCTCTCTAAAACAAAATCACAAACAAGTTCTTTCATTCACACTAGCCAGCAATCTGCTCTCCTGTATCCTTCTTAGCTCTAACTGCTCTCAAGACTAGATTCTTTTCAGCTCTACTCTAGCTCTTTCTCTTCCTGTTCCACCTATTCAGCAAACTCCTCCCACCACAGTTTTCATGTGACTCAGACTCATGTGACCCAGACATGAGCCTATTAATGAATGAGAAAGATCTCCCCATTTTAAATTACCATTACAGTTTGCCATTCCTTCTCCAACTCATTTCACAGATGAGAAAACTGAGGCAAACAGGGTTAAATGACTTGCCCAGGATCACACAGCTAGAAAGAATCTGAGGCCAGATTTGAATTCACAAAGATTAATTTTTCTAACTCCAAGCCCAGTGTTCTGTCCACTGTGCCACCCAGCTGCCAAAGGGCTATTTACCAAGATGCTCAAGAACAAGTGGTGCAAAACATCCCCTCTCCCAAAAGTCTAAGGAAAAGTGGGCTCAAGTTTAAAGAACCCATGTGGCAAAGGGGTAGCTCATAGTTCCTAGTTGTTAAAAGTTCTTTTCTGCCTTTTGTGGAGTACTCATGAAATTCCCTTTTAGTATGGCAGAGCTTTCTACTGGGCTCATTGTAAGGTCCTGAAGCTGCCTTTCCTTAGCATATTTAGTTTGGTTTCGATTCTAGATGCAGGTGTTGCTGCCACTCATTCCACAGATTCTGCCAGGACCCTACAAGAGGCCAAAATTCTCTATACTTTCAAAGTTCACCAAGTAAAGGGAGGAGAGTGAAGGGGACCAACAAGGCTCTTCTCTCCCTCATTCCCTCTCTTCCCCAAAGGAATTCACTCTCAGGGACCTGGTAGAAATAGCTCTCTTTCTTCTAAGTTACCAGACACTGGATTCTAAGATGGCCTGTGATTTTACATAAACCTACAGGGTATGACCAAGTTTCTTCAGCCAAGCCCTGTATCTCCTGTACCACACCATTACATCTAATGACTTTCATGGACTTCTCTCACCTTGTCTAATATTGATTGACTCCATAGAGATGTCTAGGCCTTATTTATATTTAGTGTATAATGCTGATTAACTGACTCAACAGAGGTGACATATGTAGATACCTTAAATGGATCAACTGATCATTGATTGATTGAATGAACCCTAACACTTACAATAACTTTACATCATGGTCTCTTTGTTTATTTTTTTAATAAATAAATTTATTTATTTTTAGTTTTCAACATTCACTTCCATAACTTTTAAATTTTTTCCTCCTCCCTCCTCCCTCCCCAATACAACATGAAATCTGATATAAGCTCTACATATACAGTCATAGTAAATGTATTTTCAAATGAATCATGTTATATAGAAGAATTAGAACGAATGGGAGGAACCATGAGAAAGAAAAAACAAAATAAAACAAAAGTGCAAATAGTATATTTTGATCTGCATTCAGATTCCATAGTTCTTCCTCTGGATGTAGATGGCATTTTCCATCATGAGTATTTTGGAGTTGTTTTAGGTCCTTGTATTGCTGAGAAGAGCTAAGTCTATCAAAGTTAGTCAGTGTGGCTGTTACTATATACAATGTTATCCTGGTTCTGCTTACTTCACTCAGCATCAGTTCATATAAGTCTTTACAGGTTTTTCTGAAGTTCACCTGCTCATCATTTCTTATAGCACAACAGTATTCCTCTACATTCATATACCACAAATTGTTTAGCCATTCCTCAATTGATGGGCATCCCCTCGATTTCTAGTTCTTGGCACAATAAAAAGGGCTACTAGAAATATTTTTGTACATGTGGGTCTTTTTCCTCCTTATTTTTAAATTCCCATAATTTTGCTGTCATTCTTGATACTTTCAATGTCTTTACTTACTGCCTAAATCTCACTCTGACATATCTGTTAGTTACCATATGCCCCCAATAGTCTTCAGTTCAAGAAAGTAAATGTACTTTTATCAGCTCTGTGTAAAAAGAATATTCTTTATACTAAAATGAAATTAAATTCTGAGTTATTATAATGAACAACCTTGGTCCCAGAGAAAGCATTAGGAAGTGTACCTTTCTCTTTTTGGCAGAAAAGCATGGAACTATGGGTATAGAATGTTGTACACCCTGCCAGATGTAGTTATTGCATCAGTTGGTTTTGTTTAACTAATCTTTCTTTATTATAAAAATTATGGGTTGGAGAACAGCAAGGATATATCCAGAAATAACTATGATGTAAAACCAAAAGGCATCAGATACTTTTTTTAAAAAGTCTGTCCTTGTCAGTTTGGAAATTATGTTCACAAGACGGTTAGTATTAGATACGTGAATCATTGTGGCTATTTTAAAACAAGATACTCTAGAGTTCAAGGGTTACTTAAAAATGCACTCAGAGGGTACAGACTGAACCTTCTGTAGGAAGTAAAGAATTTCTGCATTTTCTCTCTCCTTGTCCCTCTCTTTCCTATCTTTCTCTCTCTGCTTCTTTCTCACATCTTTTTCACCAAATGTATTCCCTGTAAGGAATACCACACACACACACACACACACACATGATCATTAAATTTTGTAGTCAAAATGAGGGTCCTCTGATACATCCTATTACTGGAAAAAGTATTTTAATTCTGTACCTACAGCTATTCCTAGTAATAAATCCTCACAATATTTCACAGGAAATTCCAGCAATATATCACATGGGACCATTTCTTTCAGAGATTTATACCACTGCAAACTCTTACCTAAAATGGAGACTCTAGGCTGAAGGCTGAAAAACATAGCCTAATGAGAAAAGCATCCTTGTTTCACAGCAGGAAATGGGAATGCTCCAGGAAGGATTAGAAAATTGCAGCTGCTGGGAACCTATAGTGTGTAAGCTGGAGGCTGGTCAGAACATCTGTTAAGCTATTTATCAATGTAATCCATGCTCATGTCGTGTCCTCTTATCTGTCTGAGTTATTATCTTCCTCTGGGTTCCAGTTAATGATGATTTAGGGAGAGAGAGATAAGTAAAGTGATTTCTGTTAATCCTGGTATATACAGGAGGCTGATTGCCTTCTTTTCCTCACTAGGAATCTCTGAGACCGTTCTCTCGTAACGGTCAGGAAGCCATGCAATAGGATAGAAAGGTCCATGATGGCCTATAGTGTTGCCCACCTTATTTTCCTTCTGTTGCTCCTGAGATACAGAATTGCTAATTGTTATGCAGGTGGCCAAGAATTGTGACTGCCATTGAATCTGAACTGCTGGCTTTACATGACAGACTAGAAAGGACAGGATTGTGGCTATGGTGATGGCTGTTGCTATGGCCTGATATTCAAGCAGATGGTGAACCAGACTGCCAGAGTAACTAGCCTGTGCAGGTGTTCAGGGCTGGGCCTGACAAAGACCAGTTCCCTGGTTTATGTTCAATATGGGAACAAAATGGGACACTTGTGGATCATTCAGTAGTAAACAAAAATGGTATTTACTTAGCTGTAGCAGGAAGAGGATATTCAGCAAAGATAGGTATTGAGGACCTCTAGAGTTGATTCAGCTGAGTGAAGCTTCCTTGACTGAGTTGATCATCATTTTCTACCAGTCAAACATCAAAAAGCTCCTTATGCCTGCTTTATACTCAGGCAGTGAAAAAGTGATGTCAGCAACCTGAGGTTTTAGTTCCCTGAAACAAACCAAGTTACAAGGATGGTCTCCATATCTTCCAAGGAAAAATTAACCCAACTTCTACCCCTCAAGGGGTAGAGTATTCCTCCTAGCAGTTTCTGGAGCGGAGGTGAGTACCAAAGCATGAGGAAGGGTAGAAAGGTTGTAGATCTGTCTCCTGAGTTTGGAGACCAGCAGTTTTTAAGAATCCCACCAGATGGTAAGTAAGAACAGGAGATTGATCTCTCTCACCATTCTTCTCCTTTTTCTCTTGTTGTTGACAATGATTCAGATCTGAGATCTCCTCTTTTTTCTTCTCTTAGAGCTGTGGAGAGCTGAAGATCTGCGACACATGAGAGGAAGTTCAGGAGATCGCAGAAGGCACACGCTCCATATAAAAATGCTTAACCCACTTTATTTTTACTATGGTCAATGAACTATAGTATCATGATAGTTCAACTACCTGGGTCAGGGGTTGTGCTGCAAAACAGGAAAGCAAGGTATAGGGTGAGGGTTCTAGAATTGTCTTCAACATGTGGGTTTTAGAAAAATACATATGTACATACATATATATTTAGTATTATATTATTTCATCCCTTGAATAATTCTGGATCCAGCCTCCAGGGATTTGAACTACTTTCATGTGTGGATTAAAAAAAGTATATGTATATATATACTTAGCATATATTATTTAGTATATATACTAAAATAAATAATATATATTATTTAGTATATTATTAGTATATATACTAAAATATATAATATATATGATTTAGTATATATTGTTATATAATATTTATGTTATTTTATTTCATTCCCTGTATAATTGTGGATCCAACCTCCAGGGGTTTGAACTGCTTAGCACCACTGCTGGAGTGCAGTATTGTCACTGAGAAGAATAGTTTAGGTGATCACTCTTTGAGAGTCCTCTGGCGGCCCCAAAGGTATACTGCAGCCTTTCCAAAGGAGCGCATGTGTGGGGAAAGGAATTGAGGTGGTTACCGGTCTAATGACTCAAAAAGGACACTAATAAAAATCAAAGAAAAGAAGTTATCAGAAACTATTTTACTCAATTATATGCCAACAAAACTCATAATGTAGATGAAAAGGATGAAAAAATGCAAAATATCCAGGTTAACAGAACAAAATAACCCTATATCAGAAAAAAGAAATTGAACAAACTACAAATGAATTACCAAAGAAGGAAAGAAAACAGAACCAGAAGGATTTATAAGTGAATTATATTGGGGCAGGCAGGTGGCACAGTGGATAAAGAACCAGCACTGGAATCAGGGGAACTTGGGTTCAAATTCCAACTCCAATGTTTACTAACTATGTGAGCCTGAGCAAGTCTCTTAACCTCAATAGAAGCAAAGAAAAAGAATTATGTCAAACATTCAAAGAATAATTAATTCTAAGATTATATAAACTTTTTATAAAAATAGGACAGGAAAGGAGTCTTACAAATTCTGTGATATAAGTATAATCTTAATACCTAACCAGAGAGAGACAAGGTAGAAAAATGAAGACTTTAAACTAACTTGTTTTTCCAATAAGATTAGGGGTAAAGCAAGACTATTAACATTATTATTTGATACCCTGCTAGAAATGTTCACTAAAGAAATAGAACAAAAGAAATTGAAGAAATAAGCAAAAGAATAAAAAAGATTGCTTTTTACAGATGATATGGTGGTCTAGTTAGAGAACCCAAGAGTTAACTAAAAAATTAATTGAAGCAATTAACAATTTCATCAAATTATAAATCCATATAAATCATCAATATTTCTGCATATTGCCAGTAAAATCCAACAGCAAGAGAAAGAAAGTGAAATTCTATTCAAAATAACTAGAATGTGAAGATTTACACAAACTACAAAACACTTTTTATAGAATTAGACTGACCTAGATAATTGGAGAAGTTTTCATTGTTCGTCAGTGGGCTGTACTAATGTAACACAAGTCACAATATTGCCTAAATTAATTTGCCTATTCAGTCCTGTGCCAAACTACCAAAAGATTACTATAGAGCTAGAAATAATAAAGACAAAATTCATCTGGAAGAACAAAAGGTCAAGAGTATCAGGAGAATTAAAAAAGATGTGGAAAAGGAGAGGACCTACCAGTACTAGATCTCAAACTATACTACAAAGCAGTAATCATCAAAATTAGTCACTATTAGTTTAAAAATAGAGAGCTAGATCAGTGGATAAATTAGGTATACAACATATAGAAGTAAACAAAATAGCAGCACAGTGTTCTGATTACATAAAATTAAAGAGGTTTTGCACAAAATCAATATAGTTGAATAGAAGGGAAACAGAAGAAATCTTTGTAATACATTTCTGATAAAAGTCTGATATCCAAGTTATATAAAGAATTTATATCAATATATAAGAACAAGTCATTTTCCAACAATAAATGGTCAACAAAAGGCAAACTATCAACAACGATGTGAAAAAAAAATGATCCTAATCATTAATAAGAGAAATGGAGACTTAAACAACCCTGAGGATGTTGAGTAAATAAGGAGAATTTAGACAATAACAAAAATAATTAAATGACAAATTTTAATGATTTAAGGTCTCTTATGAGCGTAATGGTCACTTATAGTTTCAGTGGCCTCTTTACAAAAGAGGCCATCCAATTCCTAATACAGAAGTGATAGCTTGAGAAAGCAAAATGAAACATGGTTAATGGTGGGGAGGGAGGATTTGTTTTGCCTGAGTATATGTGTTTGTTATGGGAATTTTTCTTCTCTTTTTTTGAGAAAAAGTTGGGAAGGAGACAAGGCATATTTTTGTTGATTGAAAAAAATAAACTTTAGTTTTTAAAAAGGATACATAAAGAAAAAATAAAAAGGAAGGATGTTGAAACTGTACCCCCAAAGTCAATAAACTATGCATAATCTTCTGCTACAGTGATACAATTATGAGATATATAACCCAAAGAGATCAAAGAAAGAAGAAAAAGACACATGTACCAAAATATTTAAAGTAATACTTTTATTTTAGTAAAGAACTAGAAATGAAGTGGGTGTCCATCAGCTGGGGAAGAGCTAAGCAAATTATGGCATATGAATGTAATGGAACATTATTGTGCTATAGGAAATGACAAAAGGAATGAATTCAGAGAAAGCGAAGAGGACTGTATTAACTGATTCAGAGTGAAGTGAAATGACTACAACAACATTAAGGAAAACGAAGGCTTGTGACCTTTTTAAATGAGGTAATGACAAGTCATGATAAAGACTGATGATGAATCATGCTTCCTATCTCTTGATGTTTGCTGTCTCTTGACAGAGAAGAGGTACAGACATCAAATTTTAGACATTTCAAATCCAATACCAGGATTTGTTTCATGTGGCTGTTTTTGTTACTGTTATTCTAAAAGAGAGATTTTATTTGTGGGGGAAAATAGCAGGAAAAGAAGTAGTCATAGTGATACTAAAAACTGGAAGAAAAAACCTCAAAAAAAAATAAAAGTTCAGAAGGGAATACAAACATGGCAATGTTGGAACTGCCATGTTAAATTGGAAATATACCTCTCTTCAAAATCCTCAGTTTCCATAATGGAAATTATAATTTCATATGTAGTCTTCTTTTTTCTGTTCTTCTTCATATATGGAAATAATTTGTTGATGCTTGACAAACTCAAAATAATAAAGAGAAATATTTTTAAAAGCCTCTTTCAAGTGTTATCTTCTCAACTAAATTGTGTGTTCCTTGAAGGTAGGAATACAAGCCTCTTTCAGTGCTAATGAATATTTTATACAGATAGATAAATAGATACATATATAATTTATTTTTAATAAATAATTATAAATAGTAAATAACACAAACATATACATACCATATATAAGCATATATATATAAATATTTAATGGAGATACAAATGGGTTTGTTGCTCAAACATCTTTCTATGCACCCTGATTTTTTAAAAAGAAACTAGAAAGCCTAACCAGAACTCTTCTCACCAGGACCAAAAATAACCCTTTTCCTTTTATGTGGACTTTCTGACCTTTACAAAAATGTAAGCTAAAATTACCATGGGGAATTTTTAAAAAATGTACTGTTATGAAATAAAATCTAAATCCTAATTAATGATTTAAGTTTAAATTTAAATTTTAGGGTCCCAATATGTTAATTTTTTATTTTTTTGCTTAACTATACTTATTTGTTACAAGGTAAGGGCTTCTATTTGGGGAAGGGTAGAATTGTATAGGGATAGTGGAGTGGTAATAGTGATATAGGAGAAAAAAGAAAAAGGCATTGATGAAATATTTTTTAAAATACTCAGAAGAAAGTAAAAGGTCAGAAAAAAACAGACCAAATGGAAGTGTTGGTACTTTTATGCTTAACTGAATATATATATATATATATATTTAAAATTCATGCAAACAACATTATAAAAACAAACAATTTTGAAACACTTAAAAACATTAACATAATAATCAACTTCCTAACAGTAAGATTATAGACTAAATGGGGAGAGGAGAGAGACCTGTGGCCTCGAGGCCACATGTGGCCTTCTAGGGCCTCAAGTGTGGTCCTTTGATTGAATCCAGATTTCACAGAACACGTCCCCTTAATGATAGGATTTGTTCTGTAAAACTTGGACTCAGTGAAAAGGCTACACCCAAGGACTTAGAAGACCACATGTAGCCTTGAGGCTGCAGGTTCCCCACCCCGGGACTAAATATTTAGAATGAGACATGTTTTGGGACAAGGCTAATATAGGAATTTGTTTTGCTTGATTATACATATTTGTTACAAAGACTTTGTTTCATTTTGTTTTTCCAGTAGGGAGGGGAAAAGCAAGAGGAAGAAAAAAATGCTTAATTACTAAAATATGAAATTTAATTAAAAATTATATGTAATAAAAGTAAATAACTTCGTATATAATCCTCTTTTCTGTTCTTCTTTGTATAGCGAAATGTTCGTTTGTTCATGTTTGTTAAATCCATAATAGAAACAACAAATTCAAAAAGTAAAAAAAAACAAATTCTAGAGTCTTAGGCCCATCTGATGAAGAAGTTGCCTTCTAGTTTACCAGCCCAAGAAATATCGTCAAATGACTAAAATATGGAAATAGTGCTTGAAGAGCTATGGGAAATCATGCACATTAATGCCCTGTTGGTGGAGCAGCAAATTGGTCCTACTCCCTTATGGAAAGCATTTTAGAATTGTGCTTTAAGAAGAAAAATTGCCATAATTCTTGACCCATATACAAATAAAAAGCCCCATCTACACCAAAATATTCACGGCAATGTTTTTTATGCTAACAAATAATTAGAAAAAAGGTAGGTGTCTGTCAATAGGCCAACAAATTATGGTACATTAATGTAATGAAATATTACTGTACTATAAGAAACAGGATATGAAGAACATTGAAAAGTTTGAGAAGACTTACATGATTTAACACAGAATGAAGCCAGTAGAACCAGGAAAATTATATAATAAATGACTACAACAATGAAAATCCAAAGAATGATAAAATGCCATTGAATATTATGTCATTATAATGCTCATGTTTGGCCTCTGAGAAAAGTTGAGAAAATATACCTCCTTTTTTTCATTGCAGAGGTGGGGGACTATAGTTATAAAATACTACATATACTGACATAGTGGGTAAGTTGGTTCAGTTTTGCTAAATTATATTTTTCTGCTTTTTAAATCTTTCTTATAAAGAACAGCTCACTAGGGAAGGATATGATAGGTCAGGAAAGGAATGTCATGGAAAAAACAAAAGATACCAATAAAAAGGTTGCCTTTTAAAAAAATATCTTTTTCATTTAGCCCAAAGTTGGAGCTGCTTTGGTGGTGGTAATTAAACCTCTAGCACTGGCTTTATAGTTCAAACCAAAACCCTAGTCTTAGTAAGCTAGAAAGTTTCTGGCTAGTTTGAAAATGTTCTGTTGTTAATTCAAAACTATATTAAAATGGAAACTTTTCATAAACTTTGCATACTTATGGGATTTGTCATCCAAGTGATTTCACAGACGAAAGAAAAGAATGGAATGCTTACTGATGCTTTTTCCACATCCTGAACTTTTATATAAAGTAAGAATGACTTGATACCGAATAAATATTGAACTTGGATTGAAACTTTCTTACATTGCTTATGATAGGGTGTAACTAGATCAGTTTTAACATTTCCTTGAGGCTGAACATTCCATGATGCTTATTCTCAATGCACTGATGGTATTTCTTTAAGTTCTCTAATAAGGCCTAAACTTCAAAAAGATATTTTTCTAAAGGACCCCAGCAGATTTCCAATTATTTTGCACAAATGTAATCCTCGTGTACAAAGTGGTGTTCAATATAATTTTGGTGAATTAGTTACCGAGGCATTTTCAACTTTCCATATCATGGACTTCAGAGAATCGTGAGATTACAGAATCTCAGAGTGGGAAGAGACTTCAGAGGCCAGCTAGCCCAACCCGTACCTGAACAAGAATCTCCAACATGCCTGACAAATCAGTCACTCAACTATTGTTTATTAATCGCCTACTGGGTATTCAGGGAGGCCTAACACCTCTGATTTGAGGGCTTGTCGAGCTTTGTTCACCTACTTTTGGTGCCCACCTTTCACCCAACTCTCACCTGTTGCTCCAAGAAGCTGTAGCATGGACCACACACCATAGTACAGTAAAACTGGTTCAGTAGATAGTCTAAAACCAGAGTGAAATGGACAGGCTCAAATTCATCCGTGAGTTAGGGGATATCTACCCAAGCAAGTGAAGACTTCCCCAACAGAATGGCAGATGAAAACAATTTGTTCCACTGGCCATGAAGACAGCCAAAGTAGGCACTGTGGAGCACTTAGAGCTTGGTGGGACATCAAAGACACATTGAAGCCTGGGTCATCATTCTGACTCTGTCTTGCCACTGGACTTTGATGACTAGTAGACAAAGTAAATCTGATGACCTTGTGTAACTCTGCCTTACTTACATTCAATTCATACACAAAGTCAAGGCATGATATCATTAGTCCTCTTTGAAAACAACAACTATATGCTAGCCACTGTGCTAAGGCTGTTGGAAAGGCAGCAACAAAAATAGTCATTCATTTTGAAGACATCAAGAAGCAGACCAATTTATATGCAGACAACTCTACTTATTAGGAAGCTTGTCCATGCAGCAAACTTAGATTTGTCTATGTAGTTTTCACTCGTTCTTTGTTCTGTCCTCTTTGGCCATGCCAAGTGTAATCCTGCTTTCATGTGATAACCCTTCAAATGTCTGGGGACAACAATCTTATCTCCATAAGGTCTTTTCCTTTTCCAATTAAATAACCCTAGTTCTTTGATCCTATCCACATATCTCGTGGACTCAAGGTCCTTAACCACCTTGGTTACCTCTGGATACTTCCAGTGTATTCTGGTTGTCCTCTGGTCCCTTTCCAGTTTATCAGTATCCTTCATAAATGGTGGTTCTTAGAATCTAGAAGTACAGTGGGATTATCACCTTTCAATTTCTGGACACACTTTTTATTGGAACCTCAAACCCTGTTGAGGCTTTTGGCTGCTAAATGACACTGTTAATATATAGGACTACACTAAAAATCCCAGATTATTTTTCAGATAAATGCTGCTATCTAGTTATATTGTTTCCATATTTTTCCTGGGAAGCTGATTTTGGGGATCCAAGTCTAAGACTTCATAGTTGTCCTCATGAAATTGTAACTTACCAGATTCATTTTAGCTTTTTAAAATCGTGACTCTCTTAACCAATGTGCTAGCTACTCACTGCTGTCCCAAACCAGCTCTATGCCATCTGCAAAGTTTATAAGCATGTCCCTATCCTTTGATTTAAATCTGATAATAATGTTAAATATCCTCAATCACTCTTCTAATGACCACCTTCCAAGTTAACATAACTACTCTATGTTTGGTCATTCAACTAACTCCAAATCTGTTTAACCATACCTGGTGCAGGTCCCTTCATCTTTTCCACAAGATACCCTAAGTGGCTTTGTCAAATGCTTTGCTAAGAATTCAGGTAAACCATAGCTACATCTTAGCCCTGATCTACCAGAATTAGATCCCCTTGTCCAAAAAAAAAAAAAAGGGAGAAGAAATTAGTCTGATGTGATCTATTCTTAATGAAGTCATATTAATTTATTTTTTTTCCCTAGATATTCATTAACCATCCTTTTGAGAATTTTAAGTTTACTGGTCTGTAGCTTTCAGATAACACTCTCTTTCTTTAAAAAAAAAAAAAAAGCCTATTTTCCCTCCCCAGTTTTCTACACTGTTTCATTCATTCCCCATGGCCTTTCAAAGATAATTGATGGTGGCTCAGAAATAACATTTGCTAATTCTTTCAGTTCCCTAGGATGTAGGTAGCTTGGGTCTTGAGATTTAAACTCATCAGGTAGCACCTACACATCATTTCCTGCCTTATCAAGGATTTCTACTCCCTTTTAGCCTTTTTTGTCATCCCATTTCCAATACCCAACCATTTTCCTCACCAGAGAAAACAAAAAGAAAATGAGGTAAATAGTTCTTCTTGCTTCTCACTATCTGTTGTCATTGTCCCATCCACCGTGAGCAGCAATCCTAACATTTCTTTGATTCCTTTTTTTTAACATTTTGAAAAAATATAAATAAATCTCCTTTTGTTTTCTTTAGTTTTGTTCATCAACCTTATCTTATTCGGAACTTGAGGACTCCTAACATTTTTTGAGAAATAAGTTTTATTGTTCTCTTTTGCTTTTTATACTACGACTGGTCAGCTAGGTGGTACAGTGGATAGAAAGCCAGATCCGGAGTCAGGAAGATTCATCTCATGAAGAGACAGACACAACTGAAAAGACTGAAAAACAGCTACAACAATGACCATATATAGCTTCCCTACCTCCACACCCCTTGCTGAAATTGAACAAACTGAGACAGTGACCATGTCTAATAATATATGTGGTGTGCTATGCCCATAGACCCTCACCTCTATACTGAGAAGAGGCAGGAATATTTCATTATGTCTTCTCTAAGACGGGGTTTGGGTTCCTTTCAGTATAATTTTCATTAACATAATTGTAGTCATTAAGTAGACTTTTTTTTTTTTTTGCTTCTGCCGGTTTAATTGCATTAGGGGATGAAGTGAGCAGGACCAGGAGAACATTTTATAACAATAACAGCATTGTAAAGACAAACAGAAACTCTGATCAATGCAGTGATCAAATGTGATTCCAGAAGATTCATGATGAAACACGCTACTCTCCTCTGTCGGAGCAGTGATGGACTCAGAGTACAGATTGATTCCTATATTTTGGGACATGGCCAAATGGGGAATTTTTTTTTTTCTTGCTTGACTGGGTATTTGCTGAAAAGGCTTATGTTTTGCTTTCTTTTTCAATGGGTGTGGGGAGAGAAGATGAGAGGGAAAGGTGAATTTTTATCCATGGAAAAATAAAAAAAAACAACTTGTGGGGGATGTGTGGGAAGATGGGGGAGATTGTACTAGAATACAGAATATTACCTCAGGGTTAATGAGGAAACTCCTACTCAGATCTTTGGGCATTGCATTGATCACAGTTACTAAGTCTTTAAAAGTTGTTTGTCTTTGTAATATTATTGTTATAATAAATTGTGCTCCTGGTCCTACTCACGTCACTCAGATAAGCAATTAAATAAGCAGAAACAAAGAAATAAAAATCTTATCTAAAAGACTACAGTAATCATCACTGGGTTTCCACTGACCTTCCAACTCAGGAATTTCCCAGAGGAACCTCCAGAGTCTTTGGAGATTCTGAGGTAGACAGTTTCAGCTGGTCGAGGGTCAAGATGAGATAGGAGGCAGATCCAACACTCTGATCCCTGGGGCACCCAAACCCGGCCAAACCCAAGCTTTTTCCAGACCAGTTACTGCAGGAAGTTCTGAGCTCAGAGTTTTGAGCTGAGGGATTTTGGACCATCCATCCACTATGGCATTCCTTGCCTAAACTAGAGAGCACCTGAGCTCATCCCAAGCCATTCCCTAAGTCTAGGCTAGCTGTCTGACCATGAACTTGGCATCCAATAAATCACAGCTCTAATTAACAATGCGTTCTAAAAGTACAGATACAATAAAGATAACACTGTGCAATCATTTTAAATGATAAAACTAGGTGCCAAGCCTTGTCACAGAGACATAAAAGTGCCAGGCTTGTTCTATTACCTGACAAGCCCCAACTGCAGTATGCACATGACAGAGAACCAACACAGCTTGGCCATCTCGCAAATTAAACTTGAAGCAAACGGTCACTTTGAAACCTTGCTCCCAATTCAGCACTTTGGATGCATAAGAGGAGTCAAACTATCCCTCTTCTTAAGTGCATGTGGTTATCACCCCGCCAAAGGATGATTTTGACCAAGCTGACATAAAGATGAATGCTAAACCCATAACTGTCGCCTTTGGTGGCATAATCTTTTTTAACGGATGGTGACCACAAATTGTTCACCTGACCTCCATCCAACGAAAGAACAGAAAACCTAGCACAAATGTTAATATAGATAACAAAAACTACATGATTATTTCAATAGATACTAAAAAGACTTTTGACAAAATCCAATACTCATTTCTATTAAAAACTTTAGAAACCATACTTGGAGAAATCCATTAGAGATGTCACTCACGAATCATATGGGTACATTAGCCACTGAACAAGGTATTCAATCACTTCAAAATCCATATAAATTCACTCTCACCTGGCCTATATTTCACCAACTTATCTAAAAGAATATCACAGAAGATAGTGTCAAACACCTTGCTGATATCTGGGCACACTATGGGACATTTTATGGATCTATTAGTCCAATTACCTGAGGGCTCATCCTTTGAAAGATGGTGAAGTAACTGGAAATTCTCTTAGGAATTTTCCATGCTGCCCTGGAAGCTTGGGCTCTTTCAGTTCTGATGTTCCCTTCTTTATTACATGTCCTCTTCTCTCCCAAAAGCTCATGCTCTCACTTTCTTTGGGATAAGAGAAAAGAGAGCTGATAAACTCCTTGACCTAAGGTATTAGATTATTAATGTGTAGCCAAGGAGGAGGGGAGGAGCGAGGCAGGAAAGAAAGGGAAAGGATTTATTTGCATTTTAAAAGAAGACCTGGAGAAGAGAGCTGGATCAAGTGTTTATAAATTAAGCAAGATTTGAAAAATACATCCTCCTGTCATGGTCCAGATTCTTCATTGTGACAACAAAACTTATCGCAAAAAAAGAAAATTATGTGCTGTAGAGGGGAATCTTCTGGCATTAAATAGATCTGCGTTTACAAAAAATAGCATCAAAAAGTGTCCTGATTTGTGCCCCATTCCCTTCTTTATGGACCTAGGCAGAGGTCTAGCTTTCTTACTACTCAGTTTTGCTGTGTTCTTTAAAAGGTAACATTTAACACAGAGGAGTGAATCATTCAGAGGATTGTAGGTATCATTGGGAAGGGATATTTTTGAGTCAGAGAGCCCTTTCTTGGTATTGCTAAAATCCCACCATGTAGATGACAGGCTACTCTGCCAATTGATAGTCTTGATTAGGCCATAGTTGCAAATTCTCTCTTCTCCAGTGGACACTTCTTTACTTAAATTAAGTAGAAAACCAAAGGCTTCAGAATGCTATAGGGACAAAGGGCTCATCCTTCACCTTCCTTCTGGAATAAAATCCTGAAACTTAGTCAGTCAATGACAGGAGGAAGACCTCCTCTGTTCCTCTATTAATTTAATACAAGGAAAATGTCCCAGATAGCAATCTGAGGATGTGTAAGTTCCATCGAGACTAGAAATGACTGGATAGCAGTGACCATTTTGGGGGGTGAATTTTCAGGCTGCTTTTTAGATGTCTCCCACATCACTTTGTAAACAAATGGTAGGGGTGTTGGTGAATGTGATGTTTTAGAGCTTGTAAGCTCCTTAAGGGCAGAGACTGTCTTTTTCCTCTTTTTGTATTCCCTTTGTATAGCAAAGTGCCTGCACATAGTAGGCACTTAATAAATATTTATTGAACTGAATCTGAATTGGAACCTTAAACAGGAAAATATTCCCAAATGCCCCAGTGTATTTAGGAGTTCACATGAGAGAGACAACAATGCAGGTACCATAAGACCACAGTTCAAATCTTGACTTGACACATACTGTGTGACTTTGGGCAATTCATTTAATCTGTCTGGGCCTCAGCTAACTCATCTATGCCATGAGGATTCCTTCCAGCTCTGACATTATTATTTTTTTGCCTCTAACCTTAGTGCTGTAAAGAGAGAGTACGTTGAGACACTAGACTTGGAGTCAGGATACCATTAACCAGAGCTATGCTGGGCAGGAGAAGAAGTTATGGGTGTGAAGGAGGTTGGAGAGGAAGTGGGTACCAGGATAGTCCTAATGATGCCCCCTAAGTTTTCTGAACTCTGTAAGCAAAGGCCCAGGTGCCTCACTTTAGTTAAGGTTCTACTACTCTATCCTTGACTGAATTGTATCACTCTTGGCATCAGTTTTCTAATATGCAAAATGTATAGGATAGAGTAGACATTCTGGAAGATGTTCTTTTGCTATTTAGGCATGAATTGGTAGGGAGTGGTATAGAAGGTCTGTTTACAAAGTAAATAATGAGAATGATTCTTTTTAAATTCATTTATGTTTATGTATGTTCACATATAGTAACTCACATATCCAAGTGGCCATTGTCTTTTAAAATAATCTTCTTTATAAAATTTCACTTTATTCCAGTGATGTAGCTGGCACACAAAACATTTTTTAAACTTCTCTTCTGGAATTGCCTTCAGTATCATTCTAAGAATCACAGGAGAAAAAGTCATTCATACCTCATTCTTTCTTGTTAAAACTTATATTAGTGCCTTTTGTTTTTATATGAGAACAATTTGTTCCAATGGCCATGAAAGCTCCAGAAGAAGGCACTGTGGAGCACTTAAGCTTGGTCAGTCATTGAAGACACCATGGCCAATGGCTGCACCCCAGGCCATTACCAGGCCTCTTGACTTTTGCCCTTCCACTGAACTTCAATGACTGGAAAAGTTAGGCTGATGACTTTGTGCAATCCAATTCATGATCAAATCAAGACATGAGCCAGGATCTTTGAAGATTAACACCAATCATTGCTCAACAGACCCCACCTACTTAGATAACCTTCCCTTGGGATTCACTATATTCATACCCCCAGCAATTGGCACCATGAATTTAATAAGTACTTGCGGATTGTAACAAAGAAAAACAAATAAACAAATACCAACTCACCAAGGGACAGTGTTTGCCTCATTTTGCATCTACTGTCTCTCCCACCCACATTTCTACCAAAGGAACTGGTCACACCTCATTCTTAAGCCCAAATGGCTATTATCTTCTTCATTAGAATTAGCCCTATTTGTTTGACTACTTTCAAAAAAAAAAATCACACCTAGGAGATTTGCTTTTGTTAAGGATACTCAAAGAAAAATGCTAGAGATTCTAGGGTAAATAGCAGAACAGTTCCAGAGATGAATTATCTCAGGTGGTAAAACAAAGATAACTTCCAGGAGCAATTGAAACATCAGGGATGAAGGGAATTACATGCATTTGAATTTGTCTGGGAAATAACAGTCAATGCTACATTAATTTTTAACCTTAATTCCCTAATGATTTGTAGCAGGTAAAGGAAAAATGAATGCTTTTTTTTTTCCAAAGTCTTTGTAGAGAAATTTAGACAGATGGAGCTGAACACAAAAGCACACTGTGGCAGAGCATTATACAGACCCAGCAAGCAGGTGACATAGACAGGACTCCAAGGCATTATTCCAAGCATGCACACACAGAACAGATGGGTACTGGATGACAAGAGTTCCCAGAAATATCAGCTACTTCCAGCAGCTGAATTCAGAACAGCTGCTTCAACCCTCACCCTTTATGGTGAAGGTTTCCCACTTTCAAGTCAAACGAGTCAATATCTATTCCTAGGTGTTCTTCCCTTTCCCTAGACCTTCCAAAGAGAGTCCTGGGAAGTAGAATATAAGGTTCTTGAAGGCAAGGAATGTTTGATTTTTGTCCAATATCTTGTATATAAGAAGGACCAAGAGTATCAATTGATGGAAAAAATTACTTAGTCATTCAATTCCCATCCTTCTGGTGAATAAACATTTGTTGTGAATTCAATTCAATGCCAGTGTTTCCCAATATCAGTCTGTCCCCATCCCGTAAATCTCCCTGAGAAAATAAAATGGATACGATCTCCATTTTTGTAATTGATTTTATTCTATATCACTGTATCACTGCTAACATTTTGTATGTTGCCTACATCACATTTCTTTGTCTCATAAGTTTGACTTTCCTCTCTGAGTTTATTGAGTTTAGAAGTTGAGTTTCCCTGCTAATCGCTATTCTTATTTTTATGTCAAGGAAATGAAGGATGCAAGTGGATGCCAGAGAGTCTAGTCTGTTATCTCTGCAATACACTGACTTTCCTTCAGGAAAATCTGGTCTGTTTTTGCTGTGACACTAACCAGCCACGCAGGTGGATACCATCAGTGAGCCTTCCATAGTGACCAGATGGAAGGAGGGGATGTTGCTAGCCCTGCACTCCAAATTTCCAGCTAATCACATTATTCGCCACATCTGTGATGTTTCAGACTTAGTTTATTTATTTATTTTTAGTTTTCAACGTTCACGTCTATAAGATTTTGAGTTCCAAATTTTCTTTCCATCTTTCCCATCCCCCCACCCCAAGACAGCATGAAATTTGATATAGCTCTACATATACATCCATATTGAACCTATTTTCACCTTAGTTGAGTTGTCAGGAAGATTTAGAACCAATGGGAGAAACTATGAGAAAGAAGAAACAAACATAAAAAGAAAATAAAAAGAGAGAGAGCAAATAATATGCTTCAATCTGAGTAACCAATGATATTGATTTCCCCATCTATTAATGCTGTCTTCTAGTTTTTGGATGCTCCTTTTTTTTTTTACCATAAAATAATGCATTGAGTCTTGTTCAAGGTCTTTGGGATTGTTGAAGAGTTGAAAGACCCTTTTTGATGGTAGCTTTACTAAAAAATAGAACATGTTTAGAACTTTGTGCCTCAGTTTACCTTAATTTCAACTACAACATCCCTGTAGGCTCCACACAACATTCAGACTTCTGAATTCATATCAGAGAGTGGAAAAGTTTAGTTTGGGCCACCTCAAGGGGATTGCCTATCTCCCTTTTTTCTCTTTCTTCTCCCATTCATCCCCTAGTTGCCTGGAGTCCTCAAACTATACTTTTTGGCTTAAGGGCCTTCCTTGTCTGTTCCACTCTCCCCAAATAGTGTCCCAGTTCTGGTCTTCCATGACTCCTTCTCTTCCATCAAAACTTATCTATGCCTCATTCTGTGCTCCAGTGACATTGGCCTCTTTGAATGCATGACAGACTGTGAGCCTTTGCCATAGCTATCCCATGTCTGAAATGTTCTCCTTCCTCATTTCTACCTCCTGACTCCCCTGGTTTTCTTCAAGTCTCAGTTAAAGTCCTATCTTATGAAAGAAACCTGTCCCAGTCCTTAACCTTAAAGTCTTCCCTCTGAGTACAGTTCCAACTTATCCAGCATACATCTTGTTGTATATTGTTTTCTCCATCAGAATGTGAGTTTCGTGAGAGCAGCAACTGTTTTTGTTTTCTTTGTATATCCCCAGTGCTTAGCAAAGTGCTTAATAAATGTCTTTTCCATTCCATTCCATTTATTCCCTAAGGTCCATCCCACTCACCTCAGGTGACAGTCAGCTAATCTGATAAACTAATGCATGGCCAGAGTCATAAGTAAGGCAAGGCAACCAGGGTTTTTCTCGTGTCCATATCCATATCCTTTGTGAAGCACTGGCTGCTGTCCTTACCCCTCAGTCCTCACGATCTTCTTTCAGCCTGTGCCTCTAAAGAAGCAAGGAGAGAGAATATGGGACCTGGGGAGCTGGAGTGAGTAGTTTTCATTTAATGCTGTCATTAAAGGTTGGGGGAGGGAAAGAAGACAACAACTGTATTCTTGATCATACTGTCCATCCTGCCTATTCCCCTGCCCATTCCCCTGCATTCAAATCTCCTTTCCTTTCACTATCTCCCCAACACTCTCATCCCTTCCTATCTCAGCTCATCCTAGCCCTCCCCAATCTTTATTCTCTTCTGCCTTACCTTTCTACTGGACCCCCTGGATTTTCTTGTCCTTAATAAACGCCTCTTTTGTTTCCCCCAATTCTTCCCATCCTGTGATCACCATTGAAGCTTTAACTTTCTCCTCCTGACACCATTCTCTCTAATCTCAAAGGCTGATTACTCCTTTTCTCAAACCCTCTAGCACACAGTGCCAGGAAGAAGAATCTGAATAATCCTTGCCTGCTATTGACACTTTCAGAATTTCCTCCAGGCATCATCAGCTAGAAGCGGCTTCTCCTTTAAATTTCACTCCATCTTGTCCAAATCCAGATCAATCTTCCTCTTTCCCGGTGAGATTAGTAACATGGCTCAGTTTTCTTCTCCACTCCATCCCCTCCACCTTTGAATACTCCTGATTTCCCAGTTACTTAATCTCCTCATCTCCCATCCATCACTCCAGTCTCTATCTCAATCATGCACTATCAATCATGGCTATCACCTTATGCTCCAATTGTTTTTGCCTTAGATACCAGAATTCCTAGTTTTGCCTCTGTTAATGACATGTTAGTTGTTGCTATCATTGTTTATCCTTTGTTCTTGAAAAGTACCAAAGACATCATGAGATAATGACATGTTAGTATATTCAAGATAGAGACTGATATTGTGATTTTGTTGATATGGGGAAATTTTATCCTCCAAGTAAATAAACTCCCACCAATGGACCTTCTCTGAAACTTGTAGTCCTAGAGGGTTTCTTAGAACACTGAGAGGTTAGGAAACTTGGTCAAGGTTGTGTAATATCAAAGATGACCCATTATCTAATGAGTTAATAACCCAGTTTTCCAGTGTCACTCGTGTTCGTTGAATACCAGTCATGTTCAGAGTCCTTTTCCTAGTAACTGGAAATTTTTCTAGATTCTACAGAACCAAAAACTCCTTGAAGTAAAAAAGGTATCATAGATTTATAACTGGAAGACACTTCATTTAGTTCAAACTCCCCCACTCCCATTTTATAAAAAAATGGTGCAAAAAATTTGATGAACTTGCCCAAGGTCACATAGGCGGCAGCAAAACTGGCATTTTAACCCAAGGTCCTTTCTGACTTCAAATCCAGCACTAGGCCACATAATTCAATTGAACAAACCTCAGATTGTTATGCATCTTGTAATGTCTGTCTAGGCAGTCATTATAGTGAGTCAGAGAAGTACCTTTTAATGTTCGAGAGTTTGGTTTAATGTTGACCTGTCCTTAATGGTTGAAATGTAAAAGGTCTGATAGCTCTCCCCATTTCCCCTAAACCAAGGCTACTGGTCATCCATATATGGGCATTCTTTCTATGTCTACCATAAAAAAAGAAAAAGAGAATTTTGAAAACTTAAATTGCAGTGTGAAAATTCTTCCCAGGGAACTAAAGTCCTGTTGGTCTCTCTTTTTCAGTTTCTGATAAGAGAAATTACCCCAGTTCAATGGATCTGAGAAACTAGAAAGGTTTAGTGTTAGGATTCGGGAGTGCATATCGTCTGAGAATTTTCTGAATGCTATTCTTAGAAATGTCCACCAAGTGGCAGTGTTCCCTATATCAGCTCAATTTTCCAGTAGGGTTGTTTAATATAACCATGGGTACCTTATCCCATGGCAACACATGTTTAGCTTTGTACCAGATTCCTGTGCCATACTTTTCCAAATTTTGCTACATCTACATTTAAGTTTCCAAAGAAGGTAGGAATAAAGGAAAGAGAAAAAAAAAGGAAGGGAACAAGCATTTACAAGGCACCTACTAGGTACCAAGCACTTTACAAATGTTATCTCATTTAAAATCCTCACAAAAACTTTGGGAGGTAGACACTATTATTCTCCCCATTTTACATTTGAAGGAACTGACATTTATCTGAAAGGTTAAATAAGTTGCCCAGGGGTCATAGAGTTAGTAAGTATCTGAGGTCAGACTTGAATTCAGGTATTCTTGACTTCCGGCCCAGCAAATTAAATTTGAACAGGAAGGGTCCTATGCAAAATGAATAGGAATGGGCCCTGTGATTTCATTGGTACAAAGGACTTCCAGGTGAGGACTTCCTTCTGTCAATGCAGGTCAACACCTCTGCTATCTATAGGTGCCCATTTCAGAAAATTACTTTCCCTTTTTTGTTGCTGATAGGTTCATGCCCAATGCCTAGTTACTTCCCTTTGGCATCCCAAGACTTCCCAATATGACCCTTCCCATGAATC
Organism: Potorous gilbertii; assembly: GCA_028658325.1. Lineage (NCBI taxonomy): Eukaryota > Metazoa > Chordata > Mammalia > Diprotodontia > Potoroidae > Potorous > Potorous gilbertii. The sequence goes on along the minus strand of CM053769.1, from coordinate 435,667,129 downwards.
TTAATGTGGTAGATCATTCCCAGTCTCCCACATCTTCTAAATTTGCCTTTCTGTTTTCGCACTCCTTCAATGGTGGGACCCTTCTAGGTGACAACTGGATATCTGACAAATGAACTCATGTTACTATTTTAATAGGTCTATATCTTCCTGGTAAGTGTGTATTTTATCAAGGTGTGCTATAGGTAAAATTGTGAGGGAGACTGGGGAGAGGGATTGCTTTAACTCTAAAGAGGTATTCAATGTAGTAGAAAGAACCTGGACCTGGGGAATTAGAATATTTGGTTTCTAACCCTGGTTCTGCTTCTAAGCAGCAGGGTATATGAGTTAACTTCTCTTACACTCAATTTTCTCATCTGTTAAAAGACTGAGTTGTTAGATTATCTGAGAGGTCTCCTTCAACTTTATAGTGTTAGGCTGGCTCAAGACAGACTTTGTGAACGACATTATGGCACTTGTGGCCAGGATCAGACTTTTGATCAGCAGAAAAGGTAACTGTTCAAACTGTTGAGAAACATTGGGAAGGGCCGAGTCTCCACTCCAAAATCTCTTATCATGCATGGAGTTCCATCATTAGTTGGATATTATGACTTTTAGGTATTCAGAAGTCCTCTATTAAATCGAGGGCCCTGGGTAAAGGAACACTTTCAGACCTTACCAACTATTTCATCTGGGATCCATTTTTCAATGATGATTGGGAATGTAGGACAAAGTTTCATGAAAATAAATCTTGTTATAAAATATTTACAGTAGATCTCTTTGTGGTGGCAAAGACCTGGAAATTTCAAGTCTGCCCATCAGTTGGGGAATGGTCGAACAAGCTGTGGTATATGATCGTGATGAAATAATACTGTGCTATAAAAAATGGAGAGTTCAATGATTTTGGAAAGACATGGAAAGACTAGTATGAAATAATGAAGAGTGAAATGAGTAGAACCAAGAGGAATTTGCATACAAGAACAGTAATATTGTTTTAAGAACAGCTTTGAGCAAGTAAGTCATTTTAACTATTACAAATATCCAAGTTAACTATAAAGGACATATGAAGAAAGACGTTCTTCAGAGGAAGAACTGATAGATAGATGTATTGAATAATTTTACACACATACACACATATGTGTGTGTCTCTAATGGTAGTCATCTGTAGGGCAGGGGAGGGGAGAGGAAGAAAAAAAGGAAAAAAGAAAAAAATTACATGATTACATTTGAAAGTAATAGCAAGGTGTACGCAATAGATTTGCAGTTTCATGTGCAATCATCTTTTTCAATTATACTATGCTATGGGAATTCTTGTTTTATACCATAAATTAAAAATCAATATTAAAAAAAGAGACTAGGACACAGTAAGGTTGAGAAAAGAAGGGTAGGGGCTCCAGGAAGAGAAAGGACCCTGAAAGGCAGCAAGCAGCAAGAGTGTGTAGAGTACAAACTTCTGCAGCTTCATCAGTTTGCCCAGGGAAAAACTGATTTAATTTATTCAGGAAGGGAGAGAATGTGTAAAAAGGAATGAGGATTTGAATTCTAGTCTCGTCTGTTATGAATACTAGAAGTGTCAACAGCACAAATTATTCGACCTCTTAGCACCCTAGGAAGCTCTCTAAAATTATAAATTACGGAGGAGTTGATGATCTGTAACATCTGAGGAAGGAGTGGTCGTATTGGGGCATTCCTTTTACTGATGAAATTTCAGATTAAAAAAAAAGGCCAAAGCAGACCCAAGACCAACTAGTATTGGAACCAACTTTAGCACATCCTTTTCCCTCATCGCCAAGATGATTACTTCTAATATCTTCATACTGGCTGTTCTTGGACTGCCCTCACCTCCCACGATAGTGCTCCCCAATATTGTGCCCTCTAATATAATCTACAATATGCTTGACCTTTTCCAATCCCCCCATACTTCAGGAAAACTTTTCTATCAGGTATCCGCATCATTCAAAATAACACTTATTCCAGGCAGCCTTCAAACATACTGGTTTTGAACTTGAGAATTCTTTAGCAGAAGAAGTAAGGCGAACTGGAACACCTCGGGTAAGAGGGCAAAGGGTCTTAATAGAGAAAAATCATTCTTTTTCTGAAATTTATGTGGCAGAGTAGGTGGAATACTGAACTTGGTGTGAAGAAGGCTTGGCATCCAATCCCAACTCAGACATTTACTATCTGCGTGAACCAAGGCAAGTCATGTAATTTTTCTAAGGCCTGATTTCCTCATTTATAAAAGGGAGTTAATAAAAGCAGGATGATTGTGAAGATCAAATGAGCTGTTGTTAATGTCACTTTACAAACCCTAAGACACTATACAGATTAAATTATTAATAGTATCTCATTCTTTTTCACTAAATTTCTTTTATTATAAACTTGACAACATTTACAAATGTGGACTTTTCCTTATACAAAATAGAACAGAATATGACACTATGAAACTTCATCATATGAGATTTTACATATATATATATGTATATATATATATATATATACATATATATATATGTATATTATTTATCATGCCCTGCTTAGAGGAATCCTTTTCTGATCCTTCTTCTGGTCTCTTCTATATATATTTTTTAAAAGTTTTGTTGGTGCTTTTCTTTTTTTATCTTCATTTTGTTTTTCTTCCTTATTTTCTTTCTTTTTTTTCTTCCTTGCTTTGATATCTCTATAACTACCCTCTTATTCACCTCCAAGACTCCTTTCTTTCCCTCCCCCAAAATTAAAATTCTGCTTTGTAACATTTACAGCAAGCCTCCTTCTACCTCCAACCTGGGGTTACTCCCTCAACTTGCACAAATAATTTCACAGATTGACTTCCCAGAAGTCAGCTGTTACCTCAGGTTCTAAGGACAACTTTTTGAGATTCTGCTCCCAATGCTATGTAGCTTATGAGCCCCATTGGTGTGTTATCCGTGAACAATCAGATAGTAGACTTAACGAGGTCAATTTAGTAATGATGATGATGATGATGCTTTTTTCATCCCTTTATTCATTCAGTAAGAAGACATTTACTTAGCCATAGAAGGAAAAGATATTCAATGAGGATACAGCACTGGTTCAGCTGGGCACACTTTCCCTATCTCTGTATCTATCCTACTGAGCTACTAGTCAAAAGCCTGACAGAGGAGAGATATCTTTTTGTGCTCTGGCTTTTTTGTACTTAAACTATGTCACTGGCCTCAACCTTAGTCCCTTGAATCAATTAAATCTCAAGGACACTTTTAATTCATTTGAAAGAAAAACTAATCTAATCTTCATGAGGTAAGGCCTTAAAAAAAACTAGCCTGACCTACATGACAGGAACCTAGAAAATACTGTTCTTACCACAAGGTGGAACCTCAGAGTTGTATTAATTTGCATTTCTCTTACTATTAATGACTTCTAATATTTTTAATATGTAGTTGTTGATTGCTGTAGTAGGACCAGCCTGATGGGTTTCGTGGGTTCAGTATTGGAATGAAATGTGACAGGTGTACCTTCTAGCCAAGACAGCTACTTGAATTGAGGCAGGAAGCCTAATTCCCACACACCTACTCCAGCAAAAACCTAAAATTAGCACTAGATCAAATATGATTGAAAATTCCAGTGAGAAATTATAGTAAGTGATATCATCTGTCCTAGAACTGCAAAAATCAAAACAAAACCCCCCAAGTCATCCAGAAGCCCACGGGCAAAGGGGTCCAAGAAAGTCAAGAGTCAAGATAGGAAAAGAGATGTATCCCAGCCTAACAGATATGGACCAAAGATGTCTATATTCAGGGGTGTGCTGGAGTCAGTTTGAACTAGCTTACAAGAGCTGACTCACATTTTCACTGTGAACATTTATACCCCAGAAATCAGCAAACACCACAAATCAGGGTTTGACTTTGGGTTTTGTTGATTGCCTGAGCTTAAGAGAGTGGTGGAGAAAGTGTTAAAAACTAATCCAGTATACATTTCCCTCCTCCCCCCTGAGTAAATGTTAAACATTTACTGGCATACCCCTGCTTGTCTCCTATAAAGTTCTGTCTTTGGAAAAACAAGAGAGGAACCTGTATAATAGCACTTTTTATTATCATGAAGAGCTACACGGTAAAGAGGTACAGATCAATCAGGAAATGACTGAACAAATGATGGTGTAAGAATGCTATAGAGTATTATTGCACTGTAAGAAATGAAAAATTGAACGGATTCAAGGAAACTTGGGAGAGCTTGTCTGAACTGTGGCAGAATGAAGCAAGAAGAACCAGAAGAATATATTCAACATTATAAAGGAAAGCTAATATGAAAGATCTATGATCAAGGCAATAACCAATCATAATACCAGAAGATTGACAATGAATCATGCTTTCCATCTTTTGGCTGAAAAAGGATGAACTGGAGTCATAGAATGAGATATACATTTTTAAACTTGGATTTATTTTGGGTGACTATACAATATTTATTTTTTACATGCAAGGGGCAGCATGGGTGGGAGCGAAGAAGGACTGTGCAGAGGTGAACCAAGGACAAATCCATGCATGCTCTAAAGACTAGACCAGGGTGAGGAACCTGTGATCTCCAGGATACATAAGGCTCTCTAGGTCCTCAAGTGCACTCCTTTGACTGAATCCAAGCTTTACACAACATATCCCCTTAATAAAAGGATTTGATCTATAAAACTTGGACTCAGTCAAAATACCCCAACCCCAAAATACCTAAAAAGTCACTTGTGGCTTTGAGGCCACAGTTTCCCCACCCTTGGGTTAGACTGTCCCCTAATATACTACTAAGGCATTTTTTTTTTCAAAGAAAGAGATATAGACAAAAAAAAGACAAGAAAAAGTCTGTTAATCCTCATTTTAAAAATTAACATAAGGGAACAAAAGGAAGTTCCAAAGGGGAAACAAACAGAAATTACCACTTTAATTTTGAAATATATCCCCCCAGCTTGCTATATGTAATGGAGATTCGTATGAAGTCTTTTTTCAGGATTTTCCAGTACTTTCCAGTATTATTCTTCTTTGTATGGTAAAGTATTCATGCTTGTGATATTTGTCAAGTTCACAATAATAAAAGGGATTTTTTAAAAGGAAGAAACTTCCAACATAAATAAAATGAGGAGGCTGGATTGCATTATCTGAAATTTCTTTTTTTTTAAATATCACATTATACAAATTGTTCTTCTGCTCCTACTCATTTCATTCTACATCAGTTCAGACACATCTTCCCAGGTTACTCTGAATTTATTCCTTTTTTCATTTCTTGAAGCACAATAATATCCTATTTTGTGCATATACTATAATTTGTTCCAGACCCTCCCCCGCTCCAAAAAAGGAACATGTCAAATGAGGGGGTTGAATTCAATGTGCTGAATGTGCTCTTTTTTTTCCTTTAAATCCAATGAGGACAAGGAGTAAGACTTTCTGGGAATAAACTCAAAACTTATTCTCAAGGACCCCCTTTTTTTTTTTAGAAGTTTTTCAGTGTCTCAGACAGTATACTCCAGACCACAGCTTTGCTTCAGCTTCTATCTATTATTCTTCCATAGAGGTCAGAAAAGCTCTTATCTTCTGGGACCCTGAAAACATTCCATAGTAATTGCTTTTTCTCATATAGTGCAGGTCTGAAGTGAATGCAAAATCCTTCTTCAGCAGTTCCACAAAGAGTCTTTTCCCTAGCTGCAGCCCTCTAATGAGCATTTATGTTTCCTGTGTTTGTTGGTGTGTGCTTTTAAATCCTTTGCATCTTATGTGGTTTCTCTGGTGGGGGAAATAAAAGCCATCTCATACCTGGCACCCATATTATATAGAGTTCCTTTTGGGGAGGGGGGATGGATAGAATTCAGTTACTCATATAATCAGTTGGTCAGTCAATAAACATTTATTTAGTACTTACTATGTGCCAGAAACCGTGCTAAGTGCTGAAAATGCAAAGAAAAGTAAAAGATAGTCCTTGCTCTTAAGAACTATGTATAAATGAGCTACAGACAAGATAAATGTGAAATAATCAACAGAGGGAAGACACTAGCATTAAGAAGCATTGGAAAAGATGTAGAAAGTGAGATTTTAGCTGGATTGTGAAGGAGAAACTCCAGAAATGAATCATAAAACTTTCTTTCAGAGCTTTTAAGAAATCTAAGCAGAGGTATTAATGAGCCATAGAGATGGTAATACTTTTGAGGTCAGTCCTGGTTCCATGTGAGTTCAAGGATCTTGGCAGACAGGGAAGGAAGATGGAGGTGGGTTGTGGGAGGAGGAAGAAAGAAGGTTATGCTTTTACTTTTGAGAAATTATCCAGTACTTTCACAAGATACTTCCTGGAACAAAATTATATCTGTTTAATAACAAAATTTTTCAGGCGTATTATATGGGATATAGATCATGAAATATTAGAGTCTCCAAAGAATTTGTATTAGAGGAAGCCAAAGGGCAATGGAAAGATTTAAAGTGGGCATATGTAAGCTACATTAGATTACCAACAATGACTTTTGTGCAAGAATTGGTGTAAAAGTTATCGTGTAGGAGATGGCTGATTAGAAAAAGAGGTGAGCCAGTAATGAAAGGAGAGCAAGGGATGGCAAGTGACCTGGCCACATGCTGCAGTAATAACTGCATAATGTTAAAAAAAAAAACATGGAATAAGTCCCCCAGCAAGTTGACTGAACCCCTTTCTTACATTTAACAAAATTTGTTATGAATGTAGATATTGTCTCCATTGGTGTAGATTACAATCCATCCATGCCTTCTTATCATGTTTATTTTTATAAATATTCTTTGGTAGATTCCTCACAAAGCATCCACCCAACATATTGAAAGTCTTCTCCTGGGTACTGTTCATTTCTTATAAGAAGTGAAGCACTCAGGCTTTCCTCTTTTCTCTCTTGCTCTCATTACATGATCAACCCATGTTCTTTGCTGATTGTACATTTCCACAATGATATCCCTAATGCCACTTCTTAAGCATAGATCATCTCTGGAAATATTCTGCATCACACTTTCACACCTGGATCCCAGGAATAGCAGGAGCCTCTCACCTCCTGACCACTGGACACACTTCTAGCCCAGCCCCCATAACCATGGTAGAGAAGAGCAATCCTTGTGGAGATGCTACTTGGTCATAGTCTCTAGCATTTTAGTAGCCATAGCTGCTCAAGACCTGAAAAATAAAACACATCACCAAAGACCTTGACAGTGTCAAATGGTTCAACATCATAAAGTAGATTTGTTTTTTATCAATAGAAATAATATTAAAGGAGATTTATTAGCATCTGCTTTGCTGCTTCACTCTACGAACCATAGGTCATTTCCATTTGATTTGCTAATGAAATCCGTATGTATCATCTCCCCACTTCAGAATATAAACTGGAAAAAAAAAGGCACAGTATTGTTTTTCTATTTGTATACCCCATAACTGGCATGTAGCTAATGCTTAAATACTTTTCCATTCCTTCATGATGCATCTCTTCAAGGTATGATGTCAAGAGTTCTGGTCCTGAAGTCAAGAAAACCTAAGTTCAAATCCATCTTCAGATATTACCTGTGTGACTCTGGACAAGTCACTTAATCTCTCAACTCCAATTTTTCTTTCTTTTTTAAATTTAAAAAAAATTTCCAATTATATATAAAAACAACTTTAAACTTTTTAAAAAACTATTTTGAGTTCCAAAATCTCTCCCATCCTCCCCCACCTCCTCATTCAGAAAGCAAATAATTTGTTAAAATTATACATACACAGTCATGCAAAACTTATCCATGTTAGTCATGTTGAGAAAGAAAACATGGATAAATAAACATATTAATAAATAAAGTAAAAAAAAAAAGCAGTATACTTTGATCTGCATTCAGACTCCATCAGTTCTGCTTTGGAGGTAGATAACATTTTTTTCCTCCCATTTGCCTGAGCAGAACTTTTTTGGGTGTTACCTCAGCACTGCTTGTGTGGGCAGATGAGAAGATATGTGACAAATAGTCCCCGAGCCATGCTGTATAGGCTCCTGGCTAGCACAATAAACAATCAGAGGAAGAAGAAAGGCAGAAAGCAAGCCTGGGACAGCAGCAGCAGCAGCAGCAAAGTTAACTTCTGAGATGAGGTTGGGGAGCGGGGCTGCTTCAGTGAGTCACAGATTAGAGATGGAACCTCAGCAAATTTCAGATTTGGAGGCAGAGCTTTAGCACATGACAATTTAGGACATAAGGGGCTGCCTGGAGAGGTGTTACATCTGCATCTTTACTGGAATGTGGGCTTCCCCATGGGGGATTTGTTCACTTTCTCTACTGATGCATAAGTCTGTGGGAGTTTCTTCTCATTTGTTCATGGGAATAAAGAATAGCAAGCTTTTGTGGTTGTTCAGTCGTGACTGACTCTTCATGACCCCATTTGGGGTTTCCTTGGCAAAGATGCTGGAGTGGTTTGCCATTTCCTTCTCCAGCTCATTTTACAGATGAGGAAACTGAGGCCAACAGGGTGAAATGACTTGCCTAGGGTCATATCTCTAGAAGTGTCTGAGGCAGGATTTGAACTCAGGAAGATGACCCTTCTTGACTCCAGGCCCAGCACTCTATCCACTGCAACATTTACTTGCTATTTCACAATCCTCAGCATATCTGATCTTTTGACCATTTGGGATGACACTTCACATCAAGTTTGCCTTCATACTGCCCAGCCATGGGGGCCACGGGGGTGGGAGGGAAGACTTGTCAATTAAATTAATAGTACATATAGTACTATTGGTGAAGCCTTTCCCTAGTTGAGGCAATCATAGAATTATTAGACCCAAATACTCTCCTATCTCTGAGACTGAGTCTCATTTTATATCTTTTAATAGATGAAAAAACTGAGCCTCAGAAAGTTTAGTGAGTGGCAGAGCAGAAGCTCGAAACTAGGTTTCCTGTCTTCTAGTTCTCTGCTCTTCCTACTTTTTCATTCTACTTACAAATACTTGCAAGTCCCTATTAAAATGGGACTAGTGCTTTACTAAGCTAATTATAAACCATTTTGATCTATTCATTAAAATAGGACCTCCTTTACGGCAATGGTGTTGAGGGTCAGGGTGGAGTGCGGTTGACGGGATCAGGCTAGACCGTGGGGTTGGTGGGTGGGTGGGGCTGTTCTTTGAGACTGTGCTCATTATCATCCGGAATGGCTCTCTATGCCCCCAGATGTTGTTGTCTGGTGAGACAAACAAAAGAATTACAGAAAACAAGGGATATGTAAAATAGATGCTCCAAGGCTCACAGTCTGATTAAATCAGAAGACTGAATCAATCATCCTGATTGATTTAATCATTGGAACAGGAGATGAGCAGAATGTCACGTAGACTTTGCAGATTGTGTCTATATAAACCCTAACCCTCAGATCAATAAACGGAACTGGTCTGTCTTTTCCGCCTCCTGTGACTCTTTTCTTTCAAACACATCACCAAGCCGTGTAGGGACAATGGGTCATGAGAACAGAACCAGGTAATACAAGTACTTGAAAGTATTACTGAATGTTAGTGTCTCTTTAGGGATCACCTGTCCATTTTAGGGAATCCAACCTGTTCATTTTACAGATAAGGAAACTGAGATCCAGAGAGAAGTGACTTGCTAAAAAGGTCAGGCAGCTAGTAAGTAGTGATGGTGACCCTCAAATCTAATTTTTCTGATTCTAAATCCCAAAATTTATCTTTTTTCTTTCTGCTGCTAAGTGCAGAATGAATTCGTTTCTCTGACTGTAGAGATCCCTCTAATGAGTATGTAAAGTTGTCTCTCCCAAGTTATGAGTGCAAGTCACCAAGTTTACCAGTAATCCAGCCATTCCACCTAAAGAAAATCACAGTCTAGGTCTCATAGAAAATACTTCCAGTGATCCATGCACCACAAGCCTAAAGAGAAAAAGCCCAGTATTTATATATTTGCTCAGTGTAGCAAACATGTTTGACTCACTGACCCAGAACCAGCCTGGCTACATCTGCCCTTCAAGGTCCTAGGCAGGGGCATATTGGTAAAATGTTTAACAACTGAATCTCCAAGAAAAAAAGAGCACACTTTATACTTTTAAGCTTAATTTCCATTATTAATATTTTTCATCTTAAGTCTATAAAATCAACAAAACAAAAATCAAATCCTGAATTGTAGTGTTTGCCAATTTCTGAGATGTAAATGCTTTCACTGAAAATTTAACAATCAACTCTAGAGAGCTGTAAATCTGGCTTTGGCATACTTTTGATCCTAAGGATTTCTGAGCAGTTGGAATATTTCTTCTCTAGTGCTATTGGCTCAGGACCCCACCAGTGATGTCTCTCTCGTTGCCCCAGTTTCATTTAACTACTTAACACTGATTGATTAGAAATTTAGAAAGTGATATTAATGTTGAAGATGTAGCAATAATAAAAGTACAAACATTGTTTGCAGCACCTCTAGAGACATTGTCATTCTGCCTCTTGCCCTTGGTCTCTTGGGAGAACTGGCTCAAACTTAGCTCAGTTCTTAACATTGCATTAATCCCAACAAGTTTCCATCCAATTGCAACACTATTTCCAGATGAACCTAGTCTTAACTGCCACTGGGTTGCGTCCTGAAGATCACTTCTTGCTCTTCGGGGCGTTGATGCTGATCTAGCTGCAAAACCTGGAAGCTAGGATGTTTGGATGCCTGGAAGCCTGAATACTTGTTCTCCTGACCTTATAAAACTCACAAAATTGGAGCTTCCTTCACCCAAGACAAAAGGACTTACAGCAAGGTGGTCAAAGAACCCAGGCCTGCATTTACAGAGCCATATGCTTTTGGAGGACAGAAGGCCCAAGTACTCTTCCCTTGTGGCATTTTCTTTCATGAGATGCCCACGAGTGAAGGAATCAAGGAGATGAGGCAAGATCGAGCTGTTAGAATGAGAATCTAAGGCCAACTAAACCCTTTCTGAAGATTTCCTCCTCTCCCTCCCCACTTCTAGCTACAGAGACAATTAAGGAACGTTTTCCTAAAAATACGATTAGTGAACCAGAACCAGTCAGAGAATATCTATGCTTGCTGCAGTGTCTTTCCAAGTGTACTTTCAGCACACATCATAATTCCCTCAGAAGCAGGCTCCCTAGGTTCTCTGCACACGTGACAGTCCCTGTATTATAATCAATAGGTCAGACAATTTTGGGAGGGAAATATTTATCAAGTTGAAGGAATCATAAAATTATTGGAGCAGGAAGGGGTCCTGTGAAAATGTGAAATTATAGAATTTAGAACTAGAAAGTGATCAAATCCAATCTTCTCATCAGACAAATGAGGAAAATAAGGTCTAGAGAGGAAAAGTGACCTGTCCGAAGTCACATAGTTGACGGACCGAGAAACAGAACTCATATTCCCTGGCTCCTGAATTTGCTACTCTTTGCACTTACATGTTGTTTTCCCCATTAGACTATAAGCTCCTCAAGGGCAGGGACTGTCTTTCACCTCTTTTTTCATCCCTAAAGCTTAACTCAGTGCTTGGCACATAGTAGGTACTTTGATAAATGTTTATTGATTGCTTCATAGGACTGCCTATGTTGTCATTATGTTGTTAAATAACACAATACTGCTGTCAAAAGTGTCTTTGGGGCAGTTACCTAGCTTAATACTCCAAATTATTAGAGATTTGTGGAAAGGTTGCTTTTAAAATCCTAACTTTCTTCCCAGAAATAGCAGGTGACTTTTTGATATATGATTATTTTATCCAAAGATTCATTAACTGTATAGAAAATGTTATGATTTGCTTCTTGTGCTTATGAAAGGAAGAACATTCCTTTTCAGAAAGTTAGGTTTGAACTACCCACCCAAATTCTGTTAGCAGCATCATCAGTGTTCTCCATGGAGAGGGTTGACTTCACATTTTAAATGTTTCCTTCTGAGGTTAAGTTTCCAGGCTGCAGACTACCCTTGGGATGGGAATTTTTGAGATAGTTTATTTTATGTCTTCTGAAGCTCTTTGGGTTTCTGTAGTTACTCTAAGTCTGTTTAATGTGCCCCTGGATTTATAAGCTGTTAAGTAAATCATTCCAAATAAAGACTTCTTTTCTTGAAAAAAAAAAAATGGGAAGAACTAGCACAGGATGATTCAGAGTTTTAAGTGTGTGCTTACTTGAATCTTTGAGGGCCTGACCTTTGAAGTTGGTGAGTTCCCTGAGGTGCTCACAGTTATATCATGGCAGAGCTCACCCACCCCTACCTTCTAGGACCCTTCACCATTTCTGAAGGTTCATTCTAAACCTTTCTGGCTCTACTCTCAAAGGTTCCTTTTTACCACTTCCCTCCACCTCAACAGTAGAGTTTAAAATTTTGGACCCTTTGGCATTTTAGAAAACTACACAGCTCTTCAGTCATCCCTACAATACAGGGGAGACTCAGACAGTGTTTAGATCTATGAAAAGGCCACAGAAGGCAATGAATGAAGGTTGTAGCTCCCTCACTCTTACAATGGTTTGAGTACTTCTACTTTAATCATTTTTCTTCATGCATATAGAACCTCCATGGGCCCCCCCTAACAAGAGGCAAAGTAACCTTTTCTGAAATTTGCATCTTAGCGGCCCAGAATTTGAATTTATAGAACCACCTCCTTCTTCTCTGTCCTGGTTTCCCTCTGTCGTGTCTCATGTTCTTTGGTTTCTGGGGGCAGATTTCAGGGTTGAGCAGCTTAGTGAATCAGTGGAATGGCCCAGGCCTGCAGAGTAACTTGCCTTGTTATTTGTAGCATCTAGTTCAAGAGACAGAAAATAGTACCAGGTGATTAAAGTCAGGGAAGCCAGTTATAGAGGCTAGTAAGCTACAACAGATATCTTGGTGATACACTGATAAGAGTTAAGAGCAAGAGTGGTAAACCATGAACTTACCCATGGTATACATATACATATATATATAATATATGTATACTGCACATATAGTGTCATAAATCAATACATACAAACATACATATATAATACATACATATACCTATCTATACCTTCCCACAGTCATTCTCATTGATTTCCTAAAAGCTATACTCAGGTTCAAGTGACTTTACTCTTTGAATCATTTTTTATTTAAAAGCACAACTCACAACATTGCACCCATTTTTCCCCTTTCATCAGACCAATAAAAAGATATATTAAATGAAAGCAAAAGGATTGAATTAAAAAAAACAAAGTAAATAGCAAGAAGCATCCCATCCCTTCTCCCCTGTGTATTCACACACACACACACACACACACACACACACACATTCACTCATACACACACACTCATACACATACACACACTCATACACACATATACACTCCTACAGATTCCTATTCTACCACTGGAAAAGGGAAGAAGCAACATACATAACCTGGGCTCCCAAGATTCCCAGATCACCTTTCCCCTTCAATAGCTCTCAGTTGCTGCTTTCCCAAGAGGCCATCATTTGTTGGTCTGCCATCTGCTGCTTCTCCCCTGAGTTGCTCTTGTTAGGCAGACTTTTCCCCACAGGACAGGCCTGCACATTTTTCTACATTTTTCACTGACTGCCCTAAATCCTCTGGTGGGTCACAGGTTGTGTAAGTTTGCCGTAGGGTAATTGCAACAGCTCTATTGTGAGTTAGCCCATAGGCTCAAGGCTGTATCAGCCCCCTCATGAATCAGACATTGATCTGATAGACTAGTAACAGTCCTTCAGATCAGATCTATCTTTTTGACTGACCTTTTTCTCCTAGCAGTAAGTTCCCCAGATGAGTTTGATATGCTAAGTTCTTTTTGACTCATTCTCTTAACACCTAGCACGTGTCATCCATGCAGCTGACCCAAAGCTTTACATAGCAATACCATGTGGGGACAGTAAAACTGCCAAAATGTGTATGTCAAAGAATCCCAGAATCCCAGAACTGGAAGGGACACTAGAAATCCAAATTCTTCATTTATAGAGGAGTAAAATAAGGCCCAGAGAAATAAAAACGAATAATTGATGGTCACAAAAGCTAGTTGATTTCTAATGGTTTAAAGTAAAATGCTTTTTGCTTCAGAATTGGATAAACTCTGAGCTAAATTAAAGTGTCAGTGCAATGCATTTTTGCTCTCACCAGATATAGTGAAATGAGGCATTAAATTCCCTCCCAAAGCAGTTGACATTACATCCCAGACACAGTAAAAATATTTTTGAGTGCTCCTAATTCTCTCCCAAGTAAAGGTTAATACAAAATTTAGGAAACTTTGGTCTCTTGAAAAAATGCCTTTCGTTCAGTCTAATTTTTCCCGAGACTCACCACAGACAGTATTCTGCTCTCAGAAACATTCAAGTGTTTGTTTATTGACTGACTCACTCTAGTCTCCATAAATTATCCATCAGGGTGATTGCCAATGCAAAATTGTGGAAGAGGCAAGATTTATGTTTGTTACCCCTAATTTCCTCTTTAGACTCCAATGTCCCTTTGCTTCTTCTCAGATATACTGAAGAAAGGATCTCCTAGTGCTCTTAGACTTCTGTGTATATGAAAGCATATCTACTCCATTATTTCTAATTCAGAGCTTTTTATCTCAAGTAGCAGAGGTGTAGACTGCAGTCTACATTGTAGTCTATTGGAGACATTGATACTTCATCATGGCATGGAGGCGATCCAAGATCTTGAAGGCTATGATGACACAGAGTTCTAGCAGGCCCTATCCATGATGGAAAGACTTGAGAACAGCAATAGACCGTAGTCATTTTTGCTGTGGTAATGCAGAATTATTTCTAGTGCCTTCCCTCTGTTAATTATTTTCTATTTATTCTGTATTCAACTTGTTCGTATATATTAGCTTGCTTGCTGTCTCCTCCATTAGATTATAGCTCCTAAACGTCAGAGACTGTCTTTTGCCTCTTTTTAAAAAATCCTTAGTGTTTTGCATGGTGCCTGATAAAGTAGATGCTTAAATAAACATTGATCAAATGATTGATTTGGTCACAGATACTCAGGAAGATCATCCATTAAGATGTAACGGGGTAGTGTTCTACACTGGTAAAAAGAGTTTCCATGTTGATAAAAATCATAGGTCATTGGAGAACTTAAGAACTTTGAGTTATAGAATGATAGGCTGTATGGTATAGTGACTAGAAACTGGCCTGGGAGTCAGAAAGCTCTTGGATCAAGTGCAATCTTTCTTCTACTAACTGTGTGATCACAGGTAAGTCACAACTCCCTAGATCCCTGAGGGAACTAAGACCACAAATTTCAGAAAATTATTGGTCAGCATTTGTGCAGTACATTTTCACAGCATTTCTCTCCACACCTAGGAAATTATAAAAGCAGGACAACAAAAGTTGTATATTGAAAAACCTAGTTCCCCAGAGATGAGGTGAGAGGCTGCTAGGTAGTTCAGTGAATAGAGCAGTGGGCCTCGAGTCTCTCCCAAGGGCTTCTGTAAAGGCTAAGGCAAAATTTAGGAAACCTTGGTTACTAGCTGTGTGTCCTTGGGCAGGTTACTCTACTTCTGTTTGCCTAGTAGGCAGCTAGGTGACTCAGTGAATAGAATGCTGCATCTAGAGCCAGGAAGATCTGAGTTCAAATCTGACCTGAGACATACTTACTAACTATATGACCTTGACTTGCCCAAGGTCATTCTGTTTGCCAAGGAGACAGCTAGTGGCTCAGTAGATAGAGTTAGAAAAACCTGAGTTTAAATCTGGTCTCAGATACTCACTAGCAATGTGACCCTG
Source organism: Potorous gilbertii (assembly GCA_028658325.1). Lineage (NCBI taxonomy): Eukaryota > Metazoa > Chordata > Mammalia > Diprotodontia > Potoroidae > Potorous > Potorous gilbertii. The sequence goes on along the minus strand of CM053769.1, from coordinate 435,651,529 downwards.
AGCAAGTCCTATTTGCCTTAATCCACCGGAGAAGCAAGTGGCAAATCACTCCAATATCCTTGCCAGGAAAACCCCACAGATGGTATTAGCATGTTGTCGCAAAGCATAGGACACAACTGAACAACAAAGAAATGCGGTGAGAGGAGGAAGGAAGAGTATTCTGGAAGAATCTTTTTTCCCACTGGGCAGGCCTATACACTGTACCCATTCTGACTACATGAGCTGGCCCCCTAGTATCTTCTTGTCTCAGTTTACTCATTTTTATTTTAAACTATTTTGAAAGAAAACAAATCTTCTAGTTCTATCCCTTTGTTACTGAAGAGATAAGCCTTCTATTCCCATCTGCATATTTAACTGAATGAGTATGAATTATGGCACACTAAGAAGGAAAATAAAACGTTTTCCATCACTCAGACTCTCTGAGGGTTAGTCATGACAGAAAGATAGCTAGACTGTAAAAAACTGGCTCTAAGGATTGCTGTTACAGAAATAGACAATTTTTCTGTTTTGTTACTAGGGAATAGCATGATAGAAAGATAGAAAGGATCTCAGAGATCACCTAGGTCCTAGGTCCTTGAGTGTAGCCTTTTGTTAAATGGTTTTGTTCTGTGAAGTTTGGATTCAGTCAAACGGCCACACTTGAGGACCTAGAGGGCCACATGTAGCCTTGAGGCAGAAGGTTCCCCACCCCTGATAGGACAATATCTGTATTTTATACATTAACAGGTGTCCACCTCAACCCTCAAACTCATGGTTCACCATGGAGTTATATATGCCTTGGGCATCTATCCAGTATAGATCAAACAGGAACCATAAATCAATATAGCAAAGCACTTAAGAAGCACTCTAGTAAAATTTTTAAAAAAGCAAAGTAAAACAGAAAAGGAGAAAGCACTCAGTAGTTTATTCTTCAGGGTATTCTAGGTAGTACAGTGGATAGGGTTCTGGGCCAGACACTTACAAGAGGTATGACCCTGGGCAAATCACTTTACCTTGTTGGCCTCACTTTCTTCATCTGTAAAATAATCTGGAGAAGGAAATGGCAAACCCCTCCAGTATCTTTGCCAAGGAAACCCCAAATGGGGTCATGAAGAGTCAGTCACGATTAAATAACAGCAAAGGTTTATTATTCTTTATTCCCATGAACAAATGAGAAGAAACTCCCACAGACTTATGCATCAGTAGAGAAAGTGAACAAATTTCCCATGGGAAAGCTCACATTCCTGTAAAGATGCAGATGTAACACCTCTCCAGGCAGCCCCTTATGTCCTAAATTGTCATGTGCTAAAGCTCTGCCTCCAAATCTGAAATTTGTTGAGGTTCCTTCTCTAATCTGTGACTCACTGAAGCAGCCCCCCTCCCCAACCTCATCTCAGAAGTTAACTTCACTGCTGCTGCTGCTGCTGTCCCAGGCTTGCTTTCTTAGTTGCCTCTCTCGAAGCCTTCTGCCTTTCTTCTTCCTCTGGTTACTTACTGTGTTAGCCAGGAGCCTAGACAGCATGGCTCGTGACTATTGGCCACATCGTTGGATCTATCTTCTTACCTAACCACACAAACAGTGCTGAGGTGGTACCCAAAAAGATCTACTCAAGCAAATGGTAGAGTTTCTCCTTTGCCCTTTTCAAGGGAGAGTCCTCCAACTCTTGTCTGGGTTAGGGTGAGTGACTCATTTCTTTCTCATCTCAGGGGCCAGACATCATGCCTCCCCATACGGCCCATGCCTTACACTGGGGTTTGGGATAAACACACTTTTTCTGTTTTTGACTTTAAAAAACTATTTTCAGTTGACAAGCATTTATTTTCTCTTCTCTCTCTCATAACCCCAATTAAAAATTTAAAAAAAGAAAACCGTTACAAGAATCAGGGACGTCTACCCCAAGCATGTGAAGACTTCCCCTGGTGAAATGGGAGGATGAAAACAATTTGTTCCAGCCTCCATGAAGGTGGCTGAAGGTCATCCATTATATTCCAGTCTACTGAGTCTTTCCGACTTTTGTCTTGTCACTGGACTTCAATGACTCAGGAAGAGGGAGTGAGGCTGACTCTACCTCACTCAAATACAATTTATCTGCAAGACATGACATCACCCTATTGTCCCCCAACACTGTGATGTCATTGGTCCTCTTCAGAAATAAGGACAAACAACAGCAGCAGCCTCTATCGTATCTGGAAGCATGGTTAGTTGTTGCATTGATCGGATTTCTTAAGTCAGTTACTTGTCCCTAACATGTTGCTGTTACTATATAAATCATTCTCCTGGTTCTGTTCACTTCACTTTGTGTCGGTTTACACAAGATTTACCAGATTCCTCTGAAACTTCTTTTATCCTTACTTATAGTATAATAGTATTCCTTTACATTCATACACCATTATTTTTTCAGCTGTTCCTGAAGTGATGTGTACTCCTTTAGTTTTAGGTTGTCATCACAAAAAAAAGCTACTACAAATACTTTTGTACATATGGTGCTTTTTCCTGTTTCTTTGACCTCTTTAGGTATAGATCTAATAGTGGTATCACTAGGTCAAGTTACAGTTTAGTAGCTCTGGAAATGGCTTTCCAAAATAACTGGAGCAATAATTAATTGGTTTCCACCAACTGTGCATTAATGTGCCTGTTTTCCCACAACTCCTCCAACATCTATAATTTTCTTTTTTGTCAACTTTGCCAATCTGATGGATGAGAGGTGAAGAATCGGAGTTGCTTTAGTTTGCATTTCTCTAATTATTAGTGATTTGGAACATTTATTCATATGGCTGTTGATAGCGTGGATTTTTTCTAAAAACTTACTGTTCTTATCCTTTGACCATTTATCATGAGGAGAAAATCTGTTAATCTTAGACATTTGAATCAGTTTCTTATATGTTTTGGAAATGTTGGTTGTCTCTCATTTTTGAAGAGGACCAGTGACATCATCGAGTGATGTCTTGACTTGCATATGAATTGGACTTAAGTGAGGCAGAATAAACAGACTTGACAGGTTTACTCTCTCTTCTGTTGGAATCAATTGTTCTCATCCTCCTGTTCTGTTGGGAAGAAGTATTCATGTGCTTGGAGTAGATATTCCCCTAACTCATCAACAGCTTTGAGGCCTGTCAGTTACCCTCAACCTGGTTTAGCTCTTCTGCTGAAAAGGTTTTACCAAGGTGTGACCATCATGCATGCTACATCTTCTTGGAACCACAGGTGAGAGTTGGGTGACAGGTGGACATCAAAGGTAGATGAGCGTCCTGAAAAGGTCCCAGGAAGCCCTCACACCAAAGGTGCTAGTCTTCCTTGAATCCTCCATTCACCTCTATTTTAGAAATGAGACATCAAAAAAAATTTGCTACAGAGATTTCTCCCCCAATTATTTCTCTTTTTAAAAATTAATTCTCTTCTAATTTAAAGGTGCATTTATTTTGTTTGTGCTAAAACTTTTAAAAGTTTTTATAATCAAAATTTTATCCTATGCAATTTTCTTTATCTCTTGTTTAGTCATGAACTCTTCCCTAATCATAAATCTAAAAGGTAATTTCTTCCTCACTTCACTAATTTGTTTATGACATAACCTTTCATAGCTGTCATTTTTTCATTTGGAGCTTATCTTGTTATATGCACACACACCCTTTTTCATTGGTCTCTCCAGTTTCTGTAATGTACTCCACCTCCAGTAGCTGGCATCCTGCTGTATAACTTATCTTGAAACTTTGATAAGTCTCAAGAAGGTGACAGAAATACCAGTGAGGAAAAGGGCACAAGTTAGTTGTCTCCTCTGGCATCTTTGCCATCGTGACAAAACCCTTTAGAAAATAAATCTATGAGGTTAAGTGACTGAGTCAGGGGACCTATGGCTAAATCCTGCCTGTGATACTGAGTACTTGTGTGATCATGGGTGACTCATCTAACCCCAGGCCTTAATTTCCTCAATTGTAATGTGAGGGAATTAATAGTCAATAAGCATTTATTAAGTATCTACTATGGACAGGGGACTATGTAATAATATCTAGTGTTTAAATAGCCCTTCAAGGTTTGCAAAGTGTTTTACAAATGTTATCTCATTTTATTCTCACAACAACCCTCAGAGGTAAGTGTTTTTATTAGTCCCATTTTACAGATGAGGGAGTTAAGGCAGATAGAGGTTAAGTGACTTGCCCAGGGTCACGCAACTAATGTCCGAGTTCAGATCTTCCTGACTCCAGATCTCTCTCTATTACTCACTGTTCCACCTCGCTGCCTAGCCTATGTATTTTATGTATTTAAAAATGTTCTGAGAAGGGTTCCATAGGTTTTACCAAACTGCCACGACACAAGTCACGGCTCTCTGACCAAATGCAAGCTTCTCTATTTAGTGTTGAAAACCCTTCACAACTTGGTTACAACCTTCCTTTCCAACAGTATTATGCATTATTCCCTTCACACACTCTATGAAGCAGTTAAACTGGCCTTGCTGTTCCTCACACACTACATTCCAATCTCCTTTTTCTTTGCTTTTACAGAGGTTTTTCCTCAATTCCTGGAACGTACTGCGTCTCTGCCTCAATTTCTTAGAATCACTAACTTCTATCAAAACCTAATTCAAGGACTGACAGATAATCCTCAACAACTCCCCCCCCCCATTATGTTGTATTTATTATTTTGTTCACATTTTGTGTGTATACACATTGCTTCCTTTCACAGAATATGAACTCCTTAAAGAAGTTTTTTAAGTGTTTTATGGGCAGATCAGATTTCCTGACTGCCAGCCCAGTGTTTTTTCTAAGTAGCTATATTCTCACAGTCTTAGAGTTGGAAGAAGCTTAAGAGGTCTTCTAATCCAACCTCCATCTGATTAAAAATCTACGGCATGTCTCACTACAAATTTTAATTCCAAAAACTTCTGTGATCGCTTTGTTATTGTTGTTTTAAAACTTTGCTTTGCATAGGTAATTTTATTTATTTATTAGCATCTATGTTGTCATGGACAGTTGTGTGGTTGGTTTCTTATTCCAGCTCAGTCATTAGCTATCTCTAAGACTGAAGGGGTACTTGGGTGCTTGTGCTTGGACCCCAGTTCCACGATTGCATTTCTCCCTAGCTTCAAAACACTATCCCTGACAGTTTTCTCCCCAGCCCAAGGGCACTGTGCCTGGCAATGACTCATGAGCCAGCCCCAGTAAGACAAACTGTCTTTCCCCATCACAAAAATAAGTTGACCTTGGAAGAAATTGTCTTATAAAAACAGGACTATCTTGTAACCACAGAATTATCGTGTATTGATTCCCAAAGTTATCATATTCAATCCAGAGGTCAAGCTATCTTGCTATAGACATAACAGACCAAAAATGCACCTCTAGGAAACCCCTTCCCCTAATTTCCAGTACTGAATGATGCATGTGACCAAAGTTGGGTGTAATCACCTAATTAGCATATCTACCAGATAATCCATTACTTTTCCCATGTAAACTTTAGCATCATTTCTGTTAAGTTGCAACTTCCTTGAGGAGTTCTGCCTGCCATATTGGGGTTACAATAAAACTTTGCCCACTTGACTTGAAGAATACTTGAGTCCGTAAATTTATTCCAGATGACCCTCTCCTGTACTTCAATCTTTGAGGGGTCCCTGAACCCCTTAAACCCCATCATGACCACAAAGTATATCATTTCTCAGAGTCCCCACCTGTAAAATAAGAGTATTAGACCAGTTTACATGTAAAGGCTCCCTGCCAAATCTAACTTTCCACACTTTCATGATGACTGTAACTCAATCAAACGCAAATCGTCAATAAACATTTAAGTGCCTACTATATGCCAGGCACTGAGCTAAGTGAAGAGAATACAAAGAGAGGGAAGAAAAACTCCCAACAAGTCTACTTTCAAGTAGCCTAATGAAAGAAACAACTATGTAGGATCCTTAGATTTCTCAGCCCTAGGTTAATGCAGAGTATGTTAGGAGGTCCCAATAAATGTTTATTATTGTTCAATATCTCAAATACCACTAGGGTATCACATTGTTGTGTTTGTTAGTTTAAAAGGAGCACAGAGAAAGATTGATGTTTAGGCAAACCATGGTTACAGCAAACCCTAGATTAGACTTGGCAGTAGAAAAATGACAGAAAAGGTATTTTGGATCCATGAAAACTTCAGAAAACTGACATTTGTCATCTGTTTTGCCTACCTTGAGTCAGGTTCATGTTAGATAAAATTATGAAATGAAGATCTGTACTGAAATTCAGAAGACTTAGTTTAAAATCTCAGCCCTGTTGCTTTCTAGCTGTATTCAAACATTTGGGTTTTGTTTTTGTTTTTTTTCAATCATGTCTGATTCTTCACGACTCTATTTGGGGTTTTCTTGGCAAAGATAGGAGAGTGGTTTGCCATTTCCTTCTCCAGCTCATTTTACAAAGGAGGAACTGAGGCAAACAGCATTAAGTGACTTGCCAGAATCACCCAGCTAGTAAGTTATCTAAGACGAGACTACAACACAGGAAGATGATTCTTCCTGACTCCAGCTCCAGTATTTAACCTTGAGTAAATTATTTAACCTCTTCCTGTCTGTTTTGTTTTGTTTTGTACCGAAAATGAAACAAATAACTCTTGCACTCCTTCTCAAAGATTATCTATATAATAATAATTATTGTATTTGACATTATTAGTTTTTAGCATCCCTCTATCTCTGCTTTCAGCACTGTTCCGTTGTTAGGGGCATATATTTCTCAAATCAGATCTTTATCTTGTTCTCAGCTAGTAGTCAGCACCAGATTTTCATATTTTGATGAAGACACTTCAATAACCTTCCATAGTAGTTGCTGTGAGTTTCTTAAATGATATAGTTCCAAGGATATATATGTGTGTATATATATATATATATATATATATATATATATATATATATATATATATATATATATACACACATATATATATATACACATATATACGTACACACACACACACACACACACACACACACACACAAGTAACTGTGGTGCAATGTGATAGTTACAAACTGTGCCACCTTTTATCACCACCTAACTGCCTTTTATCAGCATGTTAAAACTCAGTCTATTCCAGGTGTCATTGATTTGCTTTCCCTCTCAGAAATTAGAAAAGATTTCTCACTTGGTTAGACATAGAGGAAGGAGGGTGGGAGCTCAGGGAAACAAGGGGAGACTAACTAAAACTTTGAGTTTATTAGAGTGCATCCTACTCTAACTTAAATGCTTTGGGAAATATCTTTTCCTGTCTCTCCTCAACTTGGTTGTCTAAATCTTGTTGGTCCTCCAAGACTGCTCAAATCCCTTCTTCAAGAAGGTCCTGCCAGACCACAGTGATCAATCTCTCCTTTGAATTTCAATAGCACCTATAATCTGAGCTTGATATCTAATCAAGAAATACCTTGTGACTTATATTTTATTGCAAATGGACAGTTATCTATGTTATGGTTGTTTCTTTGTAAGTCTATTTCAGTTAGTTAATTAGTATTCGAGAAGGAGGATCAGAGTGGAGCCCTACATACTTCTTTTTCTCTCTAAGCAGCAACTAGCACAACACTGTGCACCTGGTAACAACAACAATAAATGCTTGTTGATTTAAAACAATTACTGGTTAGAAGTAAAAACTTTTACTGCCAAGTGTCAGCCAGTAAGCAGGAATCTACTTTCACTGACCTGAGAATAAAAAGGGTGAGCGTTGAAGGGAGTGGCACCTACATTTTGTTTCTTACTTATTCTCTGCCTGGTTTGTTTTTCCTAGCACTGGAGTAAAAGAGCTACGACTCACAGAGGAATGGGAAATGCAGAGAAGGGTATACTTTTCTAGGTCTCTTTCCAAAAACTGTGATAAAACATAACTACAACAGACATCTGCAAGTGAAGATCCTATTTGGAGCTTGTAGTAGGTGAATTTTGTGGTTCATCAGTTACTGGAAATTAATACTAGGATCAGAGGGTTCTAGACTTAGAGCTTGAAGAGAATCTTTTCAAGACCTTGGAGGATCTAGTCGAATCCCCTCATTTTAGTCAATAAACAAACACTTAGTATAAGCTCTTACTATGAGCCAGGCACTATGTGCTAAGCACTGGGGATACATAAAGCATAAAGACATTATCTGTTCTCGTTGTTTAGTTGTTTTTAAGTTACATCCAATTCTTCATGACCCCTTTTTGGGGTTTTCTTGGCAAAGATCCTGCAGTGGTTTGCCATTTCCTTCTCCACTTCATTTTACAGGTGAGGAAACTGAGGTCAACAGGGTGAAGTGACTCACCCAGGGTCATGTAGTTAGTAAGTGTCTGAGGACAGATTTAAATTCAGGTCTTCTGACTCTTGGCTCAGCACTCTATTCACTGTGCCACCTGGTTGCCCTAATATCTGTCCTCAAGAAACCTGTATTCTAGTAGGGGAAACAATACATAAAAGGCAGCTAAAAAAGGGGCAGAGGGAAGATGGCACAGCAACAGCACGGACTTGCTATCACTCTCCCCTGCCTAAACCCAGCCAAATACCTGTAAAAATTACTCTAAACAAATTCTGGAACCCCAGAACCCACAGAATGATGGAGTGAAGCAAATCTCCAGCCCAAGACAGCCTGGAAGTTTGCTAGGAAGTGTCTATTGGACCATGTTGGGAGCACAACACAATCCAATGTGGGCCATGCCAGCATAGATGGGACGTGAGCAGACCTTGGGCAGGGTATGGGGGGGTGGAAACTGAATCTCAGGCACTTGTGGTGGTTTCCAGACTGCATGACCCCAAAACACAGAGGACAAATTGGAAGGTCAGTGGAAAAAAACCTGTGGGATCTGTGTGAGGGAGTAGAGTGGTCAGGTCCCAGACCCAGGGTGGCCAAGAGGGTGGAGGAGCCCACAGAGGAGTAACCCACTTGCAGCAGCAGCATGGGCAGGGGCAGTGGCAGTGGCAGTGATTGTTTCTGGAACTCTAGGCCCACAGATTGTGGGGGGATCAACTATCTGACAGTACACCCCCCCCCACTGGAAGCAGAGAACTACCTTGGCAAAGAGCTCAAAGTAAATAGCTAGGAAAATGAGCAAAAGCCAGAAAAAGAATCAGACTTTAGAATCTTACTTTGGTGATAAGGAAGACCAAAGTATACAAACAGAACAAGACAACAAAATCAAAGCTTCTACATTCAAAGCTTCCAAGAAAAATATAAATTGGTCTCAGGCCATGGAAGAGCCCAAAAAAGATTTTGAAAATCAAGTAAGAGAAGTAGAGGAAAAACTGGGAAGAGAAATGAGAGTGATACAAGGAAAAATTAGTTAACTGCTTGCTAAAGGAGACCCCAAAAAATGCTGAGGAAAATAACACTTTAAAAAACAGACTAGCCCAAATGGCAAAAGAGATCCAAAAAGCCAATGAGGAGAAGAGTGCCCTAAAAAGCAGAATTGGCCAGATGAAAGAGGAGGTCCTAAAACTCACTGAAGAAAATAGTTCTTTAAAGATTAGAATAGAGCAGATAGAAGCTAATGACTTTATGAAAAATCAAGAAATTATTAAAAAAGGGGGGAATAATACCTATGTAGGGGCATAGTGACCAAGTCCAAAGAATCTGAAGCAAAGCTGGGGAGGAATGAAGTGGCTGGCCTAGGTCTCTCCCTCAAAATGGAGGTTTCTGGAGGCATTCACCAATGGGGGAAGGGGTATGCAGGGAGCAGAGGAATATTCCAGGGTGAGAAGGTCACAGATGATGAAGGAAGTTCTAGGTTGAGAAGGCAGTAGAGGCAAGGTGGTAAAGTCCCAAAATGAGCAAACTGAAGCCCAGAGAAGAGATAGGACTCACCCAGCAATACATAGGGAGTTAGTAGCGTAAGTAAGATTTGAACCCAGGCCTTTTGGCTACACACCATCACAGTTGTTCAGTCATTTTTCAGTCATGCCCAATTTTTTGTGACCTCATTTGGGGTTTTCTAGACAAAGATACTGGAGAGGTTTGACTCTTTCTTCTCCAGTTCATTGTACAGATAAGGAAACTGAGGCAAACAGAGTTAAGTGATTTGCCCAGGGTCACACAGCTAGTAAGCATCTGAGGACAGATTTGAACTTAGATCTTCCTAACTCTAGACCTAGTACTCTATCCAGTGCTCCACCCAGCTGCCCATAATAGTAAACTAGGCCTTGAATTAAGGGTCAGGAACCTCTATTTAGAGGTTCTTGGATCCTGTATTTGTGTTGGTATGTATTTAAGAAATAGGACTAAGATGATATAACAATATCTGTCCTTGTTGTTTAGTTGTTTTTAAGTTACATTCAACTCTGCATCTCCTACAGGCACAATGGACTGGGTACCACCCAAATCTTGTGACCAAAAGCTGTTTGAGGCAGGATTTTTTTTTAGGTTTTAACACAGAGGTTTCCCATGATGGTTGGTCTGAAATAGGCTGCAATGCCAAGTTCTGTCAGCCACACCCTGGATAGGGTGAGGTTGGAATGAGGCCAGATATTATGGTCTGGAAACACAGTGAGTCATTGAAAATAAAGATCCTTCAAGCCGGCTTTGGTTGCAGTAAAAGTATTATTTTTAAGGGAGAAATGGTTAAGCTGTAGGAAACATTGTGATAGAAAACCAGATTAATAGTGAAATACAATAAGTACACACACATAACACTAGTAGCAAGTGCGCAAAGGAATCTGAAGATGTTACCACTCTTCCTCCCATCCTAAACAACGACTCAATTGCCCATATGACTTCAGTTTCCTATGGGGCCGGAGTAGGTATATATATTTCCTTCCCTCTTCCCTCCCTCTCTTCCTCCCTCCCTTCCTCCTTTCCTTCCTTCCTTCCTTCCTACCTTCTTTTCTTCTTTGTTGTTCCCAAAACCTTAAATCCAATGCACTCTGAAGGCCATAGGTTGAACAACATATAGGTCCCTGCCCAAGCTCCATTTAATTACTAACTTAGAGTGATTATCAATAGTAACAGTTTCTCTTTCCCTCCCAGCATGATTTAGTTATTTTTTTTCTTTTGCCCATTAAAAGGGCCATTTCCCGACTACTTCTTAAAGAGGCCTATTCAGTCAATGGGCGTTACCTCCCTCAATGTGAGTATCTGAAAAGGCCAAGGTCTCCCATTGCATTCTGAGCTACCTCCAGTTATCCTGATGATATCTGGTCACTGGATCCAGATGACTCTGGAGAAATGAGACTGATGACCTTACACAGCCCTCCCTCACTCAAAACAAAGTCAAATGCAAGTCATGTCATCATTTCTCTGATGTCATGGTCTTCTTCGAAAATGAAGGATGAACACAACAAAAACAACAATATATTTAAGTATATGTAAAAAGGTAATTTGGAGGTGGGGTGGGGATAGGCACTAGACCCTGGGAGGAGGTAGTAAAAAAAAGTCCTAATGTAAAAGGTGGTGCCAAAATTAAGTTTGGAAGGAAACTAGGGATTCCAAGGGTCAGCTAGGCACGGAGATGGAAGCTGAACATCCTAGTGTGAAGAGGCAGGGTTATATGTAGAAAACTTGCAAAGGTTGTGAAGAGCTTTATATGCCAAATGGAAGGGTTTGTATTTGATCCTGGAGCTACTATAGTTCATGGATTTGAAAATAAGCTTCTTGAGGGCAAGCACAATTATGTTTTTTGCCTTTATATTGACAGAACTTAGTACAGTGCCTTACATGTAGCAAGTAACTAATACATTCTTTTGTGGGGTTGGATTGGAACAAAGGGAAAGATTAAAAAATAGGGTTCTTTCCAGTGTTATTCCTCATGCAGCTACGCTTGAGCTTGTGATGGGAGGTCATCCATCATGTTTGGGCTGTGTGAGTACTGTATAGGGATGCTACCTAAGGAAGCTTTGAAAGCAAAGGCCTAGAGTTTGATAGGACCCTAAGTGAGCAGTCCAGAAATCATATCAACCTCCATCTATGTGAAGTTTCTGCTAATTGAACCAGATATATGCAATAAAGTAGAGCCCTCAAGCCATCTTATTTTAATATTTCATTATTTCAGTGGGTTGTTCTCTCCTTTCAGTCATGTCCAACTCTTCATGACCCCATTTGAGGTTTTCTCAGCAATGACTTGCCATTTCCTTTCCAGTTCATTTTACAAAAGAGGAAACTGAGGCAAACAGTGTTAAGTGACTTGTCCAGCATCACAGCTAGTAAGTTTCTGTGACTAGATTTGAATTAAGGAAGATGAGTCTTCCTGACTCCAGGCCCATGGGTGGGCAGCTATACAGCAGCAAGAGACTGACTTAATGTGTGATATGGGCAGAGATTGAAGGATGAACTCCTGATGATTTCAATAAGTTAAAGATAATAACTAGTATTTTCAAGTGAAAAGTTCAGAATGAACTCTACAAACTCAGTTCTTATAGGAAGAGTTGAATGCACACAAACTAATAAGTAAATCCCACAACAGGTCCAAGGGGGAAAACTATCACAAAACTACCTACCCCCAAAAGCATTATCATGGACTTTTTCCATGATTTTGAAAAAATGTTTTGGGAAAAGGTGAATTGCTATATGCACCACTCCCCTCCATCCCTACCCTCTACATGCACAATGAAGAAGAATTTCCTAGAGGCTAGGTTCATGCTAAAGCACTGGGAGGTACTCAGACAAGAGAAGACAGGCCTCAGCAGGCACAAGTGTCTTGGCCTGGCCCAGCTAGGAACACCTGGGCAAAAGAAATGTGGGTGAGATTCCTAACTAAAGACTGTTGAGGAGATTGGAAAAATCAATTATAATCACTTACATTTGTACAGTGCTTGACAGATTGAAGAAGACTCTGCTTATGCCACTTCATCTGGGTCTCATAACAATCCTATGAATATCATTTCCCCCAATTTATAGATGAAGCAACTAAGACTCAAGAATTCATGCAAGATTAAAAAGCCAACAAGCATCAGGGCCAGGATCTGAACTTAAGTTTTCCAGATGTCAGATACAGCAGTCTACCATATCACACTGCCTCTGGGTGCCTTACTTCTATCACCCTTGCTGACCATACCTAATGGATGAAAGTATTAGTCTCAGACAGCTCTAATAGGTTTGCAATTCATCTTAATCTAAATCTAAATCTACTTAATCTAAAGGTAAAGTAAGCATAAACGATTCTCAAATGTTATTAACTATATTTAGACCTCAGACCTCAGATCATGTGAATACGTATGACATCCTAAGTAGAAACATGGAATCCAAGGATCAGTAGGGACCTCAGTAGCCAACTCATACACAAAAAGAATACTTACTATAACATATCCATCAGGTCACCCTATCTTTTCTTGAAGGCCTGCAAAAAGAGGGAATTCCTAACCTCTTGCCATTCCACTTTTAGATGGCACTAATTGTCAGGAAATGCTTCCTGACTTCAAGTCTAAATTGGCCCTTTTGTAACGTCTACCCACTGCTCCTGGGACGGGGGGCAAATAGAATCAATATAATCTCTCCTCCTCGTGACAGCCCTTCTTGGAGACAGTTCTCATGCCTTTTCCCTCTCTATCCTCCATTCTACATCTCCAGTCTTCTCTACTACCAGAATATGTCCAGTTACTTCAGTGATTCTCACATGACACGGACTTAGGACCTTTCACTATCCCAGTTGTTCTGCTCAATGCACTATCTAATTTATCAATATCCTTTTTAAACTATGGTGCCCCAAGCTATGCACTTGAGGTGTGTTAATGACACTGTCACTCACCTGTTCCTGGAAATTATGTTTCTCTTAACGCAATCCAAGAGCACATTCAATTTTTTGGCTACCACATAAGCTTGAAGTCCACTAAAACCCCTCAAAACATTTTTCAGAACAACTGTTGTTTATCCTATCTTTATGAGTTCAAATCTAGCCTCAGATGTTTCCTAGTGGTGTGACCCTGGACAAGTCACTTAACCCCGTTGACCTCAGTTTCCTCATCTGTAAATGAACTGGAGAAGGAAGTGGTAAACCACTCTAGTGTCTTTGCCAAGAAAATTCCAAATGGCTTCACAAAGATTTGGACATGATTGAACAGATCCCATCTTGTACTTGTAAAATTGGGATGTTTTTTGCATGCAAGTATAAAACTTTACATTATTCCCTGTTAAATTTCATCTCCTTAGATTCTGTTTATCCTCTAGTCTAGTTAGTCAAAAGCATTATGGAGCCTGATTCTGTCACCTACAGTTTTAGCTATCTTCCCTCTAGCTTCTTTCTTCTGCAGTAGGGATGAGCATGCTATGTTTGCCTTTTTTCAAGTTATAGATAAAAATATGTTAATCAGTACAAGGATAAGCATGTTGAACCAGTCCTGAAACCATCTGATTATATTATTGCTTAATCCGTATTTCTACATCTTCTCTATAAAACAATATAAGATACTGTATTAAAACTTTGATAAAATTTAGCTAAATTATATCCACCATAGTTGTTCTTTGGCACTACCTTTCCTACTAGATGTCGTCTCCAAAGATACCAACAGAGCACAGCAACACATACAGAAAAGGGCAGACATTCAAGGGAAAAGAAACAAACATTTATTCAGCACCTACTATTTATGAGGCATTTTGCTAAGTGCCTTAAAAATACTATCTCATTTGATCCTCATAATAACTCTGTGAGATAGGTACTATTAGTATACCCCTTCTAAAATTGAGAAAGTCAAGGCAGACAGATTAAGTGCCCTAGTTTACACAGCTAGTAAATGTGTGAGAAAGGATTCGAACTCAGCTCTTCATGACTCCAAGCGCAACACCGTATCCACCATATCACCCCTAGCGTCTGTAAGAATCCAACACAATTGTAGTCACATGATCTTATCACAAACAGACTCCTCCCTTTCACTTGACACTTAAGCCCTCTGTAATGATGGAGGCTAATTTCAAAGTATCCTGGCTAGTTTTTGCATTACTTTGCCTCCTTAAATATTCTGTTTATCCATCGCTTCTGTGTGAATGAAAATGCTAGAGCCTTCTCTCGAGGAGTACATTTTCATTGCCTTCCCTGTAGTGCTAACAGTGTAGCAGAGATTCAAACTCAGTTCAGTACTCTATCTACTGTGCCATGGTAACTTTTAGGTCTTTTTTTAATTCAAGGGGTTATGATAATAAGGGGGAAGTTAGGTGGCACAGTAGACACTGGACCTGGAGTTAGGAAGACCTGAGTTCAAATCTGACCTCAGACACTTACTAGCTATGTGACCCTGGGCAAGTTACTTAACCATTTTTGCCTCAGTTCCTCATGTGTAAAATGAGCTGCAGAAGGAAATGGCAAACCACTACAGTATCTTTACCTAGAAAACCCCAAATGAGGTCATGAAAAGTGGGACATGATGAAATGATTCCACAACAACAGGATAATAAGGGCAGCTAGGTGGGGCGGTGGATAGAGGGCCAAGTTTGGAATCAGGAAGATTCATCTTCCTAAGTTCATATCTGGCCTCAGACACTTACTAGCTGTGTGACCCTGGGCAAATCACTCAACCCCATTTGTCTAGGTTTTCTTATCTGTAAAACGAGCTGGAAAAGGAAATGGCAAGTCATTCAATATCTTTGCCAAGAAAACATCAAATGGGGTTATGAAGAGTTGGACATGGCTGAAAGGAATGAGCAACAATAATCCACTGAAATAATGAAATTTTTAAAATTTATTTTTAACATAGTTTATAACAGATAAAGCAATTCCAACTTTTGGTCAAGTGATATTTTTTTTTTAAAGCATTTACAATATGAACCACAAAAGAAATTTTTTTTAAAACATTAACCAACTGAGACACAAATAATATTTATGTTGCTAACTTCACAAGTTCTTGACCTAATTGTCTCCACAGTATTACTAAGAATTAAAGGACCCCAACTTATTGTTGCTGGTCTAAAGTCCTATGACTAATAGCTTAATTTTTGACAACCTCAGATGTTCCCCTACCCATAATCTATAATTGAATAGATCTGGTATTAAGCTTGCAAACCTTTTGACTATAGGAAATTGCCACCAATAGTAAGGACATTGCAGGGATACAGTATCTCCCCAACTTCCTGTCAATTCCAGGCAGGATTAGATTGCATTGTCAGGGCTTAAAGTCTGCCAGGTATCAGTAGAAAAATTGAGTCAGGAGAATCCCACCTCAGCCCCTGATGAACAGCCACTCTCCTACCCTTCCCTTGAGATCACCTATGCAGTTCATACCAATATCTCATCAGCTTACTGGCATCATGTATTGGAAGCTCAGATTGCCTTTTTTGCTACCCATACCTGGAGTTAGACTCAGAAGAACAGTCACTTAATAGTTCCATAGCATCTAAAAATGGCAAATTCCAATAACCAGGTTTCAAATATGATTATAGTTTCACTTTGGCTAAGGAACATCTTTTGAGGCAAGTCTTAAGTGGCTTACATGCCTTTCTATGCATGTTCTAGTTCTTGATTAAATGGCAATCATAAAATCAAATTTACCATTAAAACCTTGACTTTTCCATCAATGCCAAATTTTACCTGAGGTTACCTTCCTCTAGGAAATTTAGACTGAAATTCTTTTCTCCAAACTAAAGATGTCACTGATTTATGCTCAGTTATTTATTCTCAGTCTATTGTTTTAATACTAATTGCTTTTACCTTGCTTTGTAGCATGTCCAATTTTTCTCCCTGTCACTCTCCTGCCCCCCTCCCTCTCCCCCCCCCCC
>CM053769.1:435550703-435634446 GCA_028658325.1 Potorous gilbertii | reverse complement strand
CTTCCTAATACCTTGCATTCTGATTACATCTTCCCTCAATGTACCCTCCCTTCCATCACACCCCACCCCTCTCCTATCCCCATCTTCTCTCTTTTCTTGCAGGGCAAGATAAATTTCCATACCCCTATACCTGCAGTTCTTATTTCCCGATTATATGCAATAAAAATTCTCAACATTCATTTCTAATATTTTGAATTCCAACTTCTCTCTCTCCCCACCTCCCTCCCCAGCCTTACTGAGAAGGCAAGCAATTCAATGTATACTAAATATGTGTTGTTTTGCAAAAGACTTCCATAGTAATCACGTTGTGTAATACTAATTATATTGCCCTCTGACCTACCCTATCCCCCCTTATTTTTCCCGCCTACAATTGACCTTGTCCCTTCTCGAAAGTGTTTATTTCTAGTGACTCCCTTCTCCCATTTGCCCTCCCTTCTGACATTCCCCTCACTCCACTTATCACCTCCTCTCCTACTTTCTTGTGGTGTATATAAATTTTCATATCAAATTTAGTGAGCATGTCATTCCCTTCTTCAGCCACACATGGGGAGAGTAGCTTTATTTTTCCCCCTCTCCTCTTCTCCCTTATCTCCTCCATTGAATAAGATTTTTCTTATCTCTTTTATGAGTTATAGCCTGCCCCATTCCATTACTCCCTTTCTCTTCCTGGAATTTTCCTCCTTCACCCCTCAATTTTTGTTTTATTTTATTTGTGTGTGTGTGTGTGTGTGCGTGCGTGTGTGTGTGTGTGTGTATCATCTCTTCTGATATAACACACCCTGTACTCTCCATCTGTGTGTATGTGTGTGTATGCAGTCTCTCCAACTACCCAAATACTGAGGAAAGATTCAAGAGTTAAAAATATTTTCTTTCCATGTAGTAATGTAAACAGCTCAGCTTTAGAGAGTCTTTTATGATTTTTCTTTTCTTTTTACCTTTTCATACTTCTCTTGATTCGTCTTGGGAAGTCAAATTTTTAAATACAGATCTGGTCTTTTCCTCAGTATGAGGAAATTCGACTATATCACTGAAATTCGACTATATCACTGAATGACCATTTTTTTCCTTTGAAGTATTATATTCAGATTTCCTGGGTTGAAATAATGAAATATTAAAATAAAACGAGCTGGAGAAGGAAATGGCAAACCATTCCAGTATCTTTGCCAAGAAAACCCCAAATGGGGTCACAAAGAGTGAGATGTGACTGAAATGACTGAACGACAACAATAGTAACAGTTCACATTCATCAATTTGCCTTCATTGATTAACTTAATAATACTGGTCAGGGTGCTAAGGAATAAAGTGGTTAGAGTGCTAGACCTAGAATCAGGAAAACTGAGTTCAAATCTGGTCTCAGTCTCTTATCAGCAGAGTGACCATAGACCAGTTACTTAAACTTTCTCGGCCTCAGTATTCTCATCTGTAAAATGGAGATAATAGTCCCTACCTTGCCGGGATATTGTGAGAATAAAATAAGATAATATTTGTAAAACATTAGAAAAAATAGTAGGTATTATTGCTATTGTTATCAGTACTTGGGCTTACTCCTTATAAATGACAGCATTTCATTTGGCCAATCTGTCACCTGGACTTGTCCCTTGAAGGGCAATGGTATAATTTGCTAGATCAGTTGATCTGATGCCAGTCTGATCTAGGTCAGTCCCTTAGCTGCTGGTAGATCCCTCAGAGGGTACAAGATTTCTTTTGGATGGGTGAATCTGTGGAATTTTCTAGGCTTGCTCTTCAATGGGAAGCTATAGTCTTCACCACCTCCAACCTCAGGTTTGGCTGGGAGCTTTTTCACTTGATGTGTTACTGACCTCTTCCTGAAAGTGCAGAGACTCTAGATTCAGACTGGCAGAGGGTTCTCTATTTATCACCTATGTCAAAGTTTTCTCCCCAGGGCCAGAAATTTTCCAATCTCTTGCAAAAATCTGCCAAGTTATACTTGAAATCTATAATTATACATTATAAACAGCAAAAGAGATAGCTAACACTTTAAAATAAAAAAGGTGATTATCCTAGAAACTTAATTAAACATCCCGTATTACCATTCATGGCAAATGGATAATAACCATACATACAAATTCCCTTAACAAAACATACAAAACATTGGGACTATAGACACTTATTACTGGGTGTGGTGGTGCATCTCTATAATCCTAGCCACCGGGTTGGTGAAGACTAGTGGATATCTTGGGCCTGTGAGTTCTGAGCAGCAGTGAATTAAAACTGATCAGGTATGCACACTAAGTAAAGCCCCAATATGGTGACACGCCCCCCGTCCCAGTTAGTGAGGGGTTATTAGGTTGTTTAAGGACAGATGAGCTAGTTCAGGCTAAAAAAAGGAGCAGATCAAAGATCCCATCCAAATCAAAGTGGGATTGGACCCATGAATAGATCCTGACCATATAGCCTGGGCAAGGTAGGAAGATTCAGTCTTTAAAAACAAACATAAAAGCATTGCTTGGCAATCTTTTTCACTGATTTAATGTCTACATTTCATGAGGCACATACATCCAAGAGTACATACAAATCTATTACACATAAATAATAGTGAATGGTAAAAAAAAAAAACAAAAAAAACAAAGCTAATTCTAACAATATCACTAGGCCTATGATAGAACAAACATAAGCCTAAGGATTAGTGCATACATAAACAAAGAAGAAAACAGTACATCATTAACAATCAGATGCCACTATACAACAAATAGAACAAATGCACTTGCATAGACAAACATAATATCAAAATAATTAAACAGAAGCACAATCCAAAATATGCAGTACTTAATTTGTGCAGCAATAGACAAATGCCTTTGCATGCAAGGCAAACATTCCTTAGGCCTTCTTTACTTAGTATTATTGTCTGGCTACTTGTGTAACTATTTTTTTGGGTTCCCCATTTTAGAGATGAGGAAATTGAGGTAGGCTGATTTGCTCAGGGTCACACAGCTAGGAAGTAACTAAGACCACATGTAAACTCAGGACTTCCTGACTTCAGGTCTAGCCCTCTATCCACTGAATCACCTACCTAGCTGACTTTATACCATACTTGCTAATGTATGGGTGAGAAACAAATCTGTTCATTGACCTGTGTGCTTTGGAGTTTCAGAAGATGGAGAGGATGTGAATACTAACATATATACATTGGGAAAAAAAATCTACCCTTGAGCTATAATTTAAGCTCAAAATAGATCTGAAGAAAACATGAAAATATGATGCCCTTTCAACTCAAGACCTTCACCAAGGAAGACACAATCTGGAAAACCAGTGGAAAGCTCTTCCATCCCAAGTTGTTGGGAGACTGGGCATATTGTCTGTTTACAGAACAGCCCAGAGAATAGAACAGATCACTTAATGATAATTCACTGCAAGCCACCTAATGAACTTATTAATAGACTCATGTGGATTGTGTGGAACAGGAGGACAGAAGTAATAAATATCTCAGCCAACTGAAGAAAAGAAACTAACAATTAATTTCATAAAACCTGTTTGAGCAATTAACTGGCTCAGAAAAGTGACATTTCCAGTGAAAGACACATTGTGTACCATCACCCAACTACCCTTACTTGAAATGAGGGGAACTCCAATCTGCATAGGGAGAGAAAAGTGAGCCCAGATGTGACACCTTTCCTACCTAGAACTTCAACTATAGGTACTTCTGGGCTACAGAGACAACTCATAGACGTGCTAATACCCTGACCTTCAGCAAGTTCAAGTTCAGGGAGATAGGGCTATAGCTATGTTAAGGATAAGGATCAGTCCAAATCTCTAACTAGCTCAAGTATAGAGGCAGAAATGACCCATTCAATCTGTGATCAGACTAACTTCAGATATTACAAATGGACCAAAAGAAAAAGGTGAAAATAGTGTGCTTTGATTTGCATTTAGTTCTCTCTCTCTGGATTTGGATAGCATTTTCCATCATAAGTCCCACAGAATTATCTTGGATCATTGTATTGCTAATAACAACTAAGTCTATTATAGTTGATCATCACACAATGTTGCTGTTACTGTGTACAATGTTCTCTTGGTTTTGCTCACTTCACTAAGCATCAGTTTGCTTAGTGTAAATCTTTCCAGGTTTTTCTGAAATCTACCTGGGTAGGTGGTTCTTGGTTGTAATCTTAGCTTCTCTGCCTTCTGGAATATCATATTCCAAGCCTTCCAGTCCTTTAATGTAGAAGCTGCTAAATTTTGTGTTATCCTAATTGTGACTTTACAATATTGGAATTATTTCTTGCTGATTGCTTGAAAAAAAATTTGAGGAGTTTTTATTTGGAGATCTTTTTGAGTAGGTAATCAGTGAATTCTTTCAACTTCTATTTTGTTCTCTAGTTCTAGAATATAGGGCAGTTTTCCTTGATAATTTCTTGAAAGATGATGTCTAGATATTTTTTTTGTAATCATGGCTTTCAAGTAGTCCAATAATTCTTAAACTTATCTCTCCCTGATCAATTATTTTCCAGGTCAGTTGTTTTTTTCAATGAGATATTTCACATTTTCCTCTTTTTTCATTCTTTTGATTTTGTTTTATTTTTCTTTATATCTTATGAAATCATTAGCTTCCATTTATCCAATGCTAATTTTTAAGGAGCTCTTTTCTTCAGCTAATTTTTGTACCTCTTATTCCATTTGGCTAGTTCTGCTTTTGAAGGAATTCTTCTCTTTATTAGATTTTTCTGCCCTGTTTTTTAAGGTGTTATTTCCTTCAATGTTTTTGGTGCCTCCTTTACCAAGCTGTTCACTCTTTTTCCATGATTATCTTGCATCACTCTTTTCTTGCCTCTCTTATTTTTAAAAATCCTTTTCAATTTCTTGCAAGAATTCTTTTAAGATCTAAAACCAATTCACATTTTTATTAGAGTCTTTGAATGTAACAGTTTTGACTTTGTTGTCTTCTTCTGAGTTTGTGTTTTTATCTTCCCTATCACCTTAGTAACTTTCTATTGTCAAGTTCTTTTTTCATTGTTTGCTCATTTTTCCAGCCTATTTCTTGGTTTTTAACTTTATGTTCAAGTTGGATTTTGCCCCCAGTGGAGAGGGGTACTATACCAAACTTCAAGTTTTTTGTGCTGCTCTTTTCTGAGCCAGTTCTGGGTTTCTATAAGTTTTCAGTTCTTCCAAGATAGTATGATGTAAGGAGAGGTGTGGTCACTGTTCTTCTGGCCTGCGCTCTGGTCTGTGAGTGACCACAAACACTTTTTTCCACCCTATCACTGTGACAAGGGTTACTACTCCTGATAGTGTTCCCTCTTGCCATGGGATTGTGACCCAGAACTGCCTATGGTCAATGCAACAGAGTACTGCACCCAGTGCCAACAAAGGGAACCCTGTAATCTCTTTCTAATCAGTTGTCTGATTCCCTTACCATCTGAGAAGTGAGAGCTCCGGAAGTTGCACTCACTGTTGTCAATTCGGTCTCCCCAAAGCCTGCTGCAGGCATGCCAGGGTCCAGCCTAGCAGGGACTGCTCTCCATTCTCATCCCAATGAGACAGAGCTTTCCTACCGACCTTCTAAGTTGTCTTTGGCTGCAAAATTGTTTCCTCCTGTCCATTTGTTGGTTCTTCTGTTTCAGAATTCATTTTGGAATATTATTTTAAAGTTGTTTGGAGGGGAATTGGGGAAAGCTCAGGCACATCCCTCCTCTTACTCTACCATCTAAGTTCTGTCCCCTTAAGTATTTTTTAATAATCAATAAATAATAAGAGCAGTGGAACCTTATGTTCTTTGTACATTCAATCAATTGTATAACTGTAAAAATTAAGTTTCCTGTAAAATATCATTTGCAAAAGTATGTCCCTTCCCTTTTTACATCTTGCCAAAGAAGCCTTCAATATGTGTGTAGATTATTCTCATAAACATTTTGGAGCTATGGGAAAGTAGACAAATGGGTCAGTAATTGTTGATTTTTTTTTAATCATCTTTTTGAGGTAGTAATAACGTATAGGATTTCTCCTTCAAAACATTTTATATCTTTCCCTCTTTTGCTGTTAATGTTATTTTTAACAACTCTGTTCTTTGTTGATGTTTTGTGAACCCTTCTGCTTGCAAGGAAAGGCTAGTAGGGAGCAGGGCCCTTTGAAAGATGCAAGTCAAATTTAGACATTCCTAGATCCTTAACTCTGGATAGGTCCTAAACCAGGGGTGGGGAACTTGTGGCCTCAAGGCCACACATGGCCCTCTAGGTCTTTGGGTGTGGCCTCTTAACTGAGTCCAAGTTTTACAGAACAAATCCTTTTATTAAGGGGATTTGTTCTATGAAGTTTGGATTCAGTCATAGGGTCATACTTGAGGACCTAGAAGGCCATATGTGACCCTGAGGTTGCAAGTTTTCCACCCTTATGACTTAAGCCAATATTATGCTGTTATTAAAAGGCCACAAAGGTTGATCCCAATTTGTGTGAGATTGAACTGCAGATTCTGATCTATAGATTACACTGATATGAACCCAGTCAAGGACACCAATAACCAGATCATAACTTTTAGCTATGTCTGAGAGATTTTTGATCATTCTTTGGCCCTGATTCCATTGGCCCAAAATATCTTGACACTTGATGAGAGACAAATTATAAGTATATCCATAGCACTTACAAGTTATTCAAAAATCTCTGACCTTTTGTCACATCAAAGATAGTTGTGTATATATATATATATATATATATATATATATATATATATATATACAATCATTGCATAACAGCAAAGCAATATATTATATCTAAGCATCAACAGCATGTGCAATGAAAATATTTAGCAGATTCTGGTAGGATTTTTAAATCCTACTGCACTTCATTATACATTCTGGCTATATTGGCTGTATTGAAAAGAAGGAGACCTCGCTTCCCATGAAGGCTGTTAGGTAAATTAAAAATGGACAGTTAGATTAATGGCATTTTGATATAAATTCTTCTTACTTCTACATGAATATATACATGACAAATACTTGAGTAGTCATTAAGTAGGGCTTTGTCATGACTGAACAAATATCTGCTTTCAATTCTGTTTTCCCTGTTTTTTTGTTTATGTAAACAAATTACAGAATACTTTAATTTGATCTACTCTTGTGTTTCTAGACCCTGGGGGGGTCTGAAGCTCCAACTTAATTTCCCTGTTCATAGGCCAGTATTGTTTGTGTGGCTTGCTGCTATTAGAGACCATGTGTTTGTGCCAGTGAGAATGTCTTTGAGTTCACTTGCTCTTGGCCTCCAAGCCTCCAAGGTAAATACAACCAGTCCCAGTGATCTTGACCTTTAATGCGACACAAGCAGAATGTGCTAAGTACAAATACTAGGAGGGGTTTATTTAT
Organism: Potorous gilbertii; assembly: GCA_028658325.1. Classification (NCBI taxonomy): domain Eukaryota; kingdom Metazoa; phylum Chordata; class Mammalia; order Diprotodontia; family Potoroidae; genus Potorous; species Potorous gilbertii. The sequence goes on along the minus strand of CM053769.1, from coordinate 435,627,136 downwards.
GTAGTATTATTCATCAGGTTTAAAAAACATGCAGCCCTCTTGTTATATAAAGGAATACTAGAGAGGGAATAAATACAGACCAACTGAAAGTTTTATTGTTTTTTTCCTCTCCAAATGAACTAAGAGCCCTGTTCCCTACTAGCTTTTTTCCATGAAAGCAGAAGGGCTCAGAAAACATCAACAAAGAATATATTCAATAAAACAATGATAACAAGAGGGAAAAATATAAAATATTTTGAGAAAAAAATCCTATACTTTTTATTTTAAAAGTCACACACACACACACACACACACACACACACACACACACACACACACACACACATATATATATATATATATATATATTACTACCCCTAAAAGATGATCAATTAAATTCATCTGAGGATTTCAAAGCACTAACAGAAAACTCAGATGTAGCTGACTTTGACTTGTTTGAAGTCTTAATTCTTAGAATCTTCTTTGTTCCATCTGTTTCTTTAGTTTGGGGAAAAGAAGTCTAGACTTAGAAGTCAAAAGCTCTGACTTTGAATCCCAGCTCTGTCCTTTACTGGCTATGTGGCATTTAGAAACTCAGTTAACCTTTTCGAGGCTTCATTTCCTCATCTGTTAAAAGGGAATAAAAATACTTTCTACTACCTCCCTCACTGGGTTTGTCATAAAGGTACAACTTTATGCATAAATGGTTGTGTTTCTCTTCTTTAAAGCTTCTTTTCATTCATGATGAGACTTTAGAAGGAACATTCTTGCCTTCAGAACTTTTCTTCCCCAGTTATCACAGGAGCTTGGAACTTCTACCAGACAGTCTGTATTTGAACAGTGTAGTCAAAACTGACTCTTGCCAGACTTCAGCTATGGCAGTTAAGCTTTTTGAAACTGGAAATGCAAATTCTGGTTGTGTTATTATTAATACTTTGCCCAAGGTAGTTTTTAGGATCATAGAGTTGTTCAGTTGTTTCAGATTCTTTGTGATCCTATTTGGGGTTTTCTTGGCAGAGACACTGGAGTGGTTTGCCATTTCCTTTTCCTACTCCTTTTATAAATCAGTGGTTTGCCATTTCCTTCTCCTACTCATTTTATAGATGAGAAAATTGAAGCAAACAGGACAAAGAGACTTGCTCAGGATCATATACCTAGGAAGGATATGGATTTGAACTCAGGTCTTCTAGACTCCAAGTCCAACACTTTATCCACTGTGCCACTTAGCTGCTCTTGGATAATAGTATCAGGGTTGAAAAGGAACAAAGAGGTCATCTGGTCTGACCCATTCATTTTATAAATGAGGAATGGAGGTCGGAGGTAGAGAGGTTAACTAACTTTCTCAAAGTCACACAGGTAGTGAATAGTGGAACCAGGATTCAATCCAAGTCTGACTCCAGCTGTAGCACTCTAAGCACTGTACTGACACTGCCCTTTTGATTTTTATCTCAGGGAATGGATATAAATGTTCTTGGTTTAGAATAAGGGCTTTTAACTTGGGGTCCATGGACCCTCAAGGAATTTGTAGACAGTTTTAAGCAGCTCTGTGAATTTGGATGGGGAAAAATACATCTTTATGCTCATTAATCTCTAACTGAAATTTATCATTTTCTTCAATTATTTTAAAAACATAATTCTGAGAAGGGGTCATTAGACTTCCCCAGATTGCCAAAGGAGTCTGTTATATGATAAAGGTTATGAAGCACTAGTGAAGACTCAAGGATGCTTATCTAGAGAGGTATCTAGTGCCTTGGATGATATGGAAATCAATGATAAACCCAGTGAGGGAGGTGGTATAAAGTATTGTTATCTCACACTTTGTGGTGTGATGTAATCAAAGGACTGCTGGATTTGCAATTAGTTTAAGCTTTCTCAGCTGTAAGATGAAGGAGTTGAAGCCAAGTCAACAAGAATTTATTAAGCACCTACTGTGTGCCAAACCTGTTGGCTACCCTCAACCTAGTTAACCTGATTTAGTCTGTCTGCTAAGAGGATTTTGCCAGGGTATGGAGGATGTCTACCCCAAGCATAAGACTTGCCCTGGGGGAATGGGAGGATGGGAACACTTTGTGCCAAGGGCTATGAAGATGGCTGAAGCAGATGCCATGGGGCAATAAGAACTTGATTAGGCATCGAAGACACCAAAATCATTCACTGTATCCCCGCCATTGCCAGTCATTTTGACCTTTGTCTATCCATGGGATTTCGATCAGTTTGGAAGAGAGAGTAAGGCTAACAACTTTGCGTAGCTCGGCCTCATTTAAGTCCAATTCACTCTTAAGTCATCACCCCATGATCATTAGTACTTTTCAAAGAACAAAGGATGAATGACAGCTATGTGCCAAGCACTAGGCTAAGCGTTGGGGATACAGAAAAAAAAAGAAAATAGTCCCTACCCTCAAAAAGTTCATGATCTAACCTAAGTGGAACTAGACAATTTGCCAAGGTCCTTTTCTGGTTTAGAAATCATTTAATCCCCTATGCTCTTCTCCACTAAACCATCCTGCAGTGTGGTGAAATGAATAACAAGAGTATTAGGAAATGGAGTGAGAAGACCTAGATCCCAGGCCTGCTGCTTGTTAGCTGTTTGAAGTTGGAAAAACCACTTAACCTTTCTGGGTCTCAATTTTCTCATCTCCAAAACAGATTAGATGGCCTCTGAGGTCCTTTCTACTGCTAAGTCAGTGACATATTTAAATTCACCTGAGGATTTATTTCAAAGTAGTAAAGGAACCTTACTTTGACATAAAAAGATGAAGTTTCAAAAATCTAATAGGTCAAACTATGAAATTTTACAACAGGACAATAGAATACACGTGACTCACACTGATATAGAAAAACAAACTTTGAGTTTTCTTGCCTTCTCCAATATAATATAACTTTCTATGGAGTAGTATCAAGATGCAATAATGCTTTAACAGAGCCAGGAAATGAAGCACACTCTGATAAACATCTGAAATGAGTAATCATTTATAAATGGTTCACAAATGTAAAACTGATCCTATCATGCTCCAAGATAAACATACCTGACTTACAAATCAGGAGCAATAAATAACACAGATAACCTCTATACTCCTTTATATTTTGCTTTGAAATATAATGCTTTTCCATCGGCATATTTACCACCCTGTTTATAATTTTTGCTTACTCATTATAACACTGAATGTGGCTGGCATTTTCGGAGTGCGCCCCAACTGCCAGTGAGGGAAAGGCAGCCCAGGAAGGCAGCAGGAATCCAGTGTGGAAGTAAAACTTATTGAGGCTTTGGAAAAAGTAGGTGATTCTTGAGTGTGATGATGGGAAAGATTATTGGACCCTAGGAGCCTGGCATATAGTGGTAGCTATGTAAATGTTTATTCCCCTCCCCCTCCTTTCTCCTCTTAAAAAACAAACCAGGAACCTGGAATCCAAGTTTCTCTTCTTCCAAGCTCTCACCAGTTATTCCCTTCACCCAAACCAGAAGATGATGTGATTGCAATAATAGTAACTAACATTTATACACCACTTCCTATGTGCCAGGCACTATATAAGCACTTTACAAATATTATTGTAAGTGATCCTCACAACAACCTTAGGAAGTTATTGTAGCCATGGTTATAATTACTGTTGTTGTTCAGTTGTATCCAACTCTTTGTGACCCCCAATAGATCATATCACATCAATACTGTCCATGGAATTTTGTAGTTGTTGCTTTTGGCAAAGACACTGGAGTTGTTTGCCATGTTCTTCTCCAGTGGATTAAGGCAAACATAAATTAAATGACTTGCCCAGGGTCAAAGAGCTAAGCATCTGAGGCCAGCTTTGAACTGAGGTCTTTCCAACTCCAGATTCAGCACCGAGTCTATTTATGATTTAATTATGATTTAATATCAATCTTCACCAATGAAGAGAGTCTTGCATAAATAGGCTTTGAGATGAGGATCACAACTTTCACCACAAGACGACAGGCCCATTTGCACTTTGTACCTGCACAACATTTACTTGTCATGTGCAGAAACATAAAGAGCGCACCAAAACTAGTTCTCCTTACTCTGCAACAAGGCCAAATTTTGAGCAACTCTCTGCACGGGATCTATGTATGTATCAAAATTTTCTGGAACTAAGGGAATGAGAGAGAGTGCTAACTAACAACCAACACTAAGCACTAACACCTAAGGAATCAGGAAAGGTTTCTCATAAGAGAACACGAGAACTAGGCATTAAAGAAATAGAAACTCTCATGTAGAGAATGTATTCCAGGTATCCCAAGGATCAGCCCTATGCAAAAGCTCAGGAGTCAACTAACAGGCTAGGTTTGACTGGAAGAGCTAATGAATGTAGGACAATCAATTAATTAACTAACTAATCAACAAGAATTTATTAGTCACATGCCAGGAACTGTACCAAGGACTAATATAAAACAGATACTCCATCAAAGAGTTTACATTTTACTGGTAGCATTGAACTTGTCTTCACAGACAAGTAAATGAGTTATGGACAGAATAATTAATTACAAAGGACTTTCTGTGAAGATGGGAGGGACTCTATCTCCAGGGGGGAGTCAGGAAAGAGTGTTTATAGGAGGTGGAATTTAAACGGATCCTTAAAAAGAGTTAGGACTTTCAAGAGCTACAGGTTAGTCGGGAGAGCCTTTAGGAATAGGAGACAGTCTAGACAAAGGCAGGGAAAGTGGAGAAGGAAAGCATTGTACGAGGAAGAGCAGGTAGACTAGTTTGACTGGCACACAGAGTACATGCAAGGGAATAATGTGTAAGAAAAAAAAGTCTAGAAAAACTTAGCTGGAGATAGATTTTAAAGGACTTTAGAGGCCAAAAGAGGAGTTATACTTTATCCTTGTTGTGGTTCATCCTTCATTTTCAAAGAGGATCAATGACATCACAGGCAGTTTTGACTTGAGAGCAAATTGGGTCTAAGTGAGGTTAGTTACACGAAGTTGTCAGTCACACTCTCTCCTCTAGAGTCATTGAAATCTGGTGGCAGGACAAAAGTCAGGATGACTGATCATGAGCCAGTATACAATGGATGATCTTGGTGTCTTTAATGTCCAACGAAGCCCTAAGCACTTTGCCGCCTCTGCTTCAGCTGTCTTTATGGATGTTCTCATCCTTCCATTCTGTGAGGGGATGTCTTCACATGCTTGGAGTAGACGTACCCTTCTAACTCACTGATAGGCTTGTGGCCTATCAGTTACAGCCACACACATCCAATAAAACTGTCTCAGCAGAGAGGTTAAACCAGGTTGAGAATATTTTGTCCTAGAGAAAAAAGAGAAACCTTGGAACCTTGATAGCAAGGCAGTAACATAGCTGGACCTCTGCTACAGAAATCTCATATTAGCAACTATTTGAAGGATGATACTGGATTTCAGCAGAGATAGTCTTGAAGAAGTTCAACTAATTAAGAGCTTAGACACGCTCACTAGGTGAAGAGTGTTAAGAAGCTGAATAGAGCAGCAGCTTTGTGAGTAGAGAGAAAAGGATGGAGGTGAGAGATGCTGTCTCTCCATTTTCCATCAGTGGCTTTGCTTGATTTGATGCCTTGGGACATCTTGCCTCAGTCCCAGCATAAGCAGAGTACCTGAAATCTTATCACCATGCAGATTAACTGAGTTTTTAGTACTCCACACATTTTAGATTCCTTCAGTTACCTCTCCTCTCTGATGGGAGGGCTGAAGGGTGAAACACTAAACTCCTCCCAAAGCCTTTCTTTACAGAGGGAGTTAAAAACTTTTCAGGTTAGTACAGACCAATGTCTGACAGTATACACAAGAATAAAGTCCAAATGGGTACTTGATCTAGGTATAAAGGCTAATACTATAAACAAATTAGGGGAGCAAGGGATATATGTTTGTCAGATTTATGGAGAATGGAGAAGTTTATGACCAAGCAAGAGATAGAGAACATTATGAAATGCAAAATGGATAATTTTGATTACATTAAATTGAAAAGTTTCTGCACAAAGTCAATGCAAACAAGATTAGGAGGGAAGTAGAAAATTGGGAAAGATTTTTTACAACTAGTGTCTGTGATAAAGGCCTTTTAAAAAAATATATAGAGAACTGAGTCAAATTCACAAGAATACATGTCATTCTCCAATTGATAAATGGTCAAAGGATAAGAAAAGGCAGTTTTCAGAGGAAAAAATTAAAGTTATCTATAGTCATATGAAAAAATGCTTTAAATCACTATTGATTAGAGAAATGCAAATCAAAATAACCTTGAGGTACCACAACACACCTATCAGATTGGCTAATATGACAAAACAGGAAGATGATAAATGTTAGAAAAAAGATATGGGAGAATTGTAACACTAATTTATTTTTGGTGGAACTGTGAGCTGATTCAACCATTCTGGAGAGCAATTTGGAACTATGCCCAAAGGGCTACAAAAATGTGCATACCCTTTGACCAACAATATCACTTCTAGGATTGTATCCCAAAGAGATCATAAAAATGGGAAAAGGTCTCACATGTACAAAAATATTTATAGCTTCTCTTTTTGTGGTGTCAAAGAACTGGAAATGGAGGGGATGCTTATCAGTTGGGGAATGGCTGAACAAGTTGTGATATATGAATGTAATGGAATACTCATGCTATGCTATGAATAGTTGGACTTCAGAAAAACCTGGAAAAACTTATCTGAACTGATGCTGAATGAAATGAGCAAAACCAGGAGAATACTATACACAATAACAGCCACAGTGTGCACGGACTGTCTCTGATAGACTTAGCCCTTCACAGCAAAGCAAGAACCTAAAATATCCCCAAAGGACTCTTGAGGCAAAATGCCATCCACATCCACAGAAAGAGCTATGAAATCAGAATGCAGAATGAAACAGAATCTTTTCTCTTGTGTTATGTTTTGTTTCATTTTTCTTCTCATGATTTCTCCCATTTGTTTTAATTCTTCTATGCAACATGCTCAATGTGAAAATATGTTTAGTAAGAATGTATTGTAGAACCCATATAAGATTGCATGCCACCTCGGAGGAGGGGAGAAGGAGTGGGAGAAAATTTAAGACTTATGAAAGTGATTATTGAAAACTGAAAACAAATTAATTTAATTTTAAAAAAACTTTCCAGGTTAACTCTCCATTTTCCTCCAGCCACTCTGTTTGGTTTTGACTCCACAAAACATCATGCCCAGAGTCCAGGTAAATGGTCATGCCAAAATTGTAATAATCAACTCTCTCCCTCACCTAAGGTGGGAGAAAAACAAAGTCAAAGATGACTCTGGGGTTGCAAACCTCTATAGAGATAGGAAAAAGAGGGTAGAATTGGAGCAAAAGATGAATTCTGTTTTGGACACAGTTTAAAATGCCTCAAGGCATGTACAGCAGACAGAGCTCTGGGCTTGGAGTCAGGAAGACCTGAGTTCAAACCCAACCTCAGACACTTACTAGATATGTGACCTTGGGCAAGTCATTTAACTTGTTTGCCTTAGTTTGCTCATCTGCAAAGTGGGGACAATATTAGCATCTACTTTCCTCCTACTTTGTGGGGATTAAATGAGATAATGGTTGTAAAAAAGCACTTTCCACAGTGCCGGAACATAGAGGGCATTATATAAATGTTCATTTTCCTCCCCCTTCCTTTTCCCACTGGAATATCCAACAACATGAAATAAGATTTGGAAAGTAGGTAGGAGCCAGATAATGAATGGTTTTAAGTGTCAATGAGAATTTGGTTATTTTAAAGTGATATGCAAGTATAGTCCTACTCTGAATAGTTTGTAATGGCTGTTAAGCCTCACTGTGATTTTCTTTCTGTAGACGAACCAATTGACATTTCCTCACAAAGTCTATTTTCCATTTCACAGGTTATTGACATTTTTGTTTCCCTGAGTAATATTGTTTTTTGACATATCTCTTAAATTGTGAAGACCCCAAATGGATATAACTCCAAAAAGGTCCTGAACAAAGCTACAGAAAGGGATGGGGGGTAGGGGAGAGAGAGAAGTACTAGATTTGGAATTAGAAAAGCTATTTACTAGCTGTGTGAGCTTGGACCAGTCATTTAATTAATCAGAGAATTGGAAGTTTTTGCCAATTAGTATCCCAAAACATGTTCTAGAATCACGTTGTTTTGATTTATAAGAATTCTACATTGTCAAGCAGTTAGGTATCAAAGTGGTGGGCCTGGCATAAGAAAGACTTTTCTTCTTGAGTTCAAATCTGGCCTCAGATATTGACTAACTGTGTAACCCTGGGCCTGTGACCCTGTTTGCCTCAGTTTCCTTATCTATAAAATGAACTGGAGGAGGAAATGGCAAACCACTCTAGTATCTTTGCCAAGAAAAATCCAAATGGGATCACAAAGAATAAGACATGACTGAAAATGACTGAACAGTCAAAGCATTGTCAACCAATATCTGGCTTGTGATCTCATTTTTTATGACACACTAATATATCTAATTAGTCATGTGTCTTCGTCTGTTACTTCGAACAATTTCTCTCATCAGACAAGGCTGCTTTGAGATTTGTCCCTTTCTTCTGGGATATTAAGAAACCACACCTAATTTGGTATCATCTGCCCACTTCAGTAAGCTCCTTGTTCTCAATTCCATCATCCAGATCACTGATGAAAGTAATAACTTAACTTTTCTTTCTTTAAGTCCCTTTTCTGGAGGATGTCAAATGGCTGAGTAGCTCAGGGCAGCGAGTTCATTTTTTGTAGATTATTTCTTTGCTTTAGAGGGAGATGATTAGCTGAGTTTTACACTGGTGAGTTCTAAAGAACCAAAATTTCACATCTAAATCTTGTGAAAAGCTCATTCTTGGCAGTTACTCACCTCTTGGAAGACAACCAAAGTTTAATTTATTCTAAATACAGGAGAAAGGGCAGCATTCTTTAGCACAAGTTTGGCCCAAATATCTGAAGCTTGTTTAAATACTGGAATTCACCGTGTTTATGCTGTTACACTTTCTCTGTAGGCATTTATTCTGTATAATGAAAAGTAGAACAATGGCAGATAGATGGGGTACAAAGCTGGTGCAGCTATAATTTGAGATATTAAAAACTTTTAAAGCCACATTCACTTTAGAGAAAATTCTCTCCGATAAGAAAGGCAAGGTAAGAAACAGACATTTGAGGGGATTGGGCGGAGTGGGCATTGACACTTTGCATGTAATGTGTCAATGTTACATATTGCATTGTATGTAGTCAATGTACATCTGTCATTGTTACATACTGCTTTTCACTGAACCAAAGATTAATCCATATATTTTACAAGTATGGGGTAGTTAAGTGGCCAATCCCACTCAAAAGTTCCACTTTTACTTACAAAAATTACTAAGATTACTACTACTCGTACTACTCGTTTACATAGCACTTATATAACATTTTATTTATATTATTTGAGTTTTACAACACCTCTGTGAGATAAGTAGATGAGGAGCATGAAAAATTTTAATAGTCCTCAAATCATTGTAGGTATTCACATATACAAGTTGGAGATTTGATCTTTGACCAACTTTCCCTCTCCCCTCAGCCTAAAAATCTCAGAATGTAATCACAAATTGAAGCAAATCATTAACTGAAAATATGCAGCCTCCTGTGGTGATCCCTTTATGAAGTGTGAATTCCTTTCTCTGATTTAAATGAAGAGAATTAAAGGATACAGCCACATTAGATGATCAAAAATCTGGAATCCATTAGCTGGATTTTAAGTAGCGAAGCCCTAGGGATAACAGTTTGATTAGAGGGACTTCAGGTTCCTTCACAAATTGCTTCTGAGACCCTACAGACAACTCTCACTTTATCTTAAGACCCATTAGGCAAATTCGACTTTACTAAACTAAAACCTGAAAGAAATCAGCATTCCAAGAAAACATCTATGCTAACTTTACTATATAGTGCTGTGCCCACTGTCTCCATTCCTGTTCCTCTGCTGGGTACTCCAAGGTCTTCTTCTGTTTCCCAAAAAAGACCCTGAAAAACACCCTTCAAGTGAAAGCAGAATGGAAGGAACATGAAGAGACTGCCACTGTTGCCCCAACTAGAGATAGAGAGAGGAGAGACAAAGAGACAGAAAAAAAGACAGAAACAGAGAGACGGAGACAGAAACAGACACAGAGGAAGACAAGGAGATAGAGAGAAGTCTTCTGTTCAGGCTGATAGTTAGATATAAGACTATTTGTCCTCTTTTCATAGTGTGGTCCACTCACTTATAGCAAATACTTGCTCAGACTGCAATAAAAATCAACTTTCTTTGCCTGGAGATAAGACCCCATTATAAAAGTACAAAAAACGAATAAACAAAGGGTGATTAATGCCAGTTCCTCAGGCAGCAGTGAAGGGAGGGAGGTGGAAGTGAAGAAGCAATTAGGTGGTGCAGTAGATAGAGTTCGAGACCTAGACATTGGAAGACCTGAATTCAAACTCAGCCTTAGACACTTATTAGCTCTGTGACCCTGGGTAAGTCATTTAACATCTATTTGCCTCGGCCTCCTCATCTGTAAAATGGGGATATAATAGCACCTATCTTACAGAGCTGTTGTGAGGTTCAAATGAGGTAAAAATTGTAAAGCACTTCACAACCTTAGAGGGTTAAATAAATACTAGCTATTTATCCCATCCCAATGGGAACAGTACATTCTGGCCAGGCAGGTCATGCCTTAGGTGGAGTGAGCTGAAGAGGGGTGGTTCAGTGAGCCAGTCAAGGTTACAACTACTCATGATTATATTCAGTTTGGGGCAACAGCACCCTTAACTTGCAATTAACCAATTGGCTACTGGCACTGGTGAACCCAGACTTCTATCTTCTCCAAAGCTTAAAAGTTATTGTTTCCTCCATCCCATCGGGCTTATAATTTGGTACTTAGATATACTTTTACATATTTTGATAATTATTGTTGTTGAGTCATATCCAACTCTTCATGACCCCATTTTAGGTTTTCTTGGCAAAGACAAGGTAGTGGATTGCCACTTTCTTTCACCAGCTCATTTTACAAAGGAGGAACTGAAGCTAACAGGATGAAGTGAGTTACCCAGGGTCACACAACTCGTAAGTGCCTGAGGCCATATTTGAACTCAGGTCCTTCCTAGCTACATGCCTGACACTCTATCCACTGTGCACCTAGCTGCCAGGTTCTTACATTACCTTAATTTCTCAAACAAAGAAAAAAAAAGAATTTCAGCAAAACTAGCCAATACATGAAGTGAGACTATATTGCAATGCTTCACACGAAAAGTCTTTGAAGAAGAAGGTACATGTTTATACTTCTTCAGGATCAAGCTAAGTCCTAATTACAAAATTCAGTTTCAATTTGATTTTGTCCTTTCCATTTATTTACATTGATGTGGTTGTCATGTGTATTCTTTTCCTGATCCTATTTACTTCAGTTTGCATCAATTTTCCCAAGCTAGGCTGTAGTCTTCATATTTATATGTTCAGAACAGCCAGTTCCCAATTGATGGGCATCTACTTTGTTCTAGTTTTTTACTTCTATAACGGATGCTTCTCTAAATATTTTAATGTATTTGAGAATTTTGTTTCTGTTCCTGATCTCCTTGGGGGTATATACCTAGAAGTAGGCTCTCTGGGGTCAGAGGATATGAACATTTTTGTTACTTTCCAAATAATTAAGCAAATATTTTTCATGATTTTTTCCAATATTGTTAGTTTAGTCTCATCAGTTAGATTGTAAACTCTATGAGAACAAGGAACACGGTTCCCACTTCCCTCATAGTGCCTAAACATACAGTATTAAAAAAAATATTTCTCAATGGAAAATCCAAGCTTTTAGGTCTTTTTCATTAAAGGTATCATCAGATGGTGCCCATCTGCTCACTGTTTTATAGAAAGAAATTATTAGGCATGGTTCCTGCCCTCTAGAAGATCATAATCTAAGATGAACACACTGTAACAACCAGAGACATCAAGGATATAGAGACATCTGGACTAACATTGGAAAAGTACATCATTTAATAGTAATCATAAACAGTACAGCAACATAATGTATAAACTGAAGGATGGATACATGTGGCTGAGTTGGAAGTGAATGGGTGTTGTATGTTCCAGATGGAAAGGGAATTGAGGACTTAAGCTTAACAACAGCATAAACCACAACTTGACATTTTAAAAGAGAAACAAAGGTTGTAGAATGGGGGCAACTGTAATATTAGGGAGAACTGCTACTCTGACTATAGTCATCTGAAGACTCCAAGAAGTTGTTCTAAGTGCTTTTTTCTCTAGCGTCATGGTTTCTAACTTTTGTTATTCTCTTATCATAATTCTTACAGATCTATGAAATGGGGATGGCAACATCAGAGGAAATATGGAACTTCATAGGAACCAACCCAAATGTAATGGGAGTAAGGAATGATGCAGCTGCTGTACCAAGGCTGTGTCTCAAAATAGATGGGTTTAGGGCAAACAGAGAGAAAAAGAAGAAAGGCTTGCTATCGTTTCATTGGTGGGAAGGAATGTTCTGAAAAATGCAAAATACACACGGAAAAGATTCAGTGTGTTCCATTTCACAATCTTGAAATCAACCCCTATCCAACTACTCTCAAATACATGGATAAATCTACTGCTCGCCTTGATTTTCTTAGTTCTGGAAGTGGCACCATCTTTATTCCAGGAACTTAGATTTGTAACCCCAGAAAGATCTCTGGTTCTTCCATCTCCCTCATTCCCTACACTCAATCAGTTACTAAGACCTGTTGATTATACCTCTGAAATGGCTCTCAAGAATTCATCCCCTTTTTTCCATTCCTACTTCCTCCATTTGGGTTTCTCATTATTTCTCTCCTAGATTATTATAATGACTTCCTGATAGGTCTCCAATACTCCAGTGTCTCCTCCAATCCATTCTGCACAAGGCTATCTACACAAGGCTATAATCTCCCCAATCACTGGCTGATCATGCCAGCCCATTGCATCCAAAGTTTCCACTTCCTTTCTACTCACTCCCCTCTGAAGTTTGGCTTGCAACCTCATCATTCAAATGAACTTACTCTCTCCAAAGTTGGGGATCTCTTAATATAAGGACCATTTCCCCACTTCTCATCCTTCTTGACTTTTCTTGATGTTACCTTAACATTTTCTTCTCTCTAGGTTTTTATAACATTGTTCTCTCCGGTTCTCTTCTGATACTCCTTTGAGCTCCTTTGAAGTCTCCATTATTGGGTCTTCATTCAGGTTGCACCTGCTAACCATGGGTGTCTCCCAAGGATCTACTCTGGGGGGTTCTTTTCAGTTCTCCTTCTATACTATTACTCTTGGTGATCTCATTAGTTTCTATGGATGAAATTATTTCTATGCAGATAATTCTCAGATCTATTTTCCAATCCTGTCTCCTGACTTCCAGGACCTCTTCTCAAAAGTGAAAACATATTTATTAAATACCTATTGTTTGCCAGTCACTGTGCTAAGTGAAGGGGATACAAATAACAAAGACCAATCCAAGACAATTCTAAAGGACTTATAATGGAAAAAAGTGCTCTTCACCTCCAGAGAAAGAACTGGTGGAATCTGAATGCAGATCAAAGTATACCTTTTAAAACTTTATTTTTCTTGGGGTTATTTTGGAAGGGGGTCCATTTTCTTTCACAACATAGCAAATATGGAAATAAGTTTTGCATGACTGAATATTGCTTGTTTTCTCAAGGATCAGGGAGGGAAAGGAAGAAAAGAGAGAATTTGGAACTCAATTTAAAAAAAATAAATGTTAAAACTGTTATTACATGTAATTGAGAAAAATGAACTACAAAAATAAAAAGAAAGATCATCCCCTGCTCACAATCTAATGAAAGAAGACAAGCATAAAAGGAAGCTGAAAGTTGGTGGGGTAGGGAAGGCTTACCGGAGTGTACCTGGTAAGTGGGTATGATGTTTATAGAGTCAAAATCAAGCAAAGCAGCTGACAGGAAATGGGGAGTTGGCTGGAAATTATGAGCCCTCTATAAAGAGAGGCTTTGGGAGAAGCTTTTTGTTTTGCCCTCTGATCCTCCAGTGACAGGGGAGAGGCCACTGCAGGTATTTAGCAGCACTAAAGCTGAAGCAATCTCCATGGTGATGAGATTTCTGGTGATGAGCTTATCATAGAGGAAATCATGATATTCATGGAGTCAAAACTAAGCAGAGAGAGTAGTTAGTGTCTACTGGACTTCTAGAACTAGATGTGCCATAGATATTTAAAAACTAAAGTACTATTATTTTTCCCAAAAAAACCTCCAGTCCTATAGAGAAGTGAGTCAAATTTATAAGAATATAAGTCATTCCACAATTGATAAATGGTCAAAGGGTATGAACAGGCAGTTTTCAGAGGAAGAAATTAAAGCTATCTATAGTCATATGAAAAATGCTCTAAATCACTATTGATTAGAGAGATGCAAATTAAAACAAATTAAAACAACTCTGAGGTCTAATATCACACTTATCAGATTGGTTAACATGACAAAATAGGAAAATGATAAATGTTGGAGAAGATGTGGGAGAGTGGGAACGCTAATTCATTTAATTCATTGTTGTTGGAGGTGTAAGCTGATCCAACCATTCTGGACAGCAATTTGGAATTATACCCAAGGGGCTACAAAAATGTGCACACCTTTTTACTAGCAATAACACTTGTAGGCCTGTATCCCAAAGAGATCATAAAAAAGGTTACACATGTACAAAAATATTTTTAGCAGTTCTTTTTGTGGTGGCCAAGAACTAGAAATTGAATGGACTCCCATTAATTGAGGAATGGTTGAACAAGTTGTGATATATGAATGTAATGGAATACTCTTGTGCTTTAAGAAATGACGAACAAGTGGACTTCAGAAAAAACTTGAAATTCTTGCATGAACCAATGCTGAGTGAAGTGAGGAGAACCAGGAGAACATCATACACAGTAACAGCCACAATGTGCAAGGATTGTTTTTGATAGACTTAGCCCTTCACAGAAATGTAAGGACCTAAAACATTTCAAAAGGACGTATGATGCAAAATGCCATCCACATTCAGAGAAAGGACTCTGGAGTTGAAACGCAGAATGAATCAGGCTGTTTTGTCTTTTGTTATGTTTGTTTTGGTTTTTATCATGGTTTCTCCTATTTGTTTTAATTCTTCAATGCAACCTGATTAATGTGAAAATGTGTTTAATAGGAATGTATGTGTAGAGCCCACATAAGATTGCAATCCGTCTTGAAGAGGGAGGGGGAGAAAATTTGGAACTTAGGAAAGCGATTGTTAAAAACTGAAAACAAATCAATTAATAAATTTGAAAGAAAAACAAAAAACAACATGAAAGTGAAAAAATAGCAATCTTCCTACCAAACTTCCTATTACTGTTGAATACAATCCTTACAGTCACCCAGGCTCAAAACCTAGGTGTCATCCTTAGCTCCTCACTCTCACTACCCAGATCGAAGCTGTTGCCAAACCCTATCCATTTTATCTTCATAATGCCTCTTGTATATGCCTTCCCGGGGCCCTTATTGCCTCATGCCTGTATTATTTCAATAGTGTTCTGGTTGGTATCTTCCCCCTCACAAGTCTCTTCCCCCTCCAGTTCATTCTCTATTCAACTATAAACTAATCACCCTAATTTATAAGTCTGACCATGTCAACCATCCTCCACCCCCACCCCACCTTACCCAATAAACTCTGGGTCTCTGCCACTTTTGGGACCAAATACAAAATTCTCTATTTTACTTTTAAAGACCTTTATAACTTGGTCCCTTCCTACAGTTCCAGTCTTTTTTATACCTTATTCCCTTTTTGCAGGTACTCTGCAATCCAGTGATACTGGATTCCTTGCTGTTCCTGGACCTTAATAAATCTCCTTAATCTTAGTGACTTCTCTTTTCAACTATCTCCAGTTAATTCTCTCTCTCTCTCTCTCTCTCTCTCTATATATATATATATATATATACACATATACACATATATATGTATATATATACATATATGTATACATATATATACATATATATGTATAGTATTCTGTGCTCTCTATGTTATCCACAGTTGTTTGAATGTTGTCTCCCCCATTAGTTAGACTTTGAGCAACATGAGGACAGATTTTTTTTCTTCCTTCTTTGTTTTCTTAGTACTTAGCACAGTTCCTGAAACATAGTAGGTACTTAATAAATGCTCATGCCTAGATTTGTCTTTACAAGAAAACTTACAATGTTGTCCCCATTGCATGCTTCCCTCCAGAGGCAGCAATCATCTCTCCCCACTTCTCCAATGACTTAGAAATAATAAACAAACTCCATAGTATATTATTCAAGGCCCTACATAATTTGGCCTTCAAAAGTTACATTTCCACTTATATTTCATACTCTTCCTTACATACTCTACAATACAAATCCTCCCACTCTAAATGTTCTAGCATACCACTTGTGTCCAATCAGCCACAGCTCAACACACCATACCACACACATCCAACATTGTGATGTCATTGGTCTTCGAAAATCAAAGACTAACATCACCACCACCAATTCTCTAACCAAACTGGCCTGCTCTATATCCCCTAAGTGCATGTCTTTTCTGATTCTGAGTCAGCAGGTATAGCTTGGGGCCTGGAGTATTAAAGATCTGAGTTCAAATTCAGCCTCAGACACTTACTAGCTGTATGATGCTGGGAAAATCACTTCACCTCTGTTTGCCTCAGTTTCCAGATCCATCAAAAGGGGACAATTACAGGCTTGTTGTGAGGATTGAATGAAATAATAATTGTAAAGTACTTGTCACACCGTAAGAACCATATCAAGGTTAACTATTATGGTCTTTATTGTTAACCTCTCAACTGGACATAATCTCTCCCTCATGGAATCTCACAGCTTCTTGCACTATTCTTAGGTACTATTATTTTAATTTAAATTATATCTACAGACTATTTTGTTCCTCCTTCTAATTTGTTGTTCAGCCATGTCTGACTTTTCCAGATCCCATGGACCTGGCATGCCAGGCTCTTCTATCCTCCACTATCTTTTGATATCTGTCCAAGTTCATGTTCACTGTTTCCATGACACTTATCTCATCCTCTGCTATCCCCTTTCCTTTTGCCTTCAATCCTTCCCAGCATCATCAGGGTATTTTCCAATGAGTCCTGTCTTCTCAATATGTGGCTATTTTAGCTTCAGCTTCGGTATTTGACCTCCCAGCGAACAGCCTGAATTAATTTCTTTAGGTATTAACTGATTTGATTTCCTTGCTGTCCAAAGAACTCTCAAAAGTCTTTTTCAGAACTATGATTCAAAAGCGTCAGTTCTGTGGCGCTCAGTTTTCCTTACTATCCAGCTCTCACAGCCATTACCTTGCTACTGGAAAAAATTATAGCTTCGATCATACGGACCTTTTAGCATGCTGTCCAGCTTTTCCTTCCAAAGAGCAAGTGTCTTTTAATTTCATGGTTACAACTGCCATCTGCCGTGATCTTTGAGCCCAAGAATAGAAAATCTGACACTGCTTCCATTTCTTTTTCCTCTATTTGACTGGAAGTGATGGGACCAATTGCCAAGATCTTAATTTTATGTTAAGCTCCTACTAATTACAAGCCTATTAAGGATAGAAATAAACGATCTCTTCTTTAACTCAATGTAGAGTAGGCTGGATATACATGTTTTTCTGAGTAGAATGGAAGCTTTTTGAGACCAGGCACTCTCATTTTTTATCTTTATATTTACAGGCCTACCATAACGTAGATGGCTAAGAAACGCTAGTGGAATTTAATTTGGAATAATGGTGATCATCTATTTGAATTCTTTGGCCTAAGGCAATCACAATTCCTAAACTTCATGAAAGGTCCAAATGTTATCTGAGGGTGCCCTAGGGGAGGTAGATAGTCCTGAAGTCAGGATAACCTGAGAGCAAAACCTCCCTCATAGCCTTTTCTAGCTATGTAAGCCCAGGAAACTCAATTTAGCCGTGGTCTACCTCAATTTCCTCATCTAAAAAAAACCAGGGGTAATAATGCCACCGCCTTCCAAGGTGGTTTTTCCAAATCTTAAAGTGCTATATATATGTTAACTTCTTCCTATATGTTAGTATATTCAAGGTCAAGTTCTACTACAAAAACATCATTACAACCCAAATTTCTATATAAACAAAGTATCTAACAAGTTCTGGCTGATGGACCAGTTGGTGTTCAATTGTTTTCAGTTGCATCTGACTCTTCATGACTCCATTTGGGGTTTTCTTGACAAAGATACTGGAGTGCTTTACCATTTCCTTCTCCAGCTCATTTTACAGATGAGGAAACCGAGGCAAACAGGGTCAAGTGACGTGCCCAGGATCATACACATAGCAAGACTAAGACTGGATTTGAACACAGGGAGATGAGTCTTCCTGACCCCAGGTCCAGTGCTCTATCCACTGTAGCCTAGAAGGACCGGTACTTTCAAGCAATATGAAAGAATTCCGGGAGAACTTTGCAAAAATGTAACAAACCACTCTTGAATGATAGGGTCAGTTTTGGTGTTCTTTCATCTTAGACATTAAACTAGAGAAATGCATCTAGGTTATTCTACAATTCTGAATTCTAGTTTAAATTTTGTTAAGTTTTGGTATAAATTTGCTGGCACTGGGATGCAATCCCAAGTATTTTAGCTAACTCTTAAGTTCATAGATCTGGAGTTAGAAGGAAGGTTCTCTAATCCAACCCTCTCATTTTACAGATGAGGAAACAGAGGAGGTGAGAGAGGTTAAGTGCCCTTAAGTTAGTTAAGCCCCAAATCACACAGTTCAAGAGTGAGTATTTAACTATGGTCTTATGATTCCAATTTCAATGCTCTTTTCATTGCATCAAGCTACCTGACCTTCTAAGAAGTATATTTCGGAGAGTAATAAGCATTGTATTCCAATTAGTGATCCTTTAAAACACATCTGACAGTATTGAATGTAGCAAATACTGCTATATTATTTAATAATACTGTATTACTTATATAAAAATGTATAAATTTTTAATTTATTTTTATTGTATTTAATATTTTGTATTTTTTGGAGACTTTGATTACTGACAGGAGGGGAAGCAGGAGGTTAGGGCCAGAGGCTGGCTGCTTTGCCCTCCTCAGAAAGAGGAGGATAGTGGGTTAGAATTATATTTAAATATTGTTAATCTTGTTATCCTTTAGTCATTCAAGTCACGTCCAACTCCTTTGTAGCCTCAAGGACCATGTTGTCTAAGGAATCTTCTTTTTCTTCAGCAAAGACGCTGGAGTGTTTTGCCATTTCCTTGTCCAGTGGATTAAGGCAAACAGAGGTGTTCGGCAAACTTGTCTCAGTTCCTTCCTTTGCTCTGTCTCACTCTCCTCTTCTCTACTTTACTGTCCTGCAGTGGACCTGTCTGTGTCTAGAAAGCCCTTTGTTCCTATTTTTCACCTATAGAAATCCCACGTATCTTTGAGTACCCAGCCATTGCCACCCCAGTTCTCTCCTAGTGAGAAATGATCTTTCTGCCCTTGTAATTCTCTTAAAAAGTGTCATCGTATGCACTTACCACATTCTGTTTGATGTTAGGCTTATTTATATGTCTTAATAGGGTTGTGCTAGTGTTTAACAACCTGCTTCCTGAGGGGGAGAAAGGAGATGCATGTATTTTTTTAAGTTTAATTTGCTTCATGAACATTTTCTTCCTTATTTTCTCAAGTTTAGACAATCAACAAAACAATAAAACCAACCCTGACTTGTAAGGTTTGCCAATTTCTGAGGTGAAAATGCTTCCCCTGAAAATTAACAGCAGACTTTGGAGAGTCAGTTGAGCTGGCTCCAGCACATTCCTGCTGCCCTAACAGTGTGTAATATAAACTCTCTGAGAGCAGGGATCCTATCTTACCTACTTCCCAATTTCCCTCAGGGGCTGGGCACAGTACTCTGGACTTAGGTTTTCTTTAATAAATGTTTGTCAAATGTGAATTGTCCCTTTTGAGGGAGGGACCATGTCTTGTATTCTTATGTGCCATAAGACTTAGCACAGTGTGAATTGAAGCTCAATAGATACTGACTAAAAAAATATCTTAAAAACAAAGTTTTCGATCATGTCACTAACCCAGTCACAAATCATCATTGGTCTTTTGTTGCCTTTACAATAAACTTCTAACACTTTAACCCATTCAAGGTTCTCCCTAAGACTGTTTTAACCTACCTTCTTCCCAGCCTGCTTCTCCTCTACATGTACCCTCTGTTCTAATCAGACTGTACTCTTATTTATTCTATCCCAAATATATCCCAAGCAATTCCACTTCCATGTCTCTGGCCAGAGGTCCCTCTTCTCCCTCACCCCCATTATCCATCCTTCAAGGCCCAGTTCGAATGGTTCCTCTTCCATGAAGTCTTCCCTGATCTTTCTCTTCATGTGAATTCCCATAAAGCTTTGCTTAAACCTATCTTGTGTCACTTTTTTGCATTCTACGTTTTATTACACTTCTTCAAATTCATGTCTTCTCTCTCCTAATGGATTGCATGCTCTGAGGACAGGCATTATTATTCATTTCTGAACATTTAAGAAGTACTTTACACATAATAGATGCAATAGACATTTAATGGTTCAATGAAATACATTCCAAGGTTTTAAATTGGACAGCATTTATTTCATCCACAAAACACAAATACTTCAACCAAAAGTATAATCTCAAAAAAATAATTGAAATATTAAAAATTAGTCTATTTTAACTTATCTAATAATTCAACTGTTTTGTTCAAAAGAAAAAATAAAATATATCATTCAAAAGAAATTACTCACTGTGAAACAATAACTAAATTGCCTTTTGCAATAGACATTTAATGTTTCAATGAAATACATTCCAAGGCTTTAAATTGGATAGCACTTATTTCATCCACAAAACAACCACTTCCACTAAAAGTATAACCTAAAAAATAAATTTAATATTAAAAATTAGTCTATTTTAACTTAATAATTCAACTGTTTTGTTCAAAAGAAAAAATAAAACATATCATTCAAAAGAAATTACTCACTGTCAAACAATAACTAAGTTTACCAAACTTCCAAGTGTGTTACTCTACATCAGGGGTGGGGAACCGGCAGTCTCGAGGCCTTACATGGTCTTCTAGGTCCTTGGGTGTAGCCTTTTGACTGAGTCCAAGTTTTACAGAACAAGATCATTTTATTAAAGGACCTTGTTCTGTGAAGTTTGAATTCAGTCAAAGGTCCACACTTGAAGACCTTGAGGGCCACATGTGGCCTCAAGGCTGCAGGATTCCCACTTCTGATCTACTTTATCACAAAATAATTATGAAAGTTAATAAATAGTTAATGAAATTCTTGAAACATAGGATTACATAAGCCCATCCATCTCAATTACCTTCTGAAATTTCCCCCCCAGTTTCTCCAGTCAAAAATTTACTTTTTCTCTCTGGCATACTCCTACAAGCATTACCTTATGCATTGTAGTTCTTGGGACATCTAGTAAGATTTAATTTTTTTTTTTAAATCTGATTACAAAAATAAGGAGACACCATCAGGATTACATACTTGAAGTTAGCAAATCAAAATAGTTTACTTCTATTGGAACTGAATTATAGAAAGAAACAGCTGTTATTTAATCAATAATCCTAGAGGACTTAGTGCTTTCGTAGCTAACTCTAATGTCTCTTGAACTTTGGCATTATTTTCACTCAATAGGGAAGCA
Source organism: Potorous gilbertii (assembly GCA_028658325.1). Taxonomy (NCBI): domain Eukaryota; kingdom Metazoa; phylum Chordata; class Mammalia; order Diprotodontia; family Potoroidae; genus Potorous; species Potorous gilbertii. The sequence goes on along the minus strand of CM053769.1, from coordinate 435,605,576 downwards.
TTTCTCTTTGTAGGCTCCGGGGTCTGTTCTTGCTCATTGGGGAGGAGGGTAGAGGTGTTGAACAGGCTTCGAGGTTCCCCTAAGATGCCAACTCTGTATGGAAAGAATGATTGTTAGAAGCTGAAACTGCACAGCAGAAGATGGAGGTTTTCAACATCAAGAATAATTCTCATTTCAGTAAACCACTGCAATTAACTTGCAGAGACACTCAAAACAAGATCTGACCACAAGAATTTTTACTCGAATTTCCCACATTTCCTAGTATTACCATAAGGATACATATGACATTTTAAATCAGTTTGGCATCAGAGAAACTACCAAGTATATTGGGAGCAACTTAATAGAATCTTCTTAATAGAAGATACAACAGAATGGTGATCATGCTCATTCAATCATTCCTCACCTTACTACTGACCCACTCACATGACTTCTTCAAGATAAATATTCCTTCTCCTGGCCTGGATTGTAATATTAAAGTGGGCATAAGGGGAGTAGCTAGGTGGCACAGTGGATAGAGCACAGGGCCTAGAGTCAGCAAGACTCATCTTCCTGAGTTCTAATCTAGCCTCAAACACTAGCTGTAGAAACCTGGGCAAGTCACTTCACCCTGATTGCCTCAGTTCTTCATCTGTAAAAAGAGCAGGAGGAGGAAGGGCGAACCTCCTCAGGATCTTTGCCAAAAAAAAAATTGGATGAGGTCATGAAGAATTGAAAATAGTCTTCTCTCTTTTTGCCGGCTCCAAGCTTTCCCTTCTCCAGTTCCGTGGGCCTTCTTCATAACTTATCAGAAGGTATTGGGTCTCACTTCTAGTCGGTGAACTGCTTTTTAGAGGGCCTATTTTCATGCTATTTTGTTACTTCCTTGTTGATTTGTTCCCTGTTGATTTGTCCCTTGAACAAAAAGGGATCACCTGGCATGGCTAAATTTTTACAGTTACTTTAATATCTAGTTTTGCCCTTTCTACGATCCTTTCTGTAACTCCTTTACATGTGCTAATTTGACTAGGAGTCAAATACCTATTTTACATTAAACTCTTTGCCTTCAACCTGATGTCCTTGTTGTTGCTCAGTCGTGTCTGACTTTTCATGACCCCATTTCTTGGCAAAGAAACTGGAGTGGTTTTCCCATTTCCTTCTCATTTTATGGATGAGGCAACTGAGGTAAACAGAGTTAAGTGACTTGGTCAAGGTCACACAGTAAGTGTCAGAGGCTGGATTTGAACTCAGGGAGCTGAGTCTTCCTGACTTCCAGACCAGTGCTCAAATTCACTGCATTACTTAGCTGCCCTGCTTTGTAGCTCAATATAATTTCTCTCAGACCAATAAATTCAGGATCAAGTATTATATATACTATAGAGTTTTTGCCTGATCTTCTTGGTTGGCAAATTTTCTGTTACTCAGTCCTCAAAAAACAACATTGTTTTGTAGCTCTCTGGTGTACTTATCACATAACGATGTTGCTTTCTAGTTATCTGCACTGGTGTCTTATCTCTTTTACAAAGCATGAAGCTCTAGAAAGCTAGGGGCTCTGTCTTATTTTAACTCTGTAGCAACCCCAGCCTAGAACTCTATAAATCAGTAGGTAATTTCTAAATATTTCTCGGAGTTAAATGGATTGGAATAGGCAAAGGTATAAAAGATCTAGCCATAACCACCCTGTCATTGCCTTTTTCTTTGGCTCATTCCACATCTTCAAGGATTGCCACTTACACTGGCATGGCGACTGAGTCATAAGTGACCAATTCTTTTTGGCCAGATTGTTTAAGGCGGACACCTATACGGCCACGGCTCTTCTCAAAGAGATGCTGAGCATGTTCTTTAGGGGATGGTAGAAGAGTAGATAAGGCTGGAGAGCGCAGATGAATTGTTGTTTTTATTGCTGGACGTTTGGCCATCATCCTCCTTCAGAAAAAAAAAGAAATAAAGCGTCAGCTTCGGCTGTCCTGTTTTGTGATTTCCTTGTATGTAGGGAAAAACTAAAAGGGCCATACCTGAATTGCACAAAAGTCATTCTTCTCTTTTCCTCACCGAATTCTTCATCCTCCCGCCTCCTTCTTGCACTGTTGAACATATTAGTACGAAAGAGCCTACCTATTTCTTCATCAATCTCTGTCAGGTATTCACGTCGGAACACTACCCAAGCTACATACGTACAGAAGGTGAAGAACGCCTATGATTAAAAAGAATAGTCTCAACTCACAACTGTGATAAACAAATGCCAATTACTGTACAAAAAATGTTGTGTGTGATAGGAAGTCCATCCAACCATCAGATTACCCAATAATCTCCGTGAAGCAGTGTACAGGTAACAAGCAGCAATTGTTTTAAAGTTATGCATGCAGTTTGAGTGGTTGTAAAAAATAAAACACTGAAAAAAATGACTTTATGTGTCATGTCTTTCACATTTCCCCATTAAAGTTTTCCTCATATAGCAAGCTACAGAGAAACCTGGCTCTGCATTGATAAAGGAGGTACCCACCCCTCAGTGAACTCATGGCTCCTTAAAGTACTGAAATAAATCTGGTCAGAGAAAAAGTTCCATCAATGTACCGTTCTTACCTCAAAGAACTTCCAATCTTTTTGTGTATCTGAAACCTTTTCCCTGAAAAATAAAGAAAAACCAAAAGCTAATACCAAATGATGTATTTTTGACACCCTGAACAAAAAAAAAAAAAAAAGAAACTAAAGTTGGCAAATAATATCAGAAAATAATCTGAAAAATTAAAGTCTTCCCCTCTAAAAGACCTTTCTGTCATGAATCTTAGCCTCTTCTCTACTTACACAGTTAGCTGAATACCATAAAACTGTTTGAGCTCTGAGCTTTAATTAGGGTGAGGTGATTAGGGCTTTGATGCTAGGGGGTCAAATTTAGAAAGTGCTGGCAATACTTTCACTCCACCAGGAAGAAGCAACAAAGCTTATTACCTAGTTAGCAGGAATACTTAATTTTAACAGGAAGCCACCAGATGGCAAGATGTGGCAGGCTCTCTCCTCACCCTATCCACACATCTGGGACCCACTTAGCCAAATTGGAAGGGGTCTGTGACCAGGTTGGCAGCAGGATTATGCATTTTTTTTTGTTCACAGTAATTCTCTCCCTTTATTTTTTTTATGGAAAAAATATTGAGTTTATTAACAATTTAGACATCCTTGATTAAACTATAGTAATCCAATCCAACGTGCTTTAAAATTTTTAATTTAAATACAAAAAGAACACCAATCTATATAAAAAATAAAAAGAGAAAACTATACAATTCTGAATTGCAATTTCATATTGCTGTTTTTAAAACGTAAATAATAATCCTACAAGTTACTTTCAAAACTCTCCAATTTGTCTGTGCTTCCTTTTTAAACTTCCCTGTTCTCTACTGTGTATTTTTTTAATTTTTAAAATAATTTTTAAAATTTATTTTTAGCTTACAACATTCAGTTCCACAAATTTTTGAGTTTTAAATTTTCTACCCGCCCAAAATGGCATGCAATTTGATACGGCTCTCCAAATACATTCATATTAAACATATTTTCACACTGGTCAGTTCTCTCCCTTTATCCCCTACCTCCAGAGCAGATGACATCTCAGGGTCTCTATCTCCCTCCTCCTCTTTAACCCTAAGCACGCTTCATTTTCATTCACGTCACTTGCCCCACAGCACATTTACTGTTCTATTTAATCTACAATACAACCTTCAATATGTTGTAAAAAATGGAGAATTAACATTTTCAGTGGATCTTCATTAGCTCAGACTTCCTAGTTTACTCAGATCCTGCCAGCTCTTAGAGGGTTCTGATAAAAAATCAAGGGATAAACATAATACTTAAGACAAACCTGGGTAGGGAGGTATCTCTAAATTTTGGGCAGAGTAGCACGATGTAGGTTTTATGAAGGAGACATCAGAATTGGAAGATGTTGGGGAGGAATCAGAGATGCAGAATTAGGGGTTAAGAGGGACAAAGAATGAGAGATAAGGCACAGGATGTGATGGTGGCTGCAGGCCATGAAACAAAGGAGAAACTTTCACTTTCAGTAAAAGAAAGTGAGACTTGAGAGAACCTTCTATCACCAGCATTAGTCAGGAAAATTTACATTCTGTCTCTTTTAGGCAGGCTTCATACAGGAATTAGTGCAAAGTCACCGTTAAGGAAAATGAAGCTACACCCTTGGTTGAATTTCACCTTGCTGTCCTCCTTCCTGAAGGTCCAATGAGTTTTGTCCTGGCCTCGAGGAAGAGGTTCAGGGTATAGGCATCTGCTTGCCTGACAACAGCCCAAGCAGGCAGAGGCCAGACCCAGGTCATTTAGAGACTGATCTGAGGTAGCAATCTACTCTGTGTCAGGTCTGAATATCTTGTTACGTCCAGTATCCCTGGGATAAAGGTAGAGTTTCTTTATGGCAACAATCCCTGGGTTGGCCCTGGAAGTAAAGCAGCATCCCCAGGAATTTCCCTGAATCCCTTGGAACCCCTGCAACCAGAAATAATCTACTTCCTGCATTGGCCTTTAAGGGTCTGAGCCAAATCCCTGTCAATCCCAAGATATACGGCTGGCCAAGGATTAGAAATGCCAGGAAAGGGCCATAACATTATAGGGCACTTCTCCCTTCTAATATGTTTATGATCTTTGTTGGACCAACTTCTGTGTATCAAGTCCCAGTCCTAAGTTAAGTTTCAAGTCTTTCAGGGGGAAAACTTACTTTTTTCTGGAATGTTTTCCTGGCAAATACACACATAGGTGGTATGGATATATGTATATACACATATATGCATACATACATACATACATCCTCCTCCTCTCTCTATAGTGTGTGTGTGTATGTGTGTGTGTGTGTGTGTGTGAGAGAGAGAGAGAGAGAGAGAGAGAGAGAGAGAGAGAGAGAACATAAGAATTCTTCCAGGGTAACAAATAGATAATCAGAATTTCTTCAAAACAGCTAAAAACTACTCCCCAACTAAGGTTCTTGTGTGGCATTTCAGCACTTCCACTTCCTCTGCCAGCTGAAACCAGAGACCCACAGGGGCAAGTATGCAAAAGGTAGGGGGTGGGGTGGAGAGAACTTAAGAAAGGAAAGGAGGAGGGAGAAGGGCAAGGGTGGAGGGGTGGGTGGCACAGGAGGAACAAATCAAACTATGTTTTAGGAAAGCAATGTCCACTTGTATTCTGGGAATCAGTTTAGAGCAGCCCTTATTTTAGATGACCTAGTTTTGTCCATTCCCAAAGCATGTGGAGCAACATAGGCATCTGTTTAAGGCCTGGAAACAATGACAGTAACAAGAGAAAAAAACAACTTCCTTTAAAAAAACAAACAGGCAAAGAAAAAAACAAGCCTGAGGACAAAGCTCTCACTCTTCAACCTCTCTCTCTCTCCTCTATCTCTCCATAAAGTTCATGATTTTCTATCTAGTACTTAGATAAATAATCTTTTCCCTCTTAAGTATCTTAAGCTTTGCACTGTCCTTCATAAAGGCCCAGAATAGAGAGTTCCCTAGAAACTAGTACGGTTTCAACCTCAGCAAGTTCAAATAGGACTCATAAGAAACAATACATTTCCTAAAAACAGCTGAACCGAGAGAGTTTGACTGATAGCAAAATTGTAAATGGTAATTAAATTCCTTAGGTTTCACTGCTATTTGAAATTGAAAACTCTGTTTACTGAGTCCTTGGTCCTTCATTGATCCCTTACCCACAAACATCTTTATTTATTTAGAACCATCCTAAGGAGAGTGTAGGGTCCAGGGTCATCCATCTGTAAGGGATTCAGTGTCTGGTCCAATCTCCCTGTTTCCCAATCTCCCTTTCCAGAACAACAATTCTGCCCAGATGAAATCAGGTTAAACTGAACATCCCAGACAATTAGGAGCAAGTTGATGTGTGTTTTTTTTTTTTTGAAAAAAAAAACTTCTAATCTTATGCCATAGCATGTACACAGAGTGTGGTCCATACAGATCTGGGTCATTTGTTCTTTGAGGCTGACCTGACAAAGCTATATATGCTATGGAGTAATTTTCTAATTTAGCTAAAAGGACACAAATACATTTTTCTTTAAAAAAAAACAACATTTATAAAGAGATCATAAAAATCTCTGTGAAGCCAAGAATGCAAAGCTCTGCAACTATAGAAGTCAGACCCTCCTAGTTCTAGGAAGACATGAAAGCACAAAATTAACACCCCCAAAATTGCTAGTTTCAACTTAAATTTCTGTGAAATCTTGAATTCAGCCTCAAAGAAGATGAATAATAGCAAAAGTAGAGTCAGCCCAACATTAAAATTATGTCTATTAGAAAAGGAGAAAAGTCAGAATATATGCTTGAAAAAGCACCCCTAGGGATGTTAGCTTATTCACATCATGTGAAAGTTGAATTAATAATAATGTACTGACATCAGCTAATTACATGGAAGGCAGACACCATTGCATGGCTCCTACTCTTTCTAAGAAGTAAGCTGGTCTCTAGGAAGCAGGAAAATGAAATACTATGGGAAGTAGTGTCCTCTAAATAATGGGACTCCCCAAGTTGGTAATTCTGTTGACAGTTATCTACTTCTAAAAATTTGGACCAACATATAAGAGAAAAAGTGAGTTAAGAATGAATAGCCAAATCCCAAAGAGGGCCTTAGGAGACTGACTAAAAAATTCATTAAACTTTTTGCTATGAATTAATTTAAGTGTATAGATATTTACTAAAGAAGCTCATTTGGCCATGTTGACATGTTAAAATTCAATAAAACATTTAAGTTAAGGGGGAAAAAAATACCACAGTTTGAACATATGGAACCTATATATAGCCTACAGTGCGGAAGTCACTGAAAAGAATGGAGGCCTACAAAGAACTCTGGAACTAGAGTCAGAAGAAGACCTGAGTTTGAATTCTGGTGCCACTATTTACTATTTGTACAATGTTGATCAACTCAGTTATCCTCTGGACCTCAGTTTATCTGTAAAAGGAAAAGGTTGGACTGGAGTGAACTCTAAGAGCTCCTAGGACCCTACAATTCCATCACTACTTAATTTTTTAAAGTGTATTTACTCACTTTCCACAGGCCATGTGATGCTTGTCAGGCATCCCCAAACCTAAAACAAGGATACAATATTTCTGGGCAAGGTATTTCTGTGACTCTTGTAATCTCTCAATAACTAATTCCATCTCTTTTTTCTCTATGTGGCTCCTGCAAAAAAAATCAAACAAGTTATAGTTAAAACTCCATAAAAGATAAGAATTACAGCAAGTCTGAAAAGACCAATCTGAATTAAAGTAAAGTCCAAGTTGTAGGCTTTTTGGAAAGAAATAGTTTTCCAGTGTTTAAGTAACTATATGATAATAAATTATAATTATATAGCACTTTAGGAATTGCAAGGCACTTTCATTACAATAACCTTGTATGGCAGGTGTTACAAATATTATCATAGAATCTAATAGTTCAAAAGATCCACAACATGTCTCCACGAGGAAAATCTGTCAATAAACATTTATTAAACCCATACTATGTTGTAGGTTCTGTGCTAAGTGCTGAGGATACAGAAAGGCAAAAAGACAGTTCCTGGACTCAAAGGGCCATAATCTAATGGGAGAGACAACAAAGAAACATATATATACAAAGCAAGCTATATGAAGGATAAATAGGAAATAATTCAAAGAGAAAAGAAACTAGAATTCAGAGGAGTTGAGAAAAGTTTCCTGTAAAAGATGAGATTTTATGGTTCACCCCTTGTTCTCCAAGAGGACCAATGACATCTGGAGGGTGATATCTTGACTTGCAAATGAATTGGATTTAAGTGAGGCAGAGCTCTGCAGAGTCATCAGCCTCAGTCTCTCCTCCGGAGTCATCAGGGTTCAGTGGCAAGATATAAGTCAAGACTATTGGCGCTGGCCCAGGATGCAGTGAGAGACCTTGGCTTTTTTAAGTTAAGGTCTTTCTGAGGTCTCAGTTTGTCTGAGACAATGAGCATTCAGTGATTAAAGGCTAGGTGAGAAATGAGACAAAACATGGTCTAGTTTGCCTTTAATCAGTCTAGGAGGGGAAGGTCCTTAGAATTTCTGGCCAGAACAGAAAACAATTTCTATTTGCACTCATTCTGAGTCATTAAAACCAAACAATGAGCAAATGAGGTTAAGGCTGGAATCTATGATTGATTGACTAATCAGTGAAAGCCATCTGAGTTTAAAGACATAGTTTTAATTGAGACTTTAGTTGGCAATCTATTGGAGGAGACTAGATGGAATGGAATGACCTGCACCTATAGAAAGGTTAACTTTGATAAGGAGTAAGGCCACTTCATCATGTGAGCAAGGGATAACGGAGGAGATAGTGACAGAAGACATATGAGTGACATAAGATAAGGAAGAAGGAAGAAGAGGAAGCTCATGGCAAATGGCCTCAATATTTTTTTTTGTAAAATGTGAAGCCATGGGAGGCTTGAGGAAGTATGAAAAGTTTTTCAAGAGCTGCTAAGGCGAGTAGGATAGAGAGTTGATGAGAAAAGTGTGTGATAAAGCCTTGCAGCAGTGAGGGCCCAGTTGAGGTAGTATAACCTCTATTGGTAGCAGAACCAGTCGGAACAGTTGAGTAATGTTCTCTACCTTCATTAAGCAGCATATGTAGGACTCACCTAATTTACCTTTGTAAGGTTACTAAGTTAGATCAAAAAATGCTGTAGACATTTTACATTAAGAATTCAATAAGGCATGTAGCAAAGATGTCTCACATGATATCCTTTTGAATATAGAACTGTGGGCTGGATCAAGGTATAGTTAAGTGAATTCATAGCTGGCCCAACAATCTGAATGTCAATCAAAGATAATTTGTAGGCAAGATTGTTGAGGCACACTAGTTCTTTGGTCTGGTTTTGCTCAACCTTTTCATCCATTGCTTGTATGTGAATCATATTTAGTGTTGGAAGGCACCCTCTCAGAAGCCATTTATTCTGACTCCTTCATTCTACAGATGAGGAAATCAAAGGCCAGAATGTAAAGGACTTGCCCAACATCGGTTAAGATATTAAATGATAGGGGCAAGACCTGAACTAGGTTCTCTGCTGCCAACTACAGCATTTTTTCCACTATATTATATTACCTCTAATCCAACCTTTTCATTTTATAGGTAAGGAAACTGAGACCTGAGACATTAAGTGATTTGTCCAAGACCACTTGGGTAGTGACTAAGTCAGTAATACAAACCCAATGTCTTCTGAGTCCTAAATCCAGCATATGACTAAGTCATACTGCATACTTATTAAATCTTGGGATGACACAAAACTGGTAGGGACAATTAATGAGAGATACCAAAGCCAACACCCACCAAACATTTCAGCAACATGGACATATAAAACAAATCTAACAAGATAAAATTCAATAGGGATAAGTTCAGTCTGGGCACTTTTGCTAAAAAAAAAAATTAGTTAATAAGTATGAGACAGGTGAAATGTGGCTTAATAGTAGAGTCGCCTATATGAAAAAGAAGCCACTTTAGTTGACTATTAGTCCAATATAATCAGTGTGATGAGGATTTCAGAAAAGTTGATTTCAGCGTGGGCATCATGAATAAAAGCAGAGTGTAGATCAGACCTGAATAACCTGCAGCCCACAGGCCCCTTATGGCCCTCCAGCCACTTGTGGAAAGCTAAAGGACTTCAGGCGGCATGTGAAAAATGTAGAGGAAAAAACCCTTTGGATATAGAGGAAATCCTTTGGTGTGCTGCAAGTGGCCTGCAGGCCACAGGTTGTACAGGTCTGATGTAGGTCAAGGGTGATAATGCTGTCTAAACCTCTGCTTTGAGAAGAGACATTGGTTGGTCACTATGTTTAGTTCTAAGTGCCCCATTTCAAGAGAGGTATAGACAAAGTCAAGCATATGAAGAAGAGAGGGGGTTCCAGGGTGGAAGGGATTCATAACCGTCTCATGTAAAGCAGGACTAAAAGACCTGGGGATATGTAGTTTAAAGGAGAGATGTCATTAGGGACATGATGGGACTTAATTACCATCTTCAAACATTTGCAAAGTTTATAAAGAAGATGGATTAAACATATTTTGTGACTTCAGAAACCAATATTAGGATCAATGAATAGATATGAGGATGTGATGTTCTTACTTTTTAGCACATTCTTCATTATCACTTAATAACACACTTGAGTTCCATATCACTCAAAGGGGTAAACAGAGTCTCTTTGTCTACTTGTCAAGAATGGTGTAAGAGGGAATTCTTACATCAAGGAGGGGGGATGGACTAGAGCAGAGATTTTTAAGCTTTTTTTTTTTTGTCATGGACCTCTCTGGCAGTCTGGTGAAGCCTATGAATCCCTTCTCAGAATGTTTCAAAATGCATAAAATAAGATGTATAGGATTATAAAGGAAATACATTATAGTGAAATAGTTATCAAATATATATATAAAAAAAAAACAAGTTCCCAGACCAATCCCTGGTTAAGAATCCCCAAACCAGACTAAGTTCTCTATCCTATGATCAAAGTCTGCTTATCAAGATCTTTTTCAAAATGTGTCTTATTTCTCTGAAGATATCCAAAATATTCAACTCAATAGCAAGAGCACACTGACTGGATTTAGCTCTTCTTTATGGGACAATTCTCTTTGAATCCATTATTTGAACTTTTTAATCTATAGTTTTAACTACACTGACATGAAATATAACCTCCAAATGAGTTGTATATTTGAAGGACTTTAATTGTAGCTGCATCCATGAATTAATTATTAATCTGATCCTTTACAAACCTGTTCTCAGTTCTACATTTAATTATCAAGAAATGCTTTTAAAATTCCTCAGTGGGCACATAAGAGTTTGGCATTGTCAAAATATTTTGTGTCTAGGAAATAAATGCAACTTAGGACATGGACAAGTTACTCAGTCTAGGTTAACTGACAAGGTACATGGAAAGTTCCAATGGTTTGCCAAAGGTCACAGGGCACTTTAATGGAATTGTTGGCTTTTGCTCTCCTTGTTTAAAATATTTTAACTCAGGGAACACAACATCAAGCATGCTGCTTAAAGTGGTAGTTGGTTTGGTATAAAGTATCCTGAAAAGTAACAAATTTTTTTTGGCCCAGAATGTTCTTTTTTGCAATGACCGTTCACCTTGAGGATCCTGGTGGGCTTTTTATGCAGCACAAATTCTGTTGGAAGAGATATCTGAATGTAGATGCTTGAAAAAAGGAAACCTAACAGACAAATAAATCCCAGTGGACTCGGGGTTGTTGTTTGTTTGTCAACTAGCTGTTGATAAAGTGACTGTCTTAATTCACGGTCTTAAGACTCATATGATTCCCCCATGTTGTAAGTTGACTTATCATATACCACATTTAGAACATTTTACAATATAAGCACTCTCTATGTTATATGAAGATTAATTTGGAGCAATAACAAAGGCAATAACTAAGAAGCAATAGATCGATTTCTACTTACGCCATGTAGCTTTTGGGTTTCTTTTCCAATGAAAGTTTTTCCAGATAGTGAGATAAATAGTATAACAATGCCATGAGGAATTCATCAAGATTCTTATTCCTACAGAGAAATACAATAATGACCACTGCCAACCATTTCAGTACAAGAATTCCTAATAACAAAACATATGACTAGTGGATAATATAGACAAAAAAAACAGACACAAAAAGAAACCCATATGATCAGCTCTATTTTGGGTGAAGATTGATATCAGTCTATAAAACAGACTTTATGGGTGAAATGGCTTCGTTTACATAGCTAGTATTGGAGGTAGGGTTTGAACCTGGGTCTTCCTAACTTCATGTCCAGCGTTCTATCATCTGATATAGTGTTGTGCCTCTGTGACTAATTTATCTTTTAAAATACTATATTCTATAATGGTTGACCATATAGACTTATAAAGCAAAACATTTTTGAGAGAAGGTATCAAATACTTATTTGTCATCTCCCTCATTAGTCTTTAACCATAGACCACAATCTCCAATGTAACCTTTTTTGAGATTTCTGATTTTTCTTCCCTTGACTAAATTTCAAATTTGTATCCTATCACATTGTTCCCAGATCATCCCAGGCATTTTTCCATACACAAGAATTAAAGATGTATATATTGAGTTCTTCAATGTACTAGGCAAGAACAAAGAAATACAAAATTCCTATTTATTAAAACAGATATATGATCATCGATTGAGATCAAAAGGGACCTTAGACAGAGGCCATCAAGTCCAACCCTTTTATTATGTAGAAGAGGAAAATGAGGACATGCCCACATAGTGAGGAAGGACTTGAATCAAGGTCTTCCTCCAAGTCCAGGGCCCTAGTCATGTGATATCATATGAATGGGATTAATACATGAACACCAAAGCAAGATTGTATTTGACAAACAATTACATGAAGGCCTTGGTGGCACAGTTAGAAATTCTAGGGAGAAAAGAAAAAGTTCCATAAGTTTCATAATGAACCTTCTACCACTTAGTCAATGTAAACTGGGGAGAGTATTTTTCAAATACAATTTCCTGAATTTCAAATACCTGAGAAGTATTTATGCTTGGAGAGAGAAAAAAGATAGTTAGCAGGGATTATAATACTAATAATCCTATTTATTTATCATATTAAGGTTAACTGAGATGTTTTCCTCTAAATAACCCTGTGAGGTATAGAGGACAAACACCACTATTGAAGAGAAAAGGAAAATAAGACTCATAAGGACGCATGTATTACAGGGCTCGTGAGTATAGGAGCCAGAATTCAAGTTTAGCTCCACTGATTCATTTCTTTATGGGTCTGTTCGGGTCTTTTGTTGGTGCTGCTGTTTTGTTTCTTTGGAGGCAATTGGGGTTAAGTGACTTGCAGGGTCACACAGCTAATAAGTGCCTGAGGCTGCATTTGAACTCAAGTCCTCCTGGCTTCAGGGCTGGTGCTCCTAGCTGCCCCAAGCTCTACTGAATTCAAGTAGAACCATCTTTTCACTGCCTTAAGCTGCTTTCACCTCCTTTGTTGTCCTTTGCTTGTCTTATTAACCATGATTTTAGTTATATTGAGGGAGGCTGGGGGTGGAGGTAGGGGAGTTGTCAGTAGAGAATATTTTCATAGGTTAAATATGAACACAAATTACATTTAAAAGGATCCTTAAATAAACTTTTTATTATGCAGTCATCAGGTAAGTTAAAGACCCCTGATCCTCAATTAACAGATTTTTAGCAAATGGTCCTTGTGCTCTCCTCTCTCTTGTGCTCTCTCTCGTGCTCTCCTCTCTCTCTCTCTCTCTCTCTGTCTCCTCTCTCTCTCTCTCTCTCTCTCTCTCTCTCTCTCTCTCTCCCCTCTTTTCTCTCTTCTCAGAACTTTTAGCAGAAGTGAGCATTATACGTAAAAAGAATCTTTCATGGAACCTTGCCAACGTATTCTAACATTCTGTAAATTATATAGGGCCCAAATTATAAGGAGGTAGTAGTTCCACAATATACGTAGTGATAGGCACACACAGTAAAGGCCCTTCTCCCTCCAAAAATCATAGAATTCTAGATTCAGAGTGGGAAGTTCCCTTAGAAGTCATGGAGAGTCCAGCCTCTTTATCACTCATCATCCTCTTCAATGAACCCTGCCATCACTTATCAATATAGGTCATTGCAGACATCACTATTTACCTCATAAATGTTGAAAAGGAATAGATACGCTGCATTTCTGTGTCTTGTAATAAAAACAAGGCAACATCTGAAAAAGAAGAAGGAAAGCTGAAGAACCAAGCAAAAAGTTGTGTCTCCGGTAATAACTGCAAAGAGGATAGATGAAAAGATGTTGACTCACATTTAGCATCATCCAGAGTAACCTTGTCATCCTTTGATTGTTTATCAGTTCCTTTGGTTGATTTCTCATCTCTTTTAGAAAATCTTTTCTCAGACAACCTAATAATGTTCAATGTAAATGTTTAGAAATGTTTTAGCTGCAATGAAACTTCTGAAAAAAATAGATGTGTTGAGTACACAGTAATCAGGGGCTGGTTTTTTGTTTTTTGTCTGTTTGTTTGTTTGTGATTAGCTTCATAAAGAATTCAACCCTGAAGGACAGCAAGGGCTTAGGACTAGTCCAGCTGCCAGACTTTCTCTCTATGGGATATAGGATACACTCTTTCTTCAGGCTCTGGACCCCACATAGGTTCAGGAGTCTTTGGATGGATGCCATCTGTTCTGTCTAGTCTCTCTGGAGATCTGGAATTCCATTAGGATTGAGTCACCACTGTCACCACCACCACCATCATCATCATCTCTGTTCCTCTGTCAACTGATTACTAGAGATCAGTTAAATATTAAACATAGCTTTTCTTCCCTAAACTAAGTCCAGAGCAGAAGTGAACAGTAATAACAACAATATATCACAGTTATATGACCCTTTGAGATTTACAAATTACTTTCTTGATAACAATCTTGTGAGGTAAGAAGTACATATTTAATCATCCCCATTTCCCAGACACAGGTTCAGAGAGAAGTGATTTTCCCAAGATCAGACAACTAGTGTCAGAAGTAGGATGATATGAATCCAGGTAGAAGTAGGATATGAATCCAGGGTCTCCCTGATTCTAAGTCTAATGCTCAAAATTTCATTGTGCCCCTAAAAACAAATGAAAATAAGGTACACAGAATTTAGGTTCCAAGAGGTTCTGAGGAGCTAAGATGGTAGAGTAGAAGTATCTAACTCTCCCAATATTCCCCTCTAAGCAACTGTAAAAATAATGTTATCAGACTGAATTCTGGAACAGAATAGCTAAAAAAATGTTTGGGGTGAGACATTTTCCTAACGTAAGACAACTTAAGAGATTGGCAGGCGAGGTCTACAACTGTGGGGTAGGACTGGCCTGGAGTGCACATGGTAGCAACACCTTTGAGACTGTGGCAGCAAGGAGATTGGACAATTGGTAAGAAAGAGACCATAGGGACCTCCTGTGCAGATGTGGGTCAAAAGACTGAGTTGCTGCTTGGAAACTCCATTACCCATTACCCTGCAACTGGGTTGTAGGTTCAAGGATAGAGATGATGAGTGGCTGCAGTCATAAGGGAGAAAGGGCCCTTCCGACGTGCCCATACCTCCCCAGGAGCATAACACTTTATAAGCACCAAAAACTTATAGGCCCCCAGAATTAGCTGTGAAAAGAATAATAGCCTGAATCTTGGGACAGTATCACACCTCCCCATCCCAAGATGAGCAGAATCCAACCCTGACACAAAGTTCAAAGTCAAGAAATAAACTGGAAATATGAGTAAATAATGAAAAAAAGAACCTAACCATAAAAAACTACCATAGTAACAAGGAAGCTCAAGATCCAAATTCAAAAGAAGACAATATGAGAACATCTACAAGCAAAGCCTCAAAGTAAAAAAAAAACAAAACACAGATTGGACAAAAACCCAACAAGAATTTCTAGAAAAAATTTTTAAAAGAGCAAAAAAAATTATTTTAAAAATCAAATAAGATTGGTAGAGGAAAAACTGGGGAAAGAACTGAGAGAAATGCAAGAAAACTATGAAAAGAGCATTAATAATTTGGTAAAAGAGGCACAAAAAAATAACACCTTCTTAAAAAGCAGAATTGGCCAAGTGGGAAAAAAGGTACAAAACCACCCCAAAGAAAGGACTTCTTTCAAAATTAGTATCAATAAACAAATTAGGGTAGGATGGAGAAAAAAATTAACTGTCAAATCTATGGAAAAGTTTCTGAGTAAACAAGAGATAGAGAAGATCGTGGATGGTACAATGGATAATTTTAATTATATAACTTTTCTAAGTTTTTACACATACAAAATCAATGCAGACAAAATTAGAAAGAAAGCAGGAAACTGGAGGAAATTGTTTAGAATAAGTTTCTCTGATAAAGACCTCATTTCTCAAGTATATAGGAAACTGAGTCAAACTTATAAAAATAAGAGCCCTTCCCCAATTGACAAATTGTTAAAAGAAATGAACAAGCAGTTTTCAGAAGAAAACATCAAAGCAATCAATAGTCATATAAAATGCTCTAAATTGCTAATAATTAGAGAAATGGAAATTTGTGATTGTTGTCCTTTGTATACTTGAAGAGAACCAAAATGACATCACCATGTGAGGGTCAATGTACAATATGTCCGAATGTGGTGGATAAGACCAATACAAGCCCAGAAGGGTCTACCACTACTTGGGCACAGACAGACCATGTGAATATTTGGAATGAAGAAGTCTCTACATTTGTGTATCTCATGTTTCTTTTGAGGTACTGCAATTCTGCTTTGCATATTTTTTGATGTTGGTGTTCCTGTGCCAGTGTCTCCCATGTGAGAATGTCCTTGTATGGCTTCTGTTGACCTCCACATGAGAACTTGCCTTGTGTTAAGTTCTCTGTTAAATAGTCTTTTAGGCAAAAACATATGTCTGGCATTTGAATAGTGTGACCAAGCCCATCAGAGTTGTGCTCTCTGCAGCAGAGTTTGAATGCTTGGCAGTTCAGCTTGAGAAAGGAGCTCAAAGTCCATTATCTTATCTTGCCTTATCTTCCAAATCTTCCTAAGATAATTCAAGTGGAAGCAATTCAGTTTCCTGGCATGGCAGTGGTAGACTGTCCAAGTGTCACAGTCATTAGGTCAGCACAATGGCTCTGTAAGTCTTCAGTTTAGTAGGCAGCCCAATATCTCCTCTTCCATAGTTTCCTTCAAAGACTCCGAGCTAGCTGGGGAAATCTGTGTATAGACATTATCATTTCCATGTACATACCTGGAAAGTATTACTGCCAAGTAAGTAAACTTATGCACAGTATTTAAAATTTCTCCATTTGTCATATCTGACGATTCCACGTATGGATGATGCAAAGCTAACTAGTGAAGAACCTCTGTTGTCTTGGTATTGTCAGGTCAAAATTAGCATAAGCACAAAGAATCAGTCCACACTCTGATGCATCTTAGCCTTAGAGACTATGAGCGCATAATCATCTGCAAACAAAAAGTCATGCATCAACTCTTCCTTCACTTTAGTCTTGACTTGTAGACTTTTTAAGTTAAATAATTTACCATCAGTGCGGTAGACGAACTAGACGCAGTTTTCATTCTCAAGGAAGACATCTTGATAACACTGCTGAAAACATCATGCTTAAAAAAAGCATGGGAGCAAGCACACCATCCTGCTTCACTCCATTGGTGATTGGCAAAGCTTGAGAATATCGTCCACTATCCAGGACCTGTCCAAGCATGCCACCATGGAACTGGCATACAATACTGATAAACTTCTCTGAGTAACCAAATTTTATCATAATCTTCCACAAACCCTCATGACTGAGAGTAATTGATAAATATTGTGTACAGACCTCTGCTCTGCTCCTGGAATTTCTCCTGTAGTTGTTGGATAGCAAACACCATGTCAACCATTCTTTGGCCCTTTCTAAAGCCACATTGGCTCCAGAGTAGATTACAATCTTCCAGATGAAAAATCAACCTATTAAGGAGGACCTTGGCAAGAATCTTGCCAACAGTAACTGAGAGGACACCTCCACTATCCTGCCCTAATCCCCAGGCCATGACTGTCACAGGACAATCTACTTTCCTTTATAGAGATGGACAGTGGAGGCACTCTTGCACACCTGGAGAATAATCAATCTCCTCTTGTCATATAAACTGGAAGATTTCAATCATCTTTTGTATGGACAGTGGACCCCCCGTCTTGTAAATCTTTGATGGAACAGAATCAACCCTTGGAGCCACACAAGAGGAGCCCAATGGCATTCAAAACCTCTATATCAGTTGGAAATTTAGCTAGAGAGGGACTGACTTCAACCTGGGGTTGCATGACCTGGGATCAGTGGCTTCATCACTGATGGATGACAGTCTGTTGAGAAAACTATGGAAGTGTTCAGGCTATCTATCTTTTCAGGATCATGTCCTTATCGCTAGCAATGTGGCTCCATCAGCACACAAATAGCCTTCAGAGCATCATAAGTGTGCTTTGGATTGTTAGTATCAGCTTAAAATTGAATTTCATCTTTCTTCTTACTAAGTCAAGAATCCTGCATTTCTCTAGCTTCACTTGTATTTTACTTTTGATGAAGGCCACATTTTACTCCATAGTAAAAGTCAAGTGCAACAGAAAGCATATTAAAATAATTCTAAGTTGCCACTTCACACCTATCAGATTGACTAACATGACAGAAAAGGAAAATGACAAATGTGGAAAAACAGACACATTAGCACACTGTTGTAGAGTTACAAATTGGTCCAACCAATCTGGAGAACAATTTGGAATTAAGCCCAAAGAGCTATAAAACTCTGCATACCCTTTGACCTAGCAATACTATTACTAGGTCTGTATCAAAAAAAAAAAAAAAAGGAAAAGGAGCTATATGTACGAAAATATTTATAGTAGCTCTTTTTGTGGTGTCAAAAAATCAGAAACTGAGGGGATACCCATCAATTGGGGAAGAGTTGAACAAGTTGTGGAATATGTGGAATGTGATTGTGCTATAAGAAATGATGAGGGGGATATTTCTGACAAACCTTGGAAGATTTGAACTGATGTTAAGCGTAAAGTGAAACAAGAAGAATCAGGAAAACACTGCACACAGTAACAACTATATTGTAACAATGATCAGCTGTGAAAGATTTATCTACTGATCAATACAATGATCTATGACAATTCCAAAAGACTCATAATGAAAAGCATTTTCTACTTCTAGAAAAAGAATTGATGAATTCTTGAGTGCAGATTGAAGCATATTTTTTCACTTTATTTTTCTTGCTTTTCCCCCCATATGGCAATTCTAGAAATACATTTTGCAAGAAAAACAAAAATAAAGAAAACAAGCTACAGTGTTTTAAAGTTTACAACAGTAATTTCCCTAGTTAGCATTAGGCTGTTTGTCCCATGGCTATCTCCACTCCAGTAGTCACTTCCGCATCTGCCATATTGTATGTATGATTTTCTTTCAACACAGGGGTTCCATTTATGTCAGAAACATTCACATTATTTCCATAGGGTTGATGGCTAGCTGCTACTTTTGGTATGTCCAATTCTTTTAATCCCCATTTTGCTTCTCTAATAGTACTTGTTTGGTGGCTTGTTTCCCACCATTTGTTAACATTTAAACGTTGTATGACAGTGTGAAAAACAGCACCATCAACTGAGTTTTCAGATCTGCTCTCTCTTGGGGATCCCCAGAATGCTGCCATCAGTACTATCCTGACGTGCATGGAGAGCTGCAATTGTCCCAGACACAAACATATCCCACTGTATACTCAGTGTATACTCAGGATCATAGAGTAAGAGTAGCCTGGGATAGCTCTCCCCTTTTGGGACAGGTCTCTATATAATTGATATTCCCTAGAGAAATGCAGAAATCAGAGAGTCCTCATGCATGCTTTTTACATTTTGACTCAGGAGTTGTCAAGAGAGTATGAGATCAGGGTCTCTACCACAGTTGGTCCTATGGTGATGCGGGAGAATTGCCTAATATGGTTGCCCAATGAGCTTCTGCTCAACTGTAGAGTGCATCTTCATCAGCATATGGAATGAGTTTGACTATTTTAAGAATACATCTTGCAAAAGCCCATTTCAATGTACAAAGCCATTAATTATTAACCAAGTACTACGTCAAGAAAAAATATCATAAAATCTCACAGTTGGGAGGCTATCTAATCCAATTTATACTTGAATAATTAATGTATCCCATTTAAGATGGTGCATTTAAATCTTCTATTGCTACATAAAGCACTCATTCAATTTATATTTTATAAACTGATAATTGCTGGCAACATTTTTAAAATGGAAAATCTCAACAGTAGTCATTAGCCAAATTTCAACATGGGTAAAAGCCTCCCTTAATTTGTTCAACAAATTTAAATAATATGGTAAGTATTAATTCTTTGGTACTCATGTGGTAATGGAAATAATACTTTCTTGCAACTTGCATTTTAAAAGTTGCTAGAGAAATAAATGCACTGACTATAAAATGAAAATAAATACCTTTCTGAGGTGGTACCCTCATTTTCAGCAAAGTGAATTGATCTGCCCTTCTTGAGTTTCTCTTTGGTTTCTGATGCAGGCATAGGACTGTAAAAGAGGGTAATTATTAAGTAAACAATATTTGTGGGGGAAATACTGTAGGGGAAAAATGCCCACAAAGTTTATCATGCATAACATGAGCCTAACATCATTTTGCATTGTCATGAATTCATGTTAACCAAACTCTATCATAATAATCTCTTTTGGAAGGAGTAGAGGAAAAGGTTTTGGGGGTTTTTTTGATTTGAAATCCTTTTTGTCTTCCCCATTCCTCCTCTTCTCTTATCCTCTCATTTGCTTCCCCCCAATAATATTTGTGTGGAATTTATTGGCCTAGCAAGGTTTCCTAGTAATTGATATCGTTGCTAGGAGTCATTGAATTCTGATAGGACATGCCTGTAATATCAAGATTACAGTTCAGCTAATCACACTAACAGCATAGCTCATACCTATTCACTTAGGGCCTTAATGCAACATGAGATACAACCACTCACTGATAATTTTGTAGAACAGTTACTTTAAGAAAGAGTAACAGGTGAAACGTGACATCCAATTTTCAAATATGAGCCTCTGCAACACTGGGAGACACATAAGGGAAAAGACAAAAAACAACAGGAACTTCAGAACACTAGGGCCTTGTCATCTATTTAAATTAATTCTTTGTCATTCATTCCATAAGGGTCAAAGATTATTGACTTAGGAGTGAAATTCTAGGTTCACACATTATTTCAACCTCAATCATCAGCCTCTCCAGTCTCCACTGCAAATTCACAATCAATCAATCAACAAAGTGCCCTGGCAGGAGGTACTTTTATAACATTATTGATAAGACAATGAATGATTCCTCCCACAAGCCTCACCACAACCCTCTGGGGAGGAAGGATTCACTTTTTCAGTAACTGGCACCAGAACTTGAGAGAAGGGTATTCCAGAGCCCAGCCCTAAATTACAAAGAGAACTCTAGGGTCTCCTTATGAAATGATGTGTTTTCTGTGTCTACCTGATAGAGTTGTTTTGTATCCTGTGGGGGCTTAAGCTCTGTTATGGCTTTGGCTTTCCTGAGCTTGGTTGAATGCCATGTTGAGTCACCAGGTAGCCCAGAAACTCAATCTCGCTCCAAATTTACACCTTTCTCTGTGAAGCCTAAGTCCAGATGTAGGAACAGAAGGTAGAATTAAGTGCATTTTTCAGGTTGAGTTGTTTCACATACATAGACATCATTTACAAGGAACCTCATACCCTCTGTGTAACAAGAACTCTGGTTATCTATCTCCCTTTGAAAGATTTTCTGGGGCACACATTATCTCAAAAAGAAACTGTCTTAAAACAATACTCTCTTCTCCCAACTAATAGAACTGATCAGATGAGAACTCTCTTCTATTAGGGAGTTTTGTCAAAACTCACTGGGTTAAAGGACATGGCATAACTGGACAATTTGGACAAAATGTCATCTAGAATAATGACTTTTCGTATTTTTCATTTCACCTGGGCCACTATTACTTGAGTCGTAATTCCCAAAAGTAACTAGGTAACATGGTGGATAGAGTGTCATCCTGGAGTCAGGAAGACTCTTCTTCCTGAGTTCAAATCTGTCCAGACACTTCCTAATTGTATGAACTTGGGCAAGTCACTTAACTCTGTTTGCCTCAGCTTCCTCATCTATAAAATGAGGTGGAGAAGGAAATGACAAACTACTTCAGTATCTTAGCCAAGAAGACTCTAAACAGGGCTGAGAAGAGCTGGACATGATTAAACAACGATAGACACCTTCTCCTCTACTAAGAGAGTGTGCTGCAGTCAGCTGGGCTCCTGACAGCTGAATGTCAAATTTTCATTGTGAGCATTTATACCCCAGAAATATGCAATCATGATCAATCAGGGCTTGATTTATTGTTTTTTTGATTGTCTAGACCAATGACCTCCTAGGTTCTTGGGTGCAGTCTTTTGACTGAGGTCAAGTTTTACAGAACAAATCCTTTTACTAAGAGGATTTGTGAAGTTTGTGAAGTATGGATTCAATTCAAGAGTTACACTTGAAGACTTGAAGGATCACATGTGACTTTGAGGCCACAGGTTCCCCATCTCTGGTCTAGACTTAAAAAAGGAATAAAGAAAATGTTTGTAATGCATTTTAAACTTAAAAATGTGTTGTACATATATTTTTATTAAACATTTACCAACACATCTCATTCACAGCCCTGGAAATGAGTTTTTCCTGGGCCACTGGCCAACTTTATCTCAGTGACTTGCCACTTTAAAAGAAAAAATTCATCCACTTTCTCAGCTTAGCCAGAGGAAGTCTGTCTTTTATCCATTTCTAATGCTTGGCCTCAGGTTTCTAGGTCACTGGCCCTTTAAAAACATAATGGAGCACATCCCCCAGGCCATTCTGCCTCCACTGAATGCCAGATCTTTTGTCCAACCAGTAGTTTCTGGCTCTTAACAATACCCTAAAATCCTGGTTTCTCTCACTTGGCTTTGTTAACTCTAAGTCAGTCCCTGCCTACCAGATTAAATTCTGGCTTTCCACTACAGATCAATCTCTTCTTTCCCTTTGTTCCCCATTTCGGCTGGACACCCCACTTAAAATGACTTGTTTCGTAAAACATGGATTTTCTACCCTCACTAGACATTCTCTTGTCACAGCTGTCAGAATTTATCTGAACTGTCTGAGAATCCTGCCTCAGGCGATGACACTAACCAGCATCTAAAGAATCATGCTGAAATCGACAAGTTTTTGGACACTTTTGAGAAACACTGGCAAGGGAAGTAGGTAATTCAGGTAATTATGCCCATTTTACAAAAATGAAGAAAAGGAGACAGAAAAGTTAAAGGATTTACTGGTGGGTCCTAAGGCTAGTAAGTAATTCAATTCAACAAACATTTACCAAGTGCCTATGTTGTACCAATTATTAACGCTAGGTGCTGGAGATTAAAAAGGCAAAACCAAGTCATAAATGTATGCGTATTTATATGGATCATACATGTATTATATACATATCTACATATACGGTGTGTGTATATATACATAATATATATTTGTGTGTATCTATGTGCATAATGATAGGATCACCTAGAGAGCTGGCAGATCATCTAGTCCAGTTCCATTTTACAGATGAAGGAACTGAGGCTAGAGAGATTAAGTGACTTGTCCAAACTCACATAGGTAGTCAAATGGAACTCAGATGCTTTGACTCCAGGTTCTGCCCTCTTTTCACTGCCCCTACTCTCAAGGAATTTACATCCTATTTTCCAGATCTTTTGACTCTAAGAGTTCAGGGGTCCTTCCATCATATCATGTTGCTAGTTTTCAAAGATGTTTTAGAAAATGTCATGACCTTCCCTTTGATCTGGTTAATACTCATGGAATCTAGTCTTTCCCATTACTAGCACTGTGTTAGGACACAGTATTCTAGCTATCTTCCCAACACTGCATCATAATCACTATATTCCCCCTCAGTCCTAACTATAGGTAAAAACATATCCTATTTTTAGGATCTGCAGCTAAAATTAATACCATGATTAGCACCATCTCAGATTCTTTATATAGTTTTACAGTCATTCTATGCTTGTCTCCTTTTGTTTGACCAGAGTGAAAAACTGGTGACATATGGAGCTTCTGGAGAATTAGAGTGGGGCACTGACTTAACCCAAGCTGCCTATCCTTAAGTCAATTTCCTAGTCTCAACACAGATTTATAGCTAACTACCTGAAGGCCTCCTATTCCTTTTCTTTCTTTCCGTATGATAGCTCTTTTAGTGACAATGTGGAATTGGTGGAAGGGTTCATTAAAGCAATGAAAGACAGGATGGCTGACACTGTGAAGACAATGCATACTAAATTCAGGCTAGTGCAAGAACTTGGACACACAGCTTGATAGTAAAGTTATCAGTTATTTAATGAAGACTGAATGGTTCAGTGGAAAATGTTGAAAACCTGGATTCAAATGCCAGTTGTCACACTTCCTTGACTGTGTGACCTTAGGCAAATAAACATCCTTGGGATTATTTTTCCTTATCCCTAAAATCTGAAGGTTGGACTAAATGACCTTCAAAGGTCTCTTTCAAAAGCCTAAATCTGTGGCCATATGTATAAGACCTTAGGTCAAAGATAACCAATAGGCCTCTGACAACAATTTTATTGGCCAAATGTATACTCCAAGAAGGACTGAAAAGTTATACTGAAAAACAGAGGAAAGGGAATCTTGGGAACTTGCAAATAGGATATTCTTCAAGTCATAATTAGGATTTGTACTTTAGGCCAAAGTATGGTCCTATATTCCTTGCATAGCTAAAGCCAGCTCATCTAGTTTTGATAAAAAAGTTACCCCAAATTATAAAAACTAAGAGAGTTGATTATCAATACTTCTATAGGTTACTTGTGGAATACTTAGCCATTCAAGGCAGCATTCAAAGCCTTACTAGTCTCTCCAAACCTACTTTTCTAATCTAACCTTAACCCTAAATCTCCTACTTCTGAAGCTACTTTTCTACCCAGATTAGTCTACATTCATTGGTAGCTAAGTGGTACAGTAGATAAGTGTGCTGGGCCTGGAACCAAGCAGATTTTTCTTCCTGAGTTCAAAACCAACCTCAGACACTTACTAGCTGTAACCTTGACCAAGTCACTTAACCCTGTTGTTCTGAGTTTCCTAATCTTTAAAGTGAATTGGAGATGGAAATGGCAAACCACTCCAGTATCTCTGCCAAGAAAACCAATAAATGGGGTCATGAAGAGTTGTACAAGACTGAACAACAACAAAAAAGGTCAATTCATTTCTCTTAAAACACATCTTACCCATTCCTACCCTCACATTTTCACCATGTCTTCACACTATACTCTCAATTTAAGATGCTTACCTGTCATCTGAATTCAAACCATCTTTGAAAGTGTCAAATCATTTTGGAGATGCCTTGTTTCCCAGAGCTAAGGCCCAGCAAGCAGTCTGTATACTGAGCTTGGTATAATAATAATCTCTTGCATTCAGGATGATGTCATCCTCTAGGAAAAGCATATTGCTTGGACCAATACCAGGTGTTCACTGAGGAATTTAGCTCCAGTTATTTCCCAAGGCCATCCATCACATGTTCACAATTCCTGTTCTTTGTCACTGGTAAGTACTGTTCTCCTGTTCCTGTCACAGAACTCTGGTTCTGTCCCCCGAAGGATGGATACAACCCCTAAGACTTGAGATAATACTGTTTTCCCAGAGCTTGAGGGAACAGTAACACCTAAAAATGATTATGTCATGGTCCAGCCCAGGATATATATGTATATACACATATATACATACATACAAATATATATATATATATATATATATATATATATATACACACATATATACATATACATGCATGTATATATATATATAAAAGACCTGCCTTTATTCCAGTATGTTTAGCCCTTCTTTTTAGGAAGAGGCAGTTCCATGTGCATACATCATTTTCCTTACTCTGAAATTAATTAAACACTTCTGCTTTGTGTCTTAACTCTCCTGTTTCTAGTCATAATTAATTTCTAGTCATTCTGTCTGTTTGGCTATGGTCTCCCACAGGTTAGAGACGGGTTCTGGTCAGACTGACACTAATTGGTGTCAGAAGTAGGATCTAACACAAAACAAGGCCAAATGGACCTTCTGGTACCAGTTGGGGTAGACTAGGAGCCACTGGAAAGTTCTCCAAAGTCTGACCCCCCTCTCCTGGTGAGTCCACTGCCCTTTCTTGTTCAAATCCTCCCACTTAACTTGAGTTCAGCTTTTCATTGTGAGGAATGTTCTATGGCCCCTTTTCTTGATCTAGATGACTCTGTTAAGGTCATTCTTTGTTTTTTTTCCCATTTTTCTATATACAAATTGACAAGTTTGTGTGTGTATGTGTGTGTGTATGCATTTGGTTTCTTTATTTGTATTTGCTGCACGTGTCAAATTTTTTTTTTGCATAAGTATTATTTACATGTTTGGTTTTGGGTGCATCTGGAACTGGTTGAAATTAACATTTTAATTTCATGCTCTTTTTTTCTGTTTGTATCCATCTTGTCTGTATCTTGGTAAAATGAAGAATGTCTGTTTAATGTTTGTGCTGTGAGCTAGATTCTGTTGCCTTGAAAAATTTAAAATGCAGCCAGCCAAAACCACTTTCTAAGAGCTGTAATTAGAAAGAACATTGAAAAAAGATTAACTTGAGTAACTCCCACCTTAGGCTTTCTGAGGGTCATAGGTTATAGGTTGTAAGATGAAAAGCATGTAAGATTTTTTACCCCTGTGGTCCCAACATGGCCAAGTTGGGGCTAGAGAAATAAAGTTAGAAAATTAAAGGTACAGAATCACCAAAAACATCTTAACAGATTCTGGAGATTTTGAGATTAATCATTAAGGAGTTTGGCAATTAATTGTTTTTAAGATTGCACGAGAAAATTCCTGAGACTTTGGGGTAATTCCAGGAACTCAGCCCCTTCTGAAACATCTAAGCAAGTTTAGAGGTACTACTACTACTCTGTACAATTTTTAAGAAAAAAATAAGGATTAAACCTCATAAAAGGTTTTAAAATAATTGACAAGATTAATAAATTCATTGTTCTAAAGCAGTGAAATGTAACGTTAGTTAAAAGAAAACCCCAAAATAGTGAAAAAAAATTGGTAAATAGCAAACTTGTTATGCCTTCCGTGACTTCCTGTTTTGTCCCTGATTCCTCTTTCAGCACCATTAGGAAAGGAAAATATAGTCCCTTGTCCCCTTTAAATAAATGCTAGGGTAGAAGCTGAAAAATAGAAAGCACCCAGAAAGTATTGAAGGACTCTTCCCAAAACCCCAATCACTCAGTATATCCCACTCCCCTCCCCTGGAGATGACTTGAGATGACCCCTGGAGGTGTAACTCAGTTGTGGGGATTGCTAACAAAACAGTTACAATTCATGTCTCTTTGTTAACGACTCTCACCTCAGATCAGATTAAGAAAAGAGAATGCTGGAAAATTGTAGGGCAACTTGAATTCTGCTCCACTTGATAGACTGGGGTGAGCAGCAGCCACAGTAGGGCCCTATGCACCTTGCCCCAGCAACTAACCAACCCCAATACCTGTAGTTGTCCCAGGGGTAGGCGGCACAGACCCCATGACTAGCATTCCCTGGTAACACCAGGAACTCCCATCAGTGGGAAGGTCCCAGCACCAGATATCCCAGCCCCTAGGCGGTTCCCTCTGCTACGTACATGGCAAGGTGGGGAAGACAGCCAGCCTTTGCCCTTGGTAAACCCACCCTTCTCTGTTCCAATTGCAGAAATGTATTAGCTGTGTAATCTTAGGCAAGTTATGTTATCTATTTGCACTAGTTTCCTGATTTGTAAAGAGAAAAACACTAGTGGTTATTGTCATAAGATCAAAGTGATATGATTGTAAAGGGTGACTGGCATATGCTAAACACTACAATATTATTATATTTCTCTAATTGAACGTTATTGTTCTATATCTGATAACTTTAAAGTGGTTTTAAAATGTAAAAGGTAGTAAGATGATCAATGATTTTTATATGTGACAATTTGGAGATGCAATTGGTGTCATCTGAAGTTTATTGTTTGTGTTATTACTGTATTTCTAAATTTATGTTGTAAAATTTGAGGGACCATTGCAAAATAAGAAATGCTGTTAAACAACTGTCACACATAAATTGAGTTTTCTAAAGGATCTGACAAAAATTGGATATTTGAAAACTGTTAAGTGTTTAATGAGGCACACTTAGTTATAAACAGGAAATAATAATGCTATTGCTACTGATAATATTTACTATAATAGCAGATTTTCATTTGAAAACCTTGGCTATTATGAAAGGGTGTAAGGTAGTTTAAAAATGTAGCTTCAACATATTAATGATGAATTGACTTAGATATTTGTCGTATGTTTGAAGCCCCAGAATGTTTAATTTATAAGTAAAAGATTAATGAAATGTTAACTGTTAAGGAAAATCAGGAAAGACACTCAAGCTTCAAGTTGTGGTTAGTGGAAATTTTCTATTTTAGGTAAAAATTCCTGGAACTGTAAATTTACTGTTGTTTTGGGCATTGATTACTGGAGTAGTTATTTGAATTGTCATAAAGCCAATAATAGAAAATGACGTGTAGCTGTGTGAGGACTGGTACTAAGTTGGATTTTTGTGCCCTCCTGACTCTATTTCCCCATTGTGCTATTTTCTTTCTGGAAAAGGAAAATTTTCCTCCTGGTTAATCCTGAGCCTTGCCTTTAACACTCTGTGACTACATGACTGTCTGTTAAATATGACTCATTCCTGGAATCAAACAGAACTAAGGGATTTTTTTTCCCAACAGAGCTAAGGGAGTTTTCCCCTCTGTTATGATATAACTATGTCCCTCCTTTTTCCATTTATAGTAAATTTCTATAAACAAGAAGTTTTATAAATACAACACTAAATCTATTAAATCACATATTGATACTGTAACACCTCTTAGTTATTATAATAAGATTCAAGTATGAACATCTAATAATTTTAACCTATATTTATGATCAAATGACATAGGAATAATATCTTCCAAAGGGGGAAATGATTAGACAAAGTAATAAGATAAAGATGATAATGTAAAAATTTTCTAATTAAATGGAATAGTAAATTTTGAGAAAAGCAACAGAATTAGACTGTTTTCTCTAAAACCTATATACAGATATACATGAATGGTTACCAATTCATCAATCATGGAAATTCAGGCTTTAAGTATGTTTTGATAATAAGTTCTAAGGTTTTATTAATTAAGAATTAATTGAATTTCACACATAAAGTGTATTGATAATAGTAAAGAAAGTGAAAATATTTTCCTATTATTTATTTATTTTTATTTTTTAAGTATTTGTCTGATAATTTTAAAAGGCAGATGAACAGGCCAGAAATGAGCTTCCCAAGAAAAAAATCCTATAATTAGATAGATTTACAAGTGAATTCTATCAAATGTTATATCAAGTAGAGGAATTTAGGTAGGGATAGAGAGAGAGCAAGGGTTAAGTGAGTGTTCTAGTTACTGCCTGTTAAATGGAACTTGATGTCAATGTTTAAGTCATCTTAGTTACTTTGTTGACATGTAAATCTCCCTCCTTAGAACTAGTCCATTGTGAGCACTCTTAAGTAATTTGATCTGTAGCTGACTTAATGTAATTATACAATTATGGGAATTGTGAGAAAAACTTTATTGCATTGTTTAATCCTGGATCATCTGAAGCAAACTCCTGTTTCTGAATGGATGGACACAGAAGCAGCCAACCTCCAGATGAGACAACTGTCCTAAGATTCTGTATGAGAAGCTAAACCTATGGTCTCAGTTTTTTTTTTTTAATCTCTTCCCTTTTGTTATGCACCTAGCTACCAAATCCCTGATTCAAGTACTTGTGTGTGGGTATTTTTCTCATTCTGACATTCTTGGTCCCCCACCTCATTCAAACAATGGCTAGCTATAAATTACCTGGGACACACTTCCAGATAGGGTACCCTCAAGGAACCCCCCAACCCCAGGCAATATACTGTGACATATACCTGCCTCTCCTTTATTGGCCATAAGGGTAACCCTCTTCCTTTGGCCAAAAGAGGGAAATATCAATATTTTGGAGATACTCTGTTTCCCAGAGGCCTAGCTAGCAGGGCTGTGTCCTGAGCTTGGTATAAAAATTTTTTTTGCTTTCAGGATGATATTACCATTTGGGTAAAGTATATTGCTTGAACCAGCACTCGGTGTTCACCGAGGGATTTAGCTCCTCCTATTTTCCAGAGCCATCTCACAATCCTTGTTCCTTGTCACTGATAGGTACTGCACTACTGTTTCTGTCATAGAACTCTAGTTCTGGTCCCTGCAGGACAAAAAGCATTCCTTCTTAGGAGTGGGGGCTTCCATAAACACTTTCATCACTTTATTAAACTTCTGTTTTGTGCCCCGACTCTGCTGTTTCTAGCCTGCTCTGTTGGTTTGGCTCTGGGTACCCACAGGTTAGAGGCCAATTCTGACAAAGGCCTTACTCAAGTCCCACCTTCTCCACAAGCCTGGTTTAATCCCATCCCCAGCCCACAATAAGTATTTGTCTGTACCCCATCACCTAGTACTTAAGAGATGTAGTTTTGTCCCCAACTAGACTGCAAACTCCTTGATATTCCTTCATATCCTTCATAGTTTAAGCACAGACAGAGCTTTGAACACACTGAATATCCGTTGCCTGACTGATCAGTGTATGTGAAGGGCTGGGTAGTCCATTTTGATGTCTGATGCAATCAATATAACTGGAGGAGATACTCTATTCTCTGAGTCTCCTGTGACCAGAGACCACCAGTCTCTGATGCTATCCTGGCACTACTTTATAAAACTCACTTACCTTCTTTCCATGCCAATGGGTTAGACTGGGCAGGGTTTCAAGGTGCAGGATGTTTCAGGCACAGAAATAGCAGATCACAGCCCTACTTGTTTAAAAGTTAAGAGGGGTCCACAGAATATATTTCAATTCTCGTGTTTTCATTTGGGGTATGGTATGTTTGAATTTTAAGGAAAAGTGTCTGTCATTCCATCAATGTTCAAATGCTACATTTGGCACAAAAGGTATTTTCTCCTTCACTCTAGTACTATTATATCATTGTTATTTGAAACTCACTAAAGGGAGGAAAAGGATGCTTTTGAGTTTAGTATTAAGAGAGTGCTTGAAGGTTAAACAGTTACTAGTGAATTTTTAAAATTAGTATTGCAAATTAAATAATACTACAAATGAAAAAAATGACTTGACTTATTGAAATTTTTTTTAACAGTGAATGGAAGAAGGTCTAACAACTTTCAGAAAGGGAAAACAGATAGTCTTAAAGTATAAGAAGGTTTAAGTTAATGTGTCAGTATATTCTTTAGCATGTAAATTCTCAAACCTTATTTGTTATTACTGTGTCATATTAATAATCATATTTGTCTGTGTTAAGTTGTTTTCAGTCATATCTAACTCTGACTCCTTTTGGGGTTTTACTTGATGTAGTTGTTTGCCATTTTTTTTCTCCAGTTCATTTTGCAGATGAGGAAACTGGGGTAAACAGGGTTAAGTGGCTTGCCTAGAATCATACAGTTAGTAAGTAACTGAGGTCCGATTTGAACTCAGGTCCTTCATGACTCCAGGCACACTGCCACTTATAATCATATAATCCTTTGTTATTACAAAGTGTTCTCACATACATATTTGATCCTCACAATAACCCTGTGAGAAAGGTAACGTACACTGGTTAGTCATTTACTCATTACTATTTTCTAGGCAAGTGAGTAGTAGTTAGGGGAGGGGGAAGGAAGGGTACCTTAGATCCAGGCCTTCTCACTTTAAGAACAGCATTCTCTCTACTTCTGCCTCTCTCAATATATACATTAATCTCTTTGACTATTTGGTTCAAAAACCTACAGCTCTCTTAACCTTTTCCCTGGTATTTTATGGTCTTGGTGATTAATTCAGGATCTGATGTTTTAGGAATTACTGAATAGAAGTTTCTGGGATATATAATGTGGGAATGAACTATAAAACTATTGATTTGGGCTTATAAATTACTAGAAATAGTAAGGGTTTAAAACTCACAGTATGGTTTGTGATAAAAATGATGTCAATCTTTTAAATGATATCAGTTTGTTACGTAAATCATGTGCTAATGAATGTTCATTTTCGTCCTTCTGTAAGAACATTCTTCTACTATATTGACATTTGGGAAAAAGGTAGTTGAGGTTGTGCTTTGTTACTAAAATGAAAGCTATCTTAAACATTATTTGACAACTATAACAGACTATTATATTATACATTAAGACATAGGACATACATTAAGACATAAGACATACATTAAACATATAAGGCATTTACACATTAAAGGCTAAGCTAAATATAATGCCATATTTTCTGGGAAGTTAATAGGAAAAGTAATCAAATAAGTTACTTAGGCTATTTGATATGGATATTATATAAACTATTTAAGCCATCTGAGCAATGGAAAGAGTGTAGTGGAAAAGATCACTGGACTGAAAATCAGAAGAGCTGGGTTGGAGTCCCTGTTGCATCACTTAGTAGTTATGTGACCTTGGGAAACTCACTTCATCTCCAAGTCTCAGTTTCTTTAACTATAAAATGGGAAAATAATATTTGTACTACCTCACAGAGTAGTTCTGAGAAAAGCACTTTATAAGATGTAAAAGCCTCTAAAAGTGGAAACTATTGTTAATTCTCAAAAAAGCAATCAGAAAAAAAAATTTACTGTATGCCATTAACTATAAAATTCAATATTCAATGTAAGTATACCTGTTTAGTACTTCACATTCTAGAGATGAAAAGCTTTCCAGCCAAATCCTTTTGATACCGTTGACAAATTCTTAATAAGAATTGGCTTTTTTGCACATTAGAGTATTTCACATAAATTTCCTTTACCTTTTTAATTTAAGAGTGTTGGTCTCTTCATCCCAGTACCATCTCCCTACTGGTGGCTGAAAAGCAAAAAGATCCAACTATGAAACGTATCACTGGGGACTCTATCTCCATGGAACCCCAAACATCTTCATCTCCTCTCAGTTTCTACAAAGAGCTATTACATGGTTTCTTAAATGCAAATTTAGTAAGTTTTATTCCATTTGCTCCCATAAAAGTAGAATTCTCCCCCTCCCTTTGTGCTCCCACTAGGTTGTTGGTTGAATAGTTTTTCTTTTAAATGTTTGTATTTTGCCATGGAAAGCCTCAAAGTCATACTTTGCCACTGATGGATGCTGGAATCTATCTGATTATGCGAAAGGACCACCTGCTCTGTGCCCTCCTTGGACGCAGAAATTCTTTAAGGGGCCTACCCTGTAGACAGCGCTGTCCGAGGTCATGGCTCCAGAGTACCTCCTAATGCAAAGGCTAAGGCAACGGAAACCCCTCCCCCGGTCCTTCGTGGGTCCAGGTACTACTCAGGCTGGCTTCCAGCGGACCCAGAAAGGGGCATGCCTGGAGATGGCTTGAGTTTGTGAACGTTATCGGAGGTGTGGGTGTTGTGTTTGGGCTGGAGGGCTCAGCACTGAATCAAAGCATCGCCCCGTCCTTTTTTAACGTTTTCCTCAAAGGGATGCTCCTGAGCACATAAACTTGTGATGACGAAACAGACGCTGGCTCCGGGGGCAGGAGCTGTCCCCCACTTTTGGAGACACTTGTATCAGAAAGCTACGGCTGCCACCCCTCCAGACTGGTCAGCGCCGCCTGACTCCCCGCCCCAACCCCGCTCTCGGGCGCCTCTGCCCGCGGCCGGTCCTCCCTGGCATCTCCCTGGGAGGAGGTAACTTACGGCTCCCTCGCCCCATGGGGTGCAGCGCCGGTGGAGGGGCTCAGCCGCGCGGCGCAGTACGGGGCGGGGGCTCGCTGCGAGGGGGCCTGTGACCCCCGCCCTCCGGCTCCCCCGCCCCCGCCTCCTCCTCCTTTCCTGCTTGTGCTGCGCTGGGAAAGGGAGAGCGCAGCGGGGGGCGGCTAGCGGGGCCGGGCGCTGGGACGGGCGCTGGGACCGGCGCTGGGGCCGGCGCTGGGACCGAACTTACAGTCAGAACGTTCAACCGCCCCTTTCTCGGGCTGTCCTCGGGAGTTCGGGGCGTGCTGGGGAGCCCCCTCCCCCCGGGCTCACTGTCCTCCACGCTCCCCAGCGGGGGCAGCACGGTCCTGCCGGGCCGGGCCCCTGGCCCGCGTTCCCGGGCGCTTTGGGCAACCGCCTGCACCGCGCGCTTGAACGACGTGCCCAGGCCGAAACCCAAGCCGGCTTTTTTGAGGAGCCTGCGGTATCTGTGGCGGAGGCAAGGCCGCGGCGGGGCAGCCATGGCAGCGGCCGCAGCATCTTCGAGGGGCTCCGGCTCCTCTCCCTCAGACTCCATGCTTCGGGACGCCGCTCCGACCTCTGCTTCTTACATAGAAGGCGCTGGGGGGAGAGTCGTCACAGAGACACCATCACGGTATGGGGCTCGGAGAATGCCTCCCCTGGGTTCTACCTGCAGCCCCGCACCGGCTGCTGCTGGACACCGGCCGGAACACACCTGGATTTGGATCCCGCAGGGAGGGCTCCGTCGCTTAGGGACTTAGCCACCTCCCACAAGTCGGGTGGCGCATCTCTAAAACGGGGGTACACTGCTCCTGGACCCAGTTCGCCGGGGCGTGGTTTGGAAAATGTATGTGAAGGTACTTTGTAAAGAATAAAATTCAAATTCCCGGCCCTCCCTCCTCCCTTGTTTTTAAACACCCTCGCCCCAGGACTAAGTATGAGGAATCTCGAGGCAAAGGTTCGATAGAGGATTTCAGATGAAGCCAATTTGGCGTCCCACTGGCTTTATTAAACGTCTTGTCATCTTGCAATTAGACATTTCCATTATTTTTCTTCTCATTCTTCGGTGTCTTGGCAGAAATAGGAGACAACTAGAATACATGCGTAATTTCTGCTTTAGCCTTTTCAAAAGAAAACCCTTACAGAGTTCATTTCTGGAGATTTAATGAGATTCTTTCCAGATTTCTCCTTCATCACTTCCACATAGGTAAGGGGGAAACATTCACTTCTTCCCTTTAGAGTCACGTCAAAAGAAACTGGCCTACCTTTCAGAGGGCATAGCTATTTATACATGTCTTGGGAGGCATTTTATCATTAACAATGTAGAACAAGACATAGCTTTGGGCGTCTATGAACAAAAATTTGTTTCCCAGTTTTATTTCCCTGAAAACTTTGAAGGGGAGCATTGCTGCAGTGTAGTATGGTGACATATGAAAAACTCATTATTTTGAAATTTTCTAAAAGCTATTCTTCTATTCCAAGATTCACAAGATCTGTTATATTGGAACTGAATTTATCCATGCATTCGTGGATTAAATGTAAAACTCCTAATTTTTAATTGCAGGAGGGCCTACTTTCACTTGTTAGCAAAAGATCTTTTTCGGAAGCATGATTAATAAAGCCCATTAGACTTAACAGGTAATTAATTGTTCAAAACAGTTTTTGAGCTTTGAACCTTGTATTTTTCTCTGAAGGATGTATGTTTTGGGGAAAGTTTAAGTGGATCATTAGTCTGACTTAAGCAACTAGAATGTTATGTCTGCATGTTAGAAACAATCGTCTATTTTTTGTCTTCCTCGGTTAAACTGCTCTAAATCTAATTCTTAAATTTTAATTCATAGGATCATACAGGTAGACCCAGAAGAGACCCCAAAAACTATCTGATCGAAACCCTTGTTTTACATGAGAAAACTGAGGCCCAAAGAGGTTAAGGGGCTTTCCTAGGTCACACAAAGAATTTTAAGGGGAGACTCCTCATTGCTCATTCCTCTGTCCCATGGGTGGACATTATTTTTCTTCTTTCCCTCCCCCATTGCTGTGATTATATATATATATATATATATATATATATATAGAGAGAGAGAGAGAGAGAGAGAGAGAGAGAGAGAGAGAGAGATATCTATATCTATATAGATAGATATAGATATATCTGTATATATATATTGGATGTACAAGAGACCTTTTAAACTTCTGGGAAATAGGGTCATTTGAGAAGAGTAGTGTTGTTTCCTAAATCAAGATAAATAGGAATCCATCATGAAGTTAGCCAATGGTTTTTTTGTGTGTGTGCTCCTCCTTTTACCTCCCATTACCTAACTAGATTAAATATATAGTAAATTTCTATAAGCATTCATACAGACTTCCTTGGTCAATTACAGTCATGACAAAACATCACTACTAGGTTGACCAAGAGATACTGGTGGCCCTATCCCTCAATATACAAAAGTTCCCTGTACTAAATTAACTTTCCTAGGTAGGCCTTACAATCCTCCCTTTCCACCCACCCCCATCTCTTTTTGAAGCTCGCTAACTCAACGCAAAGGTACCTGCCCTTCCCTGGGGCTATCAGTTCAGTAATGGATTAGTATCTTTTGTTTTGAAGGAATTGGATTAAGAGCAAACTGTTTACTCTGGGGGAGTTTAGGGCAGATTGACCACCTGGTAACTAACATTCACAGAACATTCCTGGATTTATTGAGTCTGAGTTAGACCAAGGGGTAACTTAGACATCAGTCAAAACAAGAAGACCTCACTACTTATAACCCAGAATAATATGGTGGAGTTTTCCTAGAGACCATAAAAAAATTCAGGATCTTTTTCATAGTCTGAATTCAGGTTACCTTCTCTTACCTTCAGATGTATTTCTAACATCTGTCACAAAAACCTGTCATGTTCTCGTGAAACTGATGAAGAAACTTGGGTAAACACATAAATCAATAGGTATAAACGCTAAGCATCTATAATGCCTTCTTAATTTTATTTACTGCCATTGTAACATTATAACAGCGAAGTTATATAAGTAGAATTTGTCTAAGACTTTTAAATGTAAGCTTGTTATTTCTTAAGCTTCTATCCCCACTGCATCTAGTCCTACGATGTGGGACTGATTTAATAAAGCAGAACCCTTTGGAATGAATTCTAATTCGTTTTCACAATTTGGGTTTTCTTCAAGTGTATTGGGGGAGAGGGAGGAGTGAAACATACACCCTTATTAAGCTGAGGGAAAATATCTTTTTATCCTCAGAAGAAAATAGAGGCGGATGCTATTACCCCCACTTTACAGATGAGTTCATAGAAGTTAAGTGACTTGATCAGGGCCCATCACACAGCTAGCATCTGAGCTAGGATTTGAACTCTGGTCTTCCTGACTCCCCATCCAGTGCACTACCTTGTTACCTTGTCTTTATCATAAAATACATAGTAATGCTCTAAGTTAGTAAGACCCCTTATGGATGTTATAAAGTATTGATTTTTTCCAACATTATCTCAACTTCCCCAACTTCATAATTAGGAATAGAATTGAATTTGTTTTCCTATTCTTTATGTATAAATTATACACACATTTATATATCATGTTTGTATATACATAAATGCAGATACTTTGGCAATTTTAGAATTCTATGCATCTAGGGAGAATAATTTGTTAGCTCACTTAAAACTGTACTACGTTTTAACACGTGATGTTGATAAAGATAATGCTAAATTCTGGACAAGGAAATAGCAAACCACTCCAGTATCTTTTCCATGAAAACTCCTTGAACAGTATGGTCCATGGAGTCATGAACAGTTGGACAAGATAGAACTGAACAACAATGCTGAATTCAAGGATGAATTTACTTTTTTACCCTGTAAAACCAATTCTCCATTGAAGACTGGAAAACCTGGTCTCTATTGGGGTGGATGAGATATGGCTAAAAACTTTATCTGCTTAAAAAAGGCCAAAGCAACAAATATTGGACACATAACTTAGATTTCTACTCATCCCAAATTATTACCCAACTCTCCTACTATAAGGATAAAGACCAAGATACAGATTTCGCCTTGTTTCCATTCTCTTCTGTATCTCTAAGAAATGCAATTCCTTATTCAATTGAAGTGGTTTGAAGTATAGCCCTTTAAAATATTCCACCCACATGTTCACAGCATGATGATTAAGGAGAAAGCAACCATTTGTTAGTAATGTTACTCTGTTGCTCATCCTAAACCAGAAGTATATCATGTATTTAGAGCTTAGGAGAGACAGTAGAGGTTTTCTAGTACAACCCTTCATTTTTACTCAGTATATGAAGAGATCAAAGCCCAGAGAAATTGAGATTTGCCTGTCATCCTTAGCAGTTTTCCAAATTACTAAGTATATATGTTGACTAGAAATGTAAGGACTGCTAATATAAGATGCCTGGATTCAACTACAATTTGGTTTTTATGAGGTGGTATCTTAGAATTAGACTTGGAAACACCATAATTTTAGAACAGATGAACAATTTTGGGTCCTGTACTTGAGTCACAGAGCATCAAGCTATCTATGATCAAGATACTTTCCAAGATAACTCCCAAGGATACAAATTTTAGAGTATGACTACTATCCTGAATTGGTTCCTTAGGACTTCTTGATCCTTTTTAGAAGTTAAAATGTAAACATTTAAATACTATTTTGACTCCACAGTATTATGACTATTATGCATTGCCTATATCATGTGTATTACCAAATAAGAGAAAAAAATGGATAGGTCCAAGTTTAATTGTTGTTCTACTAAGCTTCTCAGAGATCATCTTCAGTCAAACCCTAGAATCTATAAAAGATGGTCACTATCTTAGAAAATATACATTAAAAATATAACACTCTAAGAAAATATGCTATTAGGGAGCTACATAAGATGTAGATAGTTAATAATGTGAACTGCTAACAATTGAAACTGTATATTAATATATGGGGGGCAGCGTGGCACAGTGCTGGATATATAATTTAGGTGATCTGGGTTCAAATGCTACTCTGATACCTATTTGCTATGTGACCCTGGGCACGTTATTTCATCTATTTCATTATCTGCAAAATGGGAATACAAGCTCACAAGGTTGGTCTGAGGCTTTGCAAACCCTGAAGTGATCAGGAAATTTGAAATATCTTCCTCTTGGTACTTTTTGACTACCACTTAAAAATACTAGATAAGGCCAAGGACAACTTTGCTTTGCAGGTACAACACTTGAAGGAAATATTAACTGGCGTTTAGTTGACTTTCCCTTAGTAATTTGCTTATTAAACAAACAAAGCGGGGGCGGGGGTGGAATTAGTGTGTTTAATACATTAAATTGTCAGCAAGAAAGTTAAAGCAAAATAGCTTTAAGGTTGACTCTTAAAGGGTCTTTGCTTTATTTTTTCAAAGACATTTGCAAATCCCCAATCTCAATATCCCCAGATCTATGTGGCAAAATGAAAATATCAGCTCCAATTTATATAGTGTTTTAAGATTTCTATAGATCATTTTATCATAACTGAGATTGGTATTACAAGTAACCCCTTATTTTACAGGTGAAAAAAAACAGGTGTAGAGAAGTTAAGTGATTCAATCATAATTATAGGTTAGCGAATGTTGGGGCTAAAACTCAAATCCAAAAAAAAAAAAAGAGGATAAGAGGCAACATTTTACAAATCATTTTTAAAGTGGCAGAATGCAAGAATACTAGCATCCTTGTTAACACCAGGGTCTCAATCTTGGCTCTTCAGTATGTAAATGCCTTTAGATAGGCTTAAAACAAATCACCTCTATACTAAATGCTATTAAGTTTTAAATAACACCAAAAAAAGGGGCCTAAAATGCAAAAACTTTTGAAGAGTAAATTAAAGAAGAGGGGTAAGACATTTATCAATAATAAGAGTTCTACATGTTTTTCTTTCAGGAAGATCATGACTTACCCAGTTTATTTCTGGGCAGTTTTCATGAATTGTTTTTATATGGTACTACCTATAATCGTTCACAAGCCCTTTTTTCTCTCACATATGAAGTTTTCCCCCTGAATTAACACCAACTCTACTAAATGGAGTTAGGATTTTCAAATTTTGGATGTTTTAGTTTTTCAGAAGGAAATAAGATTACCTGCATTTCTCCAAAACCTAAGTAGGTTCTCTTTTTGTTTTGTTTTTAAGGAAGCTTGTATAAATAATAGAGAGCCACTGGCAAAACCTTGTGTTCTGATGATGATTTTAAAATGGGACAGAAGCCATCCCTTGTTCTATCATTTAACATGTAACATGAGAGTTGAGGGGAAAGTACACTGGGGCTCTAGACATTGACTGAACTCCAGAGAGGTCTAGGGTTCCAGCTTGGACAGAAGTGTTGTGTTCTTGGGCAAATCACTTTTTTCCTTGTAGGTATCATCGGTTCCCTCATTTGTGGATTGTATTACCTCTAAGGCTCCTCAATTCCAACGTTCTATGATCTATTACTTTCTTAATGTTACTACTACAAATATATGAAGCAAAGTCAAATAGAAAAAAAAACTGTCAACTGTCTAAAGGATAGTGGAGGAAATTAGGTTAACCATTTCCCCCCAAAGAGCTTTGCTTTCTCAAAATTAAGTTCTTCCTCTTATGAGGAGCAAGTCAAACGCTTGAGAAATTTAAATGCAATTTTGTGTAACTGTAACTAGCTTCCTAATAATCCTTCCCTCTTTTCCTCCCTCCCAAGGATAGACTATAAATGGCCCAAGGGTTGAATATTATTAAATTTTAGTGAAAAGTTAGTGATCTTACCTCTATAATTCTGGATTTACTTCTGTGGTCTTTAGAGAAACATTAAACAGAAAAATATGATATATGTAGTTTTGATGGCAAATTAATGTAGTCTGGTAGGTGCTAAAAGGGAGTTGGGTGTGTATTTGTGTCTCCAATACTTATAAACACCTTGGGCAGGTTACTACTCCTCTGGGCCTCAGTTTCCTCAACTGACCAGACCAGATGGGCCAAGGTCCCTTCTCACTCTAGCTCTATGATCTTTATGAAATCTGTCACAAAAGGGCAGTAATTCCTTATTGGAAAAGCCACCCCGCTACCCCAGATTTTTTTATTTTAGTCCTTTACGGTCAGTTCAGTTAAGTGTGCTGGTAGCAAGTTTTGTGTACCCATACTTAAAGAAACAACTTATTCCCACTTCTGGTTTCTACTGGGGAACTTCTACAAAGGGTAGTGTGTTCATATCACATTTATGTCCTAGGAGGTCCTAGAAGTTAAGAGGGTATCCAAATGCCCCATCTAGATTTATATACTGAGAATGTTTCCCCAGTTTTCCCTCTGGATTTTGCTAATTTAAGTCAGTAGCCACATAAAGGACATTTATTTAAAGCTCTGTTCTCTTTCCCCTACCTTCTTCCTAAGGTACTCCGATATCAAGTTTTAACCTCTTCAACAAGAGTAACCAAAATTTTTATCAAATTTGTTGTCTATATGGCAGCAAAATTAAGTAAACATTTGAGAGCATCAGAGACAGTCATTTTGAGACCAGTTTTGCTTTTTATAGTAATTGACAATCTGTGAACTAGTATCTAATGATTTAAAGCACTCATTATTAAGACTGAAAATTGTTCTTATAAACTTATACTTATTTTTAAGCTAATGAATCGAATCTTAAAAACGCCAGTACATAAAAAATAAGCAGGTTAAGCTTCTCAATATTTTATTGTTACCAAAGCTTCCATAGGACAGGTGGGAAAACGGTTTTTTTATGGGTGTTTTTTCCTCCCCAAACAAAATCTTCATGCACAAACTGTAAGTGTTAAGAAAAAATGCTCAAGTTAGCAAACACACAAAATGCATTAAAGACAAACCCTGAACATTAGTTTTTTTAAATAAACAATCTTTAGAACTAACCTTTACTAAACTAAGTTGTTGTACCTTTGCTTTCATATACATACAGCAGGCTAAGATTTTCTTCAATAAACTTTGTACTTGGCACACTGACACTTTAAAGGATAAACGAAAAAAAAAATAACGTGTAGAGAATGGTAAAGGTTTGCTGTTGACTGGGAGTGCATGCTTTAGTCCACTTCTTCAATGGTTGGTCCCCCTGAGGCACCCGAACCGCCTCCACCTGGTCCTCCTTGGTAAAGTTTGCTGATGATAGGATTGCAGACTCTTTCAAGCTCTCTCTGCTTGTGTTCAAACTCATCTTTTTCTGCCATTTGGTTTCGGTCTAGCCAGCTTATCACTTCTTGACACTTGTCCAGGATCTTGTTCTTGTCCTGTTCACTTATCTTGCCCCTCAGTTTCTCGTCTTCGACTGTCTGCTTTATGTTGTAGGTATATGACTCCACTGCGTTTTTGGCAGCAACTCTATCACGATTTGCTTCATCTTCTGACTTGTATCTTTCTGCCTCTTGTACCATCCGGTCAATATCGTCCTTGCTTAGACGGCCTTTGTCATTAGTTATGGTAATTTTGTTCTCTTTGCCGGTGCTTTTGTCTGCTGCAGTGACATTGAGAATGCCATTGGCGTCTATATCAAAAGTCACCTCGATCTGGGGCACCCCACGGGGGGCTGGAGGGATACCAGTCAGATCGAACTTGCCGAGTAGGTTGTTGTCCTTGGTCATTGCCCTTTCTCCCTCGTACACCTGCACTAAGACACTGCTCTGGTTGTCGGAATAAGTTGTGAAGGTCTGGGTCTGCTTCGTGGGAATAGTGGTGTTTCTCTTAATCAGGGGAGTCATCACTCCACCGGCGGTTTCAATGCCCAAGGACAGCGGAGTGACATCAAGCAGGAGAAGGTCCTGCACATTCTCCGATTTGTCTCCGATGAGAATCGCTGCTTGAACAGCAGCTCCGTACGCTACAGCCTCGTCAGGGTTTATGCTCTTGTTAAGCTCCTTGCCATTAAAGAAATCTTGCAGCAGCTTCTGGATTTTAGGAATAC
The DNA here is from genome assembly GCA_028658325.1 of Potorous gilbertii. Classification (NCBI taxonomy): domain Eukaryota; kingdom Metazoa; phylum Chordata; class Mammalia; order Diprotodontia; family Potoroidae; genus Potorous; species Potorous gilbertii. Next base: position 435,563,411 of record CM053769.1, on the reverse strand, counting down.
GAGTGGAGCCGCCCACCAGCACAATCTCCTGGATCTGTCCCTTGTCCAGCTTGGCATCTCGTAGGGCTTTCTCTACCGGCTCCAAGGTCCCGCGGAAGAGGTCGGCGTTGAGCTCCTCGAATCGGGCTCGGGTGATGGAAGTGTAGAAGTCCACGCCCTCATACAGTGAGTCGATTTCAATGCTGGCTTGAGTGGAGGAGCTCAGGGTGCGCTTAGCTCGTTCGCAGGCGGTCCGGAGGCGCCGCACAGCTCGCTTGTTGGGGCCGATGTCTTTCTTGTGCTTGCGCTTGAACTCTTCAGCCAGGTGGCTCACCATGCGGTTGTCAAAGTCCTCCCCGCCCAGGTGGGTGTCGCCGGCCGTCGACTTCACCTCGAAGATTCCGTCCTCGATGGTCAGGATGGACACGTCGAACGTGCCGCCCCCGAGGTCAAAGATCAGCACATTCTTCTCTCCCCCCGCGCTCCCCTTTTTGTCCAGGCCATAGGCGATGGCCGCGGCCGTGGGCTCGTTGATGATTCGCAAGACGTTGAGGCCGGTGATGGTGCCGGCGTCTTTGGTGGCCTGGCGCTGCGAGTCGTTGAAGTAGGCCGGGACCGTGATGACCGCGCTCTGCACCTTCCCGCCCAGATACGCCTCGGCTATCTCCTTCATCTTCGTCAGGACCATGGAGGAGATTTCCTCCGGGAAAAAGGTCTTAATCTCCCCCTTGTACTCCACCTGCACTTTCGGCTTCCCGCCCTCGCTCACCACCCGGAACGGCCAGTGTTTCATGTCCGACTGCACCGTCGCGTCTTCAAACTTGCGCCCGATGAGCCGCTTGGCGTCGAAGATGGTGTTGGTGGGGTTCATGGCCACCTGGTTCTTGGCGGCGTCGCCGATGAGGCGTTCGGTGTCCGTGAAGGCCACATAGCTCGGGGTGGTGCGGTTGCCCTGGTCGTTGGCGATGATCTCCACTTTCCCGTGCTGGAAAACGCCCACACACGAGTAAGTGGTGCCCAGGTCAATCCCGATGGCGGGGCCCCGCGCAGACATCCTGACTGAAAGAAAGCAAAGGAGACGGGAGACAACGGGCGATGAGAAACCGCGGCCTCAACGGTCGGAGGCCAGGCTCCCCTCCGTCCCGCCCACACCGCGACACCCTCCGTGCCAGCCTCGGCTCTCCCCGACCGCACCCCCCCGGGACCCCCGCTTTTATAACCACCTCCCGCCGCCTCCTAGAAACCACCAGGACCAATCTGTTCCCGGGCCCGCCCGCACAAACCCTTCCAGCCGGTGCCACAGGCTTTCCTCGGCCGGAGTGATGGGCCGGTGGCCCAACAGATTTCAAGCAGGGCGTGGGGCGGGACTTGAGCCGGCGCGAGGAGGCAGGAAGGCGTCCGTTATGCAAATAAGCCCCCCACCCCCACCCTGCCCTGCCCTCCCGGGAGAGCCTGGGCAGCCTGATCTCGCGCAGGAGGGCCTGGTCTGGGGTGGGGGTTGCGGAGGGTGGCGAGGGGGGAGGGGAGGCGTTGGGCTCGCGACCCAGAAAGTACAGGCTCTTTGCCACCGCCTCCGAGCGGCCCAAAGGCGGGCTCGCCCGACGTTTGCTTGATTGGCAGGGGGCGCGGCGAGTAAGCGGAGCCGGGTACCCACTGGCGGCTGACTGGGTTCGGGGCCGCTCGGAAAGGAGTGGGGGGCAGGGGAGGAGAAACAGAGGGGGGGCGGATGCGCGGGCGCCTGGAACCGACAAGCCGAAAGCGGGGAGAGCCTCTGGGCGGCGCGGGCGATTCACTACGACGACCATGGGCCTTTCTGGAAAGTAGAGTTCAATGGCAGATGTCACGGTTAAAGACGCAGGGGGCGCGCGCTCGGGCGAGCTTGCGGGGGCGCGCCGTGTGCTGCTTACCCTTATTTGGTGACTGTGGAAAATTCCAGCGGCTCGGAGGGGTGAGGAAGGACCGAGACAGCCGGGACGCCCTCTCCCCCTGCCCGGGTCCCTAGTATCCCCGCCCCGCCCCCGGCCGGGAGAGGTGGTGCGGTAACCATACTAACTGCTCTCATTAGTATCGATCGCTCTATATTGTGTTTTTTAAGATTTGCGAAGCGCTTTAATGATAATCCGTTTTTTATCCCCTAACCTTTACATGAAGTAGATGTTGTTCCAAACAGGTTAGGAGGCTTGCCCGAAGATTCCACCCCCGCCCGCCACCATCCCCCCATTCCTCCCCCCCCCCCCCCGGCCCCCTCCACCACCCCCGATCTGGAATGAGAGGGACTGTTTTCAAATCCGCACTAAATGTGTGACCTCAGGAACTTGGCCTCAGTTTGTCCCATCTGTAAAATGGGTGAAGGAGGGAAGGGTGTTGTGGGATTCAATGACTTCAGAGGAATCGTCCTTCCAGCTCTAAAACGAAGCATCTAATTCAGGACCCGGATTTGGGGAAGGGAGAGAATGGAGGGCTTTTAAAAAAGGAAAGGGACCACGCTTGGATGGTCTGCCCCACGAACCGTTCTCTTTGTCTCCTCCCGGCTACTCTTAAATAGTTAATGGTCTCTAATACTTGAGCTCGGAAAGGCCAGTGGGGAATCAAGTTTCCCCGGCAACAGGGTTTCACTTACCTTGTGTTTCTGAGGAAGGGAAAATAAAAGCCTTGGGGCTGGAAAAGGTTAATGCATTACAGAACCTACTGCAAGCAGGCAGGAAGGACGGGCTGTGTGACTTTTTACACCCAGAAATCTGTACAGCCTGCAAGCTTTTATTAAGCAAACACTTCCTAAGTGCCAGGCTCAGTGCTAAGTAGTAGAGATACTACTGACCCTCAAGGGGCTTAACATTCCAGTAGGGGAGATACCATGTAAATAACTATGGGTGGACGGGACGTAAACAAGATAAATTGGAGGTAATCCCAGAGGTAAGAAACTACCATTCAGGGAGACCAGGAAAAGGCTTCTTGCAGAAATGGGACATAAGCTGAGATTTGAAGGAGGCCAGGCAACACAGTTGAGGAGGAAAAGCATATCAGGTATTGGGTGTAGGGAGGAGGCAGCCACTGAAAATACGCTTGGTTGGCAGATGGACTATGTCGTGCAGAATCAGGGGGTCAGTAATGCTCAAGAGCTTGAAATTATCACTTTCTGTGCCTTGGGTTTGATTTTTGTCTTTAGTCCTCTCTACTTAACCCCCCTCCCCCCCAATTCTTTCTCTTGCTTTCAGTTACATACAAAAGGTTCTCCGCAAATATTTGCTGTAAAGACTCTGCCCTTCTCACCTTAGGTACCACCGCCATTTCCAACCAGACTACAGTCACCTCCAGGTGACTCCAAACGAATCTAAATTTAACTTTTATGCTTTGTGTCGACTGGTTGAGCACTCTTTGTTTTTCTCTTTCGTTAAGTTTACTACAGTATTAGGTTTAATCAATAACCACTGTAGTGGAATGAAGACAGGCCCAAGTAACTCCTTTACTACTATTTCTGTGACCTTGGGCAAAATAACTTCATTTCTCTGGGCCTTACTTTCCTCATTTGTAAATTGAGGAAGATAGATTTCTAAAGTCACTGTCAGCTCTAAATTCAGTCATCACTTGAATCCCAGTGTTGAAAGGAGAGAGAACTCTAGAGTCCTGATTCAGAAGTGTTTTGTATATAATACACCTGGGAGCAGTAAAAGCAATGCCCTACAAACTCTGGTATTGAGAGTTTGGACCAGTTTAACTAATCATGGCAGTTTGCAATTTAAAGTCATTTCTTGTTCATTTGTTTTCATTCTAATTTTTTGACTTTTCATCTCATTATAACCACAAACAGCAACTCCTAGGCTTCCAACCTTCTCCTCTTTCAAGCGAGTTGAAATAAAATGGAAGAAACAAACTTAAAAGTGTGTGCAAAAGAATGATAAAATTGACAAGCTTCTACAATTCTTTGTCTCCGAATAGTGAGTATGAAGGGCTTGATACCCATCTTATCTTTTTCATTTATGTTTAAAGTCATGTATGAGATCACACCTTTACTTTTCAATTAAAGAGAGTAGAGAAGGCAGAGGTAGAAATGAAGGTCTCTATAGAAATTATTATATAACATGGCACAGAGAAAGTTTTTGTCAAAATCATAAAACTTTGTTAGAGAGGATAGTGAGACTCATAAAAATCTTGCTTACATCTTTGATATACAGGTGTGACTCTTCCATATTTTTGGACCAGATCTATGATTTCATTTATCTGAGGAGTTCCCAGTGAAGAAACTCCCTCTACTAATGTAGATTGACACCTGTTCTCAATTTAGTCTTAAACAGTTGCCAGTGGGCCCTGAAAGGTTAAGTGATTTGCCCTGGGCCACACTGCCAATACACCTCAGAAGTAGGAATTGAACCCATCTTTCTGATTCTTGAGGCCAGCAGCTCTCTGCAGGATACTATGATGCCTGTATGATATTCATATTTATCTCAAGCAAAAATCATTCCATAGTACATAGAACTTCAGAGCAAAAAGGTATTTTTCAAGTAGTTACTAGACATAGCTCTCAGAGACAACACAGAGAAGGCATAGTATAACCACTCCCAACATCTTTAACACTGTTTTCTAAAAACCACAGTAATAAATTTTCATTTTCATTATCTATGACTTCTTTGAAGTTAATTGTTTCATACTTGAGATAGCACTCAACTTTTTGGCAGGGTGGCATTTGCATTGATGTGGTCAGTAATGAGCATTTGCAGTGCTGGGATTTTGGGAGCAGGGCCACTGACTATCTTTGAAATAGACAGTAAACATTTATTAAGAACCTACCATGTGCTAAGTGCTTTGGATACACAGAAAGACAAATGGCAGTCTCTGACCTCAAGAAACTTACATTTTAATGTGGTAAGACAAAACAGAAAAGGAAGCTGAAAAAGAGAGAAGGTAGAAGAAAGGTATTTAGCATGGGAACATGATAGAAAAGTCCAGAGTAGTGTAGGCAGCTGGGAAAAGAAGAGAGGGCTGGCCTGCACTTGACCTCCTTAAATGGGAGTTCTGAGAGTTCTCCATCCCCCCATCAGTGGGAGAGGTCCCTGAGGGAAGAGTTCTGAGAAACTATAAGTTCTGGTCTGAAGGGATCTTCCAGGAGGAAGAGGTTCTTGGAGCATGAAGTAGTCCAGGGGAGTGCATCTAGATGGGAAATGACATAATTCATTTGTATTAATCATTCTTTTTCAAAGATCCTTGGTATAATGGAGAAAGAAGTCAGCTATGGGAAAGAACATTTTGATAAAATATTGTACTGATTAGACACATTTAAATTTAAAGAATAATTACAAAATCAATTTCACAATATAAAGAAATGAAGTACTAAAATAAATTAGCCTTTTAGAGGCCTGTGAAGTATTTGTTTCATTTGAGCATATTAATTTTTAACAATTTAAAAATAATAAACTTAAATTTGTTAATTTTGATACCTCAACTGTAATATCAATTAAGATTTTTAAAAATTACCCTACAGTAACCAAATAAGCTTCCCAGTAAGATAAGAGGTCAAACAAAGATATCCATTATCGATGTTATTATTCAATATTGTACTAGGAATGTTAGGTATGGCAATAAGAGAAGAAAAAGAAATGGAAGAAATGAGGATAGGCAATGAGGAGACAAAACCATTCCTCTTTGCAGATGATAGGATATTATACTTAGAGAATCCTAGAAATCGACTGAAAAAATAGTTGAATATAAAAATATGTAATATGTTATGTAACTCTGTATAATATAAAAATAGTTGAAATTAACACCTTTAACAAAATTGCAGGACATCAAATATAAATATCATCATCAGTATTTCTATATAGAGCCAACAAAGCCCAGCAGCAGGAGATAGAGAAATTCCATTTAAAATAACTATAGACAGTATAAAATACCTGAGAGTCTTACCTGCCAAGACAAACCAGGAACTCTATAAACACAATGACAGAACACTTCATACAAATAAAGTCATATCTAAACAATTGGAAAAATGTCAATTGTTCATGGATAGGTCGAACTAATATAATCAAAAATGACAATTCTACCTAAATTAATATACTCACTCAGTGCCATCCCAAACTACCAAAAAGTTATTTCATACAGCTAGAAGAAATAATCACAAAATTCATCTAGAAAAACAAAAGGCCAATTAGCAGTAACAGACCTCAAATTATAAAATGATAACCATCAAAACTATCAGGCATTAACTAAGAAATAGAGTGGTGGATCACTCTAATAAATTAGGTACAAAAGACATAATAGTAAATGACCTTACTAATCTTGTGTCTGCTAAATCCAAAGACCCCAACTTCTGGGACTAAAACTCACTGTTTGACAAAAACTGCTGGGAAAGCTGTAAAACAGGATGGCAGAAATTAGGTATAGACCAACACCTTACACCACATACCAATAGAAGGTCAAAATAGATATGTGATTTAGACATAAAGGCTGATACCATAAGCATATCATGAGAGCAAGGAATAGCTTACCCATCAGATCTATTAAGAAGAGAAGAATTTATGACCAAACAAGAGAGACAGAGAGCATTCTGAAATGCAAAATTGATCATTTTGATTATGTCAAATTTAAAACAAAACCAATACAACCAAGATTAGAAGGAAAGAAGAAAGCTGAGAAATAATTTTTACAGCAATGTCTGTGATAAAGGCCTAGTTTCTCAAATAGAGAATTGAGTCAAATTTGTAAGAATACATGTCATTCCCCAATTGATAAATGACCAGAGGATATGAATAGGCAGTGTTCAGATAAAGAAATCAAAGCTGTCTATAGTCATATGAAAAAAATGCTCCAAATCACTATTGAATAGAGAAGTGCAAATTAAAACAACTCTGAGGTACCACTTCGTACTTATCAGATTGGTTAATATGACAGAAAAGGAGATAAATGTTGGAGAAAAGGTGGGAAAATTGGAACACATGCATTGTTGGTGGAGTTGTGAACCAGTTCAACCATTTTGGAGAGCAATTTGGAACTGTGCCCAAAGGGCTCTAAAAATGTGCATACTCTTTGATCCAGTAATAATACTACTAGGTCTAAATCTTGTACAAAAATATTAATAGCAGCTCTTTTTGTAGTGGCAAAAAATTGGAAATTGAAGGGATGCCTATCAGTTGGGGAGTGGCTAAACAAGTTGTAGTATATGAATATAATGGAATACAATAGTGCTATAAGAAATGATAAGTAGTATTTCAGAAAACCTGGAAAGACTTACATGAACTGATGCAAAGTGAAGTGAGCAGGAGAAAATGGTACAACTGTAATATTGTACAATCATCAACTATGAACACTTGGCTATTCCCAGAAGTACAATGATCCGAGAACATTCCAAAGGACTATGTGGAAAAATGCTATTCACATTCAGACAAAGAACTGATGGAGTCTGAATGCAGATCAAAGTGTGCTACTCAGTTTTTTCATGAATTTTTTTCTTTTGGTCTGTTTCTTCTTTTACACCATGATTAATATGGAAATATGTTTTATATGATTGCAGATATATAACATACCAAATTGCTTACCATCTTAGGATGGGGAAAGGTGGGCGAGGGAGGAAGAAAATGTGGAACTCAAAAATTTTTTTAATGTAAAAATTTGTCTTTACATGTAATTAGAAAAATAAAATACTATTGTAAAAAATTACCCTACAATCCTCTTAGAAGAATTTCATTTGTGATTATTTTGACTGCACATGTAAAGTGGCAATCAGAATACAATTTATATTTAATAGTTTTATCCAACTAAAGTCCTTTGATTAGCTTTCTTGAATGGGCAGCCCTCTAATTTGGGGTCTTAAGCTTTAGCTTTTTTTTTTGTAGTTATGTCTTTGTATTCTTTATATGGCAAAAGATCTTATGACAATATGCACATTTTATTTTTAAAATTTTTAACTTTTTAGGTGTGAACTTAATAAATGCCTACTAAAGTGAACACATATATACAGTAGAACAGAAAAATGCAAACCTCTTATATACTACTTGCTTTTCTTTTTATGTAGTATGTATATTTTAAATCTTACATTTTTTAGATATTTTAAGTTCCTTTGGAACATAAATTATATATTAAAAATCAAGCCCTTGCCTGATTTTAATCCAGTCTTCCACATAGCATCCTGTAATCTCTCTCTCCTGGTGGACTGCTGTATATTTCCCATTAAAAGAGCCTCTGAATGGTTAAATGCTCAAAGAAAGATGAGGAATAGTGGTTGGTTTAATAATTATAATGACACTGTAATTATAACATAATTATATATAAAATATGATGATGAAATATAATCATTATCATAGTAGCAGTGCCTGTTTGCCAGGCACTGCCCTAAGCACTTTGCAGATATTTGATTTAGTTTATTATTTCAGAGAGCAGAAAGGATTGTACTATGAGACTCGAGGTGATGAGCAGTTTATCAAAACTCAGACTCTATTGCCTCTTTCTCTCTTTTGTTTTTCTCTGTCTCTTGTCTCCTCAGTGGTTTGTGTGAAAGAGGACATGAGTAAAAAAGAATGCTGGTTTGGTGAATGCAGTCAGAAGAGCGATGGATTAGATAGCTTGGAATTCTATCCCTGGCAAGTCAGACATTTAACCTCTTTGAGTTCCAGTTTCCTCATCTGTAAAATGGAGATAACAATAAATGTAGTATTTATTTATCTTGTAGGATTGGTATAGGAGTAAGTAAGGTAAGAGTAACTGACATTTTTTTCCCCTTCTACTCTCACCCTGTTTCAAGAAGTTCAGTTCAGCCAATATTTATTAAGTCCCTCATATTACCTAGGTGCTGGGTTCCAAGTTCAAATCAAACATGTTCCCTGCATCATGAAGCCTACATACTAGTAGGGGAAAGTGATACACAGACAATTAAAATGGAAGTGTCAGAGATCCATACAAAGTGCTTTACCAAGACAAATAAGGTACCAGGGTTGGGAGAGAAGTCTTCTTGGAGAAAGTAACATTTAAATTGAACTTTAAAACAAAATGGGAATTCAATAAGCTGTCCATGCATCTTTTCCCTTCTGGCCCCTAACGTCCCATAAGACAAGAAGTATATTTTGAAACTCACCATTCATTGTATTTATTAAATAAAATTTTTGTTTCCCAGTTCTAAGGTGTAAAATAGAGGAATTTACTCTAAAATTTCAAACAAAAAATTTTCCCTAGCTGGAGAATGTTGATGTTTAAATTTTTATTCTTGTATAATTCTCAATTCTTCTATTGGTTGGTCACAATAGAAAAACAACCCTCTGCCTCCTTCTCTCAGATGTGTCTTCTTTCTTACTGACTCACTCCACCTACTCTTCGTTGTCACTGCCTCTTTATCCCTACTCCCATTCCATCAGTCTTGTTCTGGGCACATATTCCTCCTTTATAGTTTTGACCTCTGTAGCTAACCAATCAACTAGTGGACACGGCATTGTCCTGGAATCATGGGGGTCATAGCTTTAGAGCTAGAAGGGATTGTAGAGGTCATCTAATCCTACCTCCTCATTGTATAAATGAGATGGCTGCGGCTCAGAGCGGTTAAGTAACCTGCCCAGGCTCTTCATATAGTTTGACAAGCCACAATAATAATGACGATGACATTTACATAGGAAACATTTATATAGAATTTTAAGCTTTGCAAAGTATTTTACCTGATGTTAATCCTTAATCCTAATTCTCCTACCTATCTATCTTTTCCATTTCCTTCCTGGGTAATCATCCTATCCTGAACCCTTGTATGGGTATTCCCAGAGCTCTATCTTTAGCCTTTCTCTTTCCCTGTACATGTATTCTCTTCCTGTGGATTTCCTCTGTTTCTGTTAGTTCAAGTGATAGCTAATAATGACATTAATAACTGACATTTATGTAGTTCTTTAAGGTTTGCAAATAGCATGTATTATCTCATTTGCTTCTTACAATAACTCCAAAAAGTGGGGGTTATTATCTGAATTTTACAGATGAGGCAATTGAGGTTGAGAGAGATTATGTAACTTGACCAAGGTCATGCAGCTAGTAGGATGAGATAGGATTCAAACTGAAGCGTTACTGATGCCAAGCTCAGCATTCTAGCCATTATACCACTTAGTTGCCAAATATCTTTGCTCACATGAACTATTCTCACCATCTACCTCCTTTTTCCCTATTCTTGTGCTGCTGAATGAAGCTGAAGAAAAAATCACACCCTGTTTTGATTGGGCCACAACAAATTTGTTATCTGATCTTAACTGGTCCCTCCTTGTGCAAAGCAGTTCCTTTAATCTTCCCTGCTTGGTTCTGTATGCTACTTCCTACAGTGGGTGTTCCAGACCTCTCCCAACTTCACAGCTGAGGAGCTTTACCTCATAACAGGCCAAAATAGAGATCATTTACCATATTCTCCCTCTTCTGCCACTTTCTACATCTCACCACCATTTGTCCATTTTTCCCTTTATTCCAAACTCTGATGACCCTTCTCATTACCAAGGGGTACTACATGTACACCTTCTTCTTCCATCTCTCCAACAGATTGCCCTATCATGCCTCTCTCCATATTTTTATACATAATATGCATAATCAGTCTCTGTTCATATATTCGTTCCTGTCTCATCAGAACCTACCATATTTTTCCTCCCTTTCTTTGTATTCCAAGAAAAAAAGTTGTCTGTAAATATTGACTGCATTTCCTCTCTTCCACCTTTTGCAGTCTAGCTTCTGACATCATCACAGAACTCAAACAGCCCTTTCCAAATTAGCAGTGATGTCTTATTTGCCAAACATGATAGACTTTTCTTAATCACAATCCTTCTTGACTTCTGTTGACTCCCATTTTCTCCTGGATACTTTTGTCTATCTGGGTTTTCTTGACTCTGGTCTCTGAATTTCTTTTATTCAGAGATTAACAAACACTAAATAAAATGGTCATTTCCAATATGTGGAAGAGAATAAAAATGATTGTATATAAAACTGTGTTCTCATGTGTAGTTTGCTTTTCTTTTAAAATATCAATTTCATCACACAACTTTCAAAATTGCCCTGCTAGTCTGTAATGTTTTCTAGCCTTCTTTATGTATTCTTCTGTGCACTCTTTTAAAAAGATGCTTAAAATTCCCATCTTTATTTTTCTTTTTTGCTACCCTGTCTTTATCCTCTATTCCTTTCACACTATCATTCATCTCAAAGAAAGAAAGAACAAAACAAAACATTTGTAACAATATGCATATTCAAGCAAAATGAATTCATACATTGACCTGGAGTTCCTATGTTAGTATATAAACTGTTCTCCTGGTTCTGTTCACTTTACTCGCATTAGTTCCTGTAAGTCTTGCCAGGTTTCTCCAAAATCATCCCCTTCATTCTTTTTTACAGCACAATAGTATTCTATCAAATTTATACATCATAACTGGTTCAACTATTCTCCAAGGTTCAGAGGGAATACATGTATCATCTTCTATTTTAGAATGTGTTTATTCTTGTTTAGTCCCTTATGATAATTCATGTTTTTTTTTATGTTTTTCTTAATTCCTATGTTTGAACTTCAAAGTTTCTACATAGCCTTGGCCTTTTCATTAGGACTGCTTGGAAGTCCCCTATTTCAGTAAGGGTCCATTTTCCTCCCTTGTAAAACCCTAAGTGCCTGAGCTAAGTAGGTCTGAGTAGAATGAAGGCTGAGACAAACAACAATCAGTAGCAAAGGCCAGGAACTGGAATCATGGCAGCTCACCTGAACTGGCTCTGGTATTTGCAATATTGCTTGCCAGGCAACTAAGACTTTAACTGGCATCACGAGACAAGTCTGCAGTGACTGTGACATATCTTCAGTGGGAAGAAACTCAGTGTGATGAATATTAACTTAAAATTAAAACCTTGGTCAGGTTACAGGTGTTATTCTTAATATCAATTAATATGGGCATTTCTATCTACAAAGAACAGAAGAAAAGGGAGATTGTATATGCTTTTTTTTTTTAACAAGCATATAATAAATTCAGTAGATTACTTCAAAGCTATCCTGTTTGATGGTGTTCCTCTCAGAACTTCCATCTATTGTTTCCAAATGATTCAACACAATCGCTTGCCCCCTTTCCCTATTCAAGACGTCCCCAGAATTAAAAGTAACCCCTGTATAACAAATAAGCTGCAACACAGAAAGCAAAACTATATATCAGCCGTGTCCAGAAAAACATATTTCATTCTTCATCATTTCTCTGTCAGGAGATGGTAGCATGCTGCTTCATTAGCCCTTTAGAACTGAATAAATCATTGCATTGAACAGAGTTCTTATGTCCCATAATTTTTAAGAATGACAAATATGTATTAAACTATCAACTTCCTGAATTACTATTTACATTTTATAAAATACAATTAAGATGTTAACAGAGGGGAAGAAATCAGTCTTCCTGAAATATGTAATCTAGACCAGTGGTGTTAAAGTTAATCTTCATCACCTTGATATCATCTTGACACACATCCTCATCACCTTAATATTCATCTTGCCTCCTATAAATCATATATTGGTTTGGAGGATTTATTTAGAAGCTGTGATGATAAGCACCTTATGAGTAAAATTTAAAAGTCAAATACTATTGTTTCAAGTAGTCTAGCCATAGCTTTTTTAAGTATTGAAGTGACTTTTGAGTTTTTTTAATAAAAATTTATTTATTTAACTTTTTACATTCATTTTCACAAAATTTTGGGTTCCAAATTTTCTCCCCATTTGTCCCCTCTCCCCACCCCAATACACCGAGCATTCTAATTTCCCCTATCACCAATCTGCCC
>CM053769.1:435377992-435550203 GCA_028658325.1 Potorous gilbertii | reverse complement strand
TTGGGAAGCCAGGCAATTCAATATAGGCCATATCTGTGTAGTTTTGCAAATGACTTCCATAATAGTCATGTTGTGTAAGACTATTTCCTTCCATCCTATCCTGCCCCCCATTGTTTCTATTCTCTCTTTTGATCCTGTTCCTCCCAATTTTTATGCTTTAATGATATCTTTAAGTGGAGGATTATTGGACAAAATTATCAGTTATTTCTTCTGCACAATTTTAATGTATGCAAGGAAGATACTTTGTTAGAAGGGAGCCTCTAAGGCAGCATTTGCTCTGCTGTATCAAAGGCTTGTTTATAGTCAGCAACAACAAAGAAGCATTGTGAGATCATATTCACTGCATGCTTCAGTCATTTGTATTACTATAAAGTTTTGATCTGCTGTAGAACAGTTTGCAAAAGCCATTTTCTTCCCTTCTCATATCCTAATTAAGGATGTATACACACACACACACATACACATACACGTTATTCTCATTTTTGTAGGTATGGGAAAGTAGACATGCAGGTTAGTAGTTATTGATGTTGATCACTTTTTTGAGCATGTTTTCTTTTCTCTCCCAAGACATTTGGTATCCTCTGTCTCAGATATCTTGATCCATCAAAATCCTCAAAATGGTGTTGTATTTGGGTGGAATTCTGCATGTAATTGGTCTAGTCCACCTAGCCTTTCCTTATTTTCTTTATACAGCTAAATTAGTCTAAATGTGGCACCTCCACTGCCATTGGCGAAAATTTTTACACCATAGAGGTCTTAACAGGTCTTTTCCATTTTTTAAATCTGCTCCCCTTTCAGTTTCATCCTTAAATGCTTTGAGGATTTGGCTTAAGTGGGCCACTTCAGTTCTTCAAATAATTACTAAGTACCTACCCTTTTCAAGGCACTATCCTGGATACAAAGACAAAATAAAGTTTTCCTTTCTCTCAAGAAATATTCATCCTACTTGGGACAAATGTGTATACAAATAAGTACAGCACAAGGAAAATTGAGTCAGGAGGGAGCACTAACAACTAAGGGAATGAAGGAAGATTTTTATGGAGGGAAGATTTTATGAATTGAGATTTGAAGGGAGATAAGAATGCTGAGGCAGTGATGGAAAGTTCAGTAGGGTCATTCCAGGCATCGCTAACACTTTGTATCTATTTATGGTGATGGATGTTGGATTATCAAGTATAGTAAATGAGTTTTGTTTGGCTGAAATATAGAGTTTGAGAAGGGAAGTAGTATGGAATAAGGCTGGAAAGGTAGGTGACAGCTAAATCAGGGGCTTTGTCAGGCTGAACTTTTTTCTCCCATAGGCAATAGAAAATCATTTTAGGTTTTTGAATAGGAGTGACATCATCAGACCTGTGGCTTAGTCTGAATATTTTGACAACCATGTGAGGAAGAATTGGAGGAGAGACTGAAAATGGACCAATCTGGAGGCTCTTCCAGTAGTCCAGGAGAGTAAATGGGGTCTAATTTGGGATGTGAGCCATGTGAGTGAAGGGAATTTAGCAGAGGAATGTTTTGGAGACATCAGAAGACCAATTCATTAGATAAGGGAAGTGAAGGAAAGATTCAGTAATTACAAACCTGTGTGACTGGGAGGGTGGTGATCTTTCACCAAATTTTCTGTAAATGTTTTTCCCCCTTAATGCTGCAGGATGATGCTACTTGTACCTTCCATCTTTCTCTGTAAGATTTTACAAATAAGTTTATCGTGTCCTCCGTGTGGCAAATTATTTGTGTGTATTAAGCTTCCTTAGCAAATGTCAGTAGCCTGTACTAATGTTGGTTATTTTACCCACCTTCCCTCTTTGGGTTACCAATAGCTTGTTTAAATATCAGATTAGAACTCTTTTAATTGCATCTAGTCTTCATTTCTCCCTGGACTTCTCAGTGGTCTGATTGTATACAGATAGTTGATTTGGAAAGTGACTCCCCTATCAGTAACCAGCCCTTCTCTGTCAAAATGTAATAAATTTTATTTTTTGGTGGTTATTTCAGTACTCACCATGTCCACTCCACTATCTATCAGCTTAGATGTGAAGCTTCTGTATAGCCTACAGGCATTTAGCTTCTTTTGTTTCTTCCAAACCTTATTTTCCAACTTGCATGAAAGTCACTGGATATTAAAACATTTATTTGGAGAGTCTTAAGGTAGATCGTCTACACCAGATGTTGGCAAATAAATTCCAATTATTTCTGTGATGGAATTAAAAAAAAAAGCTTGTGTACACTGCAATGCAAGATAATTAAGTGCCTGTACAATGTTTCTTGATTTCCTTAGCTGCATCAAAGTAACTGTGCCATTTCCTTAGTTGCCTGACAAAGAACCTTTAAGTTGTCCTTCCATTTAGCTGCAACTTCCTTCTTCTGGTTTCATTTATAGTGAAAATATCAATATTGACATAATTCATCCTTCCCCAACATTATGCCTGCTTGTTGGTCACTGCACAAAGATATTATACTTACAGTATAAACAGTTGTTTCTAATCTGAAATTTATATTCTTAGCATCCTCTGCATTCTTTTCATTACTCTCACTACCACTGCAGAAGCAGAAGGGGGCTACATCAGACTGAAGATGGTTTTGTGTTTTTTGAAGGAATTCAGAAACATGTATGCTTACTATTCATGTGCATAATTAACACTTGGTCATAGAACGAATCATACTGTTATAGAGCTAGAAGTGATCTGACCTTATTAGGTACAATCTCATTTTACAGAAGCAATGCAATGGAAAGAGCACTGGGCTTGGAATCAGGTTAAGACTTGTGTTCAGATACCACCTGAGACTTACAGACTGTGTGAATATGGGCAAATTATTCACATGGAGAGGAGTCTATTTCATGATAAAGAAAATTAAAATAATATTTGTATCTACCTCACAGATATTTTTTTGCAGGGGGGGGAGAAAAGACTAATTGTGGTTTCACTGGTATTGGGAACTCCTGATAAGAAAACTACTAGGTTTGATCGCATCTGCTTTGTAATTTAGAGTCCCTTCAGAAAAGTGAAGTGACTGTTCAGGGTAACACAAACCATTATGTGTCACAAGGTATGAACTGTGGTTTCTTTGACTCAGAGATTGTCATCTCTCTATCCACTACATTGTGGTGCTTGTCACAAGTTTATATTGAAAAAATGGATAATATACACAAAGTGCTTTCTAAACTTTAAAATACTATGTTAATGCTATTTATACTGATGAATATCATTTATACAGCCTTTTAAGCTTGCAAAGGTCTTTATGAGTATCATCTCACTTGAATTTCACAACTCTGCTAAGTGGGTATTATTAGCAACCCCATTTTACAGATGGGGAAACCAAAACAGATTGAGGTAAAGTGATTTGCCCGGGGACCCACAGCTAGTAGGTGTCTGAGGTTAGACTTGAATTCAGGTCATCTGATTCTAGGTCCAGCACTCTATTCATCGTGCTAGCAAACTGCCAAATGAAGACCAAAAGTAGAAGGTCATCAAAACTAATTAGTTCGCACAGCTAGGACTTTCAGTTCCTTGTCCATCATTGCACTCTTCATGCTTGTGCCTTACAGCGTAAGATTGAAGGTAGCAAACATCTTTAATTCTGGCTTCCACATATGGACTTAAGAATTTATGAATAACATAGGTAGGCCATGGAAGAGCGTAAGATCGATTTAGAAGAACTATTGAAGCCACTTAATCCAATCCTTTATTTTAAAGACAGGGAAACTGAGATCCCAAGAAGTGAAATAATACAGTGGTAGGGGTGGGCTTTGCATCCAGGTCCTTGATTCCAAATCCATTGTTCTTTCCCTTGATCCTGCTAAAACTGTGTGAATATACTTTTTGGGAGCATGGGTCAGAAAGTTAACTTACAGGACTTTACAGGAAACTATGACTACAGATTCCAGTAAGCAGTTAATTCAATTTGCCTGAATTTCTTAAGGCTCCATTCCACTTCTATCCCACTCTGGGCAATGAGATAATGGGAATTAGTCCCTGAAGTTAGGCTTTCCCAGAATTTACTAGTGTTGAGAACAAGAACAAATGGGGTAAGATTAATAATTTTCTTATCATTAGAGGACCTAGGTAGAATTAAGGGATATAACATTGTTCTCTATATTTATCTATAGATACTTGGAAGTGTGCACAAAGACACACATTTAACTTTTTAGATGTCTGATTTTATCTTTAACTTTTGGTAGTGTGCTTGTGTAACTTTAGACTTGTGTAATCATGACTAGTTTACTAGACTTTGTAAGCATTATCTCTATCTAATGTGCTATGTATGTATTTGGGAGTTTTCTACAGATTTATTAATTCAAATTACAAGGGAAAAAGGAGTCATCTATACAGACCAATGTCAGTGAAGGAATTCTTTTTCTGTTTTAAGATGATGTGTAGAAGACAGAAGGGCAAGTAACAGAAAATGAATGTGACATGACCTATATGAACACAATATTGAAACTGGCAATGAGTACTCAACCAAAAGGGCTTTTAAAAGTCCTTTATAAAAGCCTTACTATATCAGAGACAGGCAGGGCAATGTTGTTACTAATATGTTAAACTTAATATATATTCTTAAAAAGCTATATGTGATAGGTTCACGATTTCATGTATATTATTTTCCTAGACTTATTTATATGGAAATGCTAACTTCGTTGAGAATTTTCTGATTCATAACTTAAAATTAAAGTACAAATAAAAATAATTTTGGAGAAAAAACAAAGAGGGGCTAGACCATCCTAGATGGGATGATATAATGGATTAGAAATAGGACACAACTCTGGATTAATTTTTATCTTCTCTATCAAAGAATGACCTTTAGACTTAAAAGGATGAAAAAAAAATGGCTACTAAGGAGTTGAATCGCAGGATTACCTATCCAGGATAGGTAAAAAGACAATAAGAGTGTCTAGTACTTTTGATGGCAAGTCAGGATGACCAGGGAAATTATAATGGAAGAATTATAATGGAAGAACTGGAGAATGTGATGGTTGAGTCACTGTCTTTTTCTTCAAAAAATTTTGGGGAATGGAAGAAGTGGCACAAGACTAGAAAAGGACAAATGTATCCAAATTTTCAGAAAAAGTGCCATCTACAAATTAAAGGTCTATTTTGACCTATTTCTGGCAAAATTATAGAAAACATTATAGTAGGGTTCTTAACACATAAAAACAAGTAATGTGCACAAAGCATAAGAACAAGTTACGCTACACTAAGTTTGCTTATATCAGGGAAATGTGGTAGATAAAATTTGCACAGATTTCAGCAAAGCATTTAACAGAAAGCCTTCATGTTACCCCTTCCAAGCAAAAAGGAGAGCTGTGGGATAGTCAATAATGAAGTCAGTATTTTGAACAGGTTGATCAGGTTGAACAGGTATCTAGAGAATGGATTATTAATGGCTTGAAATCAATTTGGAGTGGGGTTCCCTAGTGATTTGTGCTTGAACTTGCAATATTTAACATTTTTATCAATGATTTTAAAGTATAAATGCCATAATTAAATTTTCAGATAACAAGACTGGAAAGATAGCAAATACACTAGATGACAGGATTAAAAAAAAGTGGCCATAACAGGGTTAAAATATGGAAAATTGTTAATCCTATACTTGTGAAGTTTTTGTTTTTAAAACAAATATAATGTGAGGAAGGTGTTGCTAAACAAGTATTCTATTAGAAAGATGAGGCTTTATCAATGTGTCAGTATTCTGAAAAAAGATGAGGCTTTATCAACGTGTCAGTATTCTGGTATGCCAAATAAAATAATGCAATTTAAAACTGTATCAACAAATTCAGGGTAGATCTCTTGCAACATAGGCTCCATGTTAGAAATGACTGGCAAATTGGAGGACATCTAGGGAAGAACTATGCCTCATAATAACTGACTAAAGGAATTGAGGGTGTTTGGCATAAAGGAGTATTGGGAATATCAAGAGTCTTCCTGTGTCTGAAAAGTTGAACTGAGAGGATTAAACATTTTATTTGGTATCCAAATGGGCAGAACTGGGAGTAATGGGGTTTAAGCTGTAGAAAGCAGATTTTGGATTAATGCAGGGAGAAACTTCCTAGTAAAGGAATATAGAAATATAAAGAACTACTTTAAGCAGAGGCTGGATGGCCAATTAAAGATGTTCCTGGGGGGATTCTAGGTCAGATATGGGTTGGATCAGAGAGATGTCTTCTATGATCCCTTTTAACCCTGAGATCCTATAATTTTTTGCTTTATTTATTCTAGTCTTTCTGTAATTTTATCAGCTGAATCTATTATACGCATCAGTCATTTAACTTCACACAATAAAACTTAGTATACACTGTGTATCCTTCACTTTTCTTGACATTTTCACTTTAAAATGGGGGGATGGTGAAAAGTATTATACTATCATATAAGACCTAATAGCATTGCTACCCCTGGACAATTTGCATTAATCTTTAAGGCAGTATTTATCTCACTTTCACTTTAGGTTCAGTGTTTAAGCATCTTAGGTTCAAGGGAAGGCCAATTAGGCAGATGCTGAACTCCTTTCTCCCTATTGCATCTCCTTATGGTTGGAGTTACATTAAGGCACTGAATGGAGAATCTTATTTCAGAATATGACAGGCACAACACTGACTAGTTTTCTACCCCTAAATTGCAGAAATTTATTTATTAAGCACCTACTTAGATACATGGCACTCTAAGATAAAATTATCTCAAGGCAAAGTCCTACTCAGTAGTGTACAGTAATCACAATTCTGAAATTTTGGTTGTCTGCTGCTCCCTAACTTTAAAAACTATTTCCAGAGACCTGTACTTGTCATACACTTTAATGACAGACACTTCAGGTCTTCTATTGTAATTTGATAGTCCCAATTTCATTTTTATTTGTTATTTTCAAAATTTGTTCATTATTTTGTAAACAGTGTTAGGTGGTCATGCTTGTAGTAACATACTATGTCATAGGAAGTTAATATTCTAATATGAAAAGTATCCAATGCTAAAGCTGGGTCACTTTCTATCACATCCGCATGACTTGTTCTGCTTTCCAGGTTTCTTACTTGCTTTCTTCTGGATTTTTCTTGTTGCTTTTTATGTCATTTAAAAAATTCTTATTATGTTGCTCTAATTCTGCTTTGTCTCCTGTGTTATTTGGCATCTCTTCACAGCATTGTAAATATCTTAGGTCACTGTGTGTGTGCTACAATACTCCTCTTTCAACCAAGCCTGTGTTAGCATCTCAGTTCTCTGGGCCACTTTGTCTATTTATCAGCAAAATGTATACAAAACCACAACTTGTGTACTTTAAAATTTCAATGTGAAACAATAATTTAAAAAATTAATACTGTACACAAAATAATATTCAAAGAACATTAAATGATATTTTAAAAACATTCTTTTTCACTATCCATCTGTATCATGCATTTAAAATGGTCCAGGCAATAAATTTTTAAAAATCACATGACAGCTTATAAAGTGTTTAAAAGATTAATTTTATGTCAATATCTTAGCTCACATGAAATTAAATAGACCCTGCTTTAGCATCTAACAATAATACTGATTTGACTATAATACACTTCAGGTTATACTCTGAACCACATCATTTTGTGTTTGGGGGTGTGTGTGTGTGTGTGTGTGTGTGTGTGTGTGTGTGTGTGTGTGTACATATGCATATATTTGGCATTGACAAAAATTGTACAAGCCTGTGACAGAAATAGCATGATTAAAAACTAGTATTTGCCCCATGTTTTCTCCAAAGTTTAGATTATAAACACAATATTTGCTCTTCCAGCCTTGTGCTTTTATAGAATAACCATATTTAGAGCTGATTTATTTACTTTTATTGGTTAATTAATATACAGTGGTTTAGCTAAAATCTTTTAAAAATCAGTTTAAAAACTAATTTTAAAGACAAGAACATCATCTTCCTTTGGCTAATTAGGTGATGATGTTATTAAAATCCACTTAAAAGCAATAAGTAATCAAGTTAAAGTAGTGTAGAATTTAGGATATTTTGCTTTAATAAATTTTAAAAGATATAACATCAATATATTTTAATTTGTAGCATAGAACTAGTTCATTTATCCCCATTAATTTCTTAAGTGGAGTAAAGTTATATGTTTCTTTACTCAATGTACTTTTAAAATTAAATTCATTCATTTTCATTTTTTCACCTCTTTTAGGTCTTTTTCAATGTATGTTTCTAGCATATGTAAATTATAAAGTTAGATTTCGCTCAACCAATCTACCTAATGTCCTTATCAACTTCAGAATCTGGACTTCATTAATGATAGGAATAAGAACAATGGTTAAGTCACTGCTGTAATGACAGAATGGTTATGAGTAAAGTGACTAGTCTCTCAGAACTGATTTCCTTTTTTAAATAAAAAATCCAGGATGTCCACTGAAGTGGTATTTAAAATTTCACAACTTTTAAGGAAAAACACATGGAAAATAGTGAAATCATCATCTTATTGATATGCAACTATGAGTTTAATGAGTCATTGAAGGGATAACATTGTGCTTTTAGTCTACATTTAAAAGTAATTTTTATCATAGCTAAGGCAAAAACTAAAAACATAAAAATTTCTATTAGCAGTAAAAATGATAAACAAGTATACACTTAATGATCCTAAACAAAGATATTAAAAGGTATAAAGGTCATAAAATATGCTTTTTTCCAACAATTCATTTTTACAAAATCAAATTCTAACATATTCCTTGCTTTGGTGTTTTGTTTGCTGTCAAGTTAATACTCTTTACAGTAGGAATTACTTATGTTCTTTTCAAATGCTTGGCATTATAATGAGATCTCATATCTTTTCGTAAATTAAACTTTGCTCCACATATTCCACATGTATATAGATGAACATCCATGTGCTGCTCCAACTGTTCATTATTTGGAAATATCTGAAAGCAGACCTGGCATATAGTCTCCCCAGAAGATAAATGAGAAATCATATGCCGTACATGGTCATGTTTTCGGAAGTTTCCTTGATCACAAATGGAACACACATACCTAGCCATGCCTTTGTGCATATCATTATGTAGTCGCAACTGACGTTCTCTTAAAAACTGTTTTCCACATGTCTGACAAACAAATTGTTTTTCCTTGGTATGGACTGTATAGTGTTCCCTTAAGTGACAACGCTGATAAAATCCCTTTCCACAAAGATTGCAGAAGTGTTTTCTTCTATGATCTCTTTCATTCTCTTCTATAATGGCATTCTTAAACATATCTTGGTCTAGGCAGCTAGACATATGCTCAACCACTAGATTTTCATTTTCAAAACGTTGGCCACAATTAGGACATCGAAAAGGACACGCAGAATGTTTATATAATTGCTTTTGGGGAAGAGTATTTATTTGGAAATGATTATCCCTGAAATCATCTAACATCTCCACAAACATATCTCTTATTTCAGATTGCTCATCAGTATTCTCTTCCATGTCCATTTTTTCTTCACTGTTTCCTAACCCATTCACTGTCAAATCTTGGGGTTCTCCACATCTTTGTGCATGTTCTTGAAGTTGCCTACCTTTGACTAGTATCTGACCACATTTACCACAAGCACAGATATTTTCTATGTGTTTAGATAAATAATGAGAAGACAGGTCTTCTTCAGTTATTGTTTGTCCACACAGTTCACATGATGCACCTTCAGTATCCCCTTGTACAGGACTGTCCTTGTTAGGATGCCTCGTATTTTCCAAACTGCTCCTTTCATCTGTGTTTACAGACATCCGAGGTTTTAAAAGTTTCCTAGCATTTTTCTTCATATTGACCTCTTCTTCAATGTAATATCTATAAAACGGCTCTTCAGGTTCATCTTCTAATTCATCATTGTCAGTGGATTCATTACAGTCTTTATCAGAAACTTTAATAACGTTGAAGTCTTTAAATTCATCTTTAGGATGATCTTCTGGCTCCATCTTGATGACAATCCTTTTCCTTTCAGCGGCTCTGCTCTTCTCTTCACCAGCTACTTCAGACTCTGCCGTACTGCTTTTTCTGTTTCCAGGGG
This sequence comes from Potorous gilbertii, assembly GCA_028658325.1. NCBI lineage: Eukaryota > Metazoa > Chordata > Mammalia > Diprotodontia > Potoroidae > Potorous > Potorous gilbertii. Next base: position 435,540,227 of record CM053769.1, on the reverse strand, counting down.
CTGATGATGAATCACTGGTAGCCTGGCTTGTGTCCCCTCTATATTTGTCTATTTGTACAGAAAATGTTTTAGAAGAATCCTTTTCACAGGAGTCAGTTTTGGTATTACCGTCTTTTCCATCTCTAACATCTATTATCCTATGATATGCCCTTGCATTTTGATACGAATGTCTGTTAGTGCAGGTTAACACATGCTCATCTAATAACTTTTCACAGCTAAAACCAAATCCACAACTGTCACAGGTAAAACTTCTTCCAAAGCGCCGTGACACACGATCCTTTGGGTTAGATAATTTGGACACCGAGGTTTTTTTACATACATCAAACAACTGTTCTGGAAAGTTGCCTAACTGTAAAGACTCTTCATCAGTTTCTTTGTTTTGTGATGTATTTACAGTTGAACTTGGCTCTACACACCACCTGTTTGCTTCACTGCCATTTTTAGCTACAGTGTCATCATACATTCGTACCCCAAATATCATTTTGTTATTGTGATTGCTGGAAGCAGAAGATGAACATTTTGAACTAGAACAGTCTGCATCCTGTATGTCTTCTAAACAGTCAGGAACATTGTATAACTGTAAGTAGTTCATTGCCACTTTAAACTGTTCAAAGTTGGCAGGAGCTGTCATAATTTTTCCTAAATACATAAATTGTAAAATTAGATCAAAGCATTCAGCACTAATTTTCATGTTGCTAAGATTCAATTGTGCAGTGGTGTGCTGATGGTTCATGAAAAACATCCTAAAATAAGAGCTGCAAGCAGCTAGAACTGCTTTGTGCGCTTGAAAATAAATGTCATCAATTGCAATACAACAGTCACAGAGAAAACCCCATTCCCTTTGGTTGTTTAGCTGCTGAAGGACATAGCTGCTGTGGCTGGGTCTTGCCATCTTCTACTTTAATTATGGACCTATATATAAAAAACAAAACAAAACAAAACAGTAAGATCAGAAAAGGTAGCAGAAAAAAGATAAAAAGTATAATTTTAATTAAAATTAGACTCATTTGACCTATTATAATCAAGTTTCTAGGAATGATCATTTTAAATATAAAAATATACATTAGAAGTCTTTTATATCAGAATAAAGGAAAACCCATTATTTCAGATACTAATGATGGTTTTGTATATATAATTAGGAAATGTGTATATATGTATCAAAAGCCAGTGCCATTTAGGCTTTATTAGGAATACATGGGGTTAAATAAACACAAATTTTAGAAAAATAAAAAAAGATCAGAAAAGATATTTGCTTCAGAAGATTGAGAAGACTATATAGTAAAAATAAGTTATTTAAATACACCAAAAGAGATCCAAAGTAAATAGTTAGCTAGTACAGTGTTATAAAGATGACCAAGAAATTGTCCCAAGCAGTTATTAAGATTTTGATTGTTGTGGTTTGGTTCCCTCACCTATCCACCCACCCCTATGCCGAAATGAACTAGTTTGGTTCTCTAAAGGAATGAAGACCACATACGTTGCTTAACAATATTTAAGGAAGTAGGGCTTCCAGAAAAAGATGGCTCACAGTTTTAGTGCAGACTTTATTTTAAATGAAGAAGAAAATTCCCAAAGCTCTAGAGATCTATATTTTTATACAAAGCTATAAAATTAAGATCCAATTTCAGTTTGGAGTCAAATTTTAATTGGCATTATCTAAAACTTCTGAACCTATTGCCCAACTTGAAAACTACCTTTATTCCAAAAACATCATCAGAACAAGCTCAAACTAGGTGTAGCTATATTTTTTTTAAGTTTACTTCCCCATCAAAACTTTTATTTCTTGATTTTCCACCTTTTCTTTATGTCAATCTGACACCATATTAAACACATTTGTGTGTATATATATGTATGTATACATATATAAAATATGTATCTATCTACTCATGTTCCCTAAATTTTCCTCACAAATGCAGAAAGGAACACAAAAGAATACAGAGCTAATGGGGTTCCTTACTGTTAATGGTGTATAAAGACCTATAGCCTTCAAATTATTACCAATGAAGTCTGTATCTTAAGTATCATTAGGGCAGTATTTCAATCTGCTATTTCAGACCTTGGCTAACTTGCTAAAAATTACACAAATATTTCATTTCTAAATGTAAGCAGAATTTATAGATACTTTGCCATTGAAAGACAATGGACATCCTGAGTGCTCCACTGGAACCTTCACAATGTAAAAAGACTCAGAGGAAGACTTCTAGCATGGTGAAGGGTAAACCTTTACTCTGCAAAGAATCTATGGTGAAATATGAAATATGGCAGGGTATGGATAGGTTGTCATCTCTCTACATCAATGAGATCACAGATACACTCTAGCATTGAAATACTGAGTTTAGTAAGGTTCAAATTCAGGCCAATTTATAATAAATCAATGTCAGCTATCAGAGTTTAGTAACTTTCAGGTAAAAAATATCCCAGGCTTGAAAAGACATTTAAGCTTGTGATGATGGCACACACTTAATCCTGACTACTAAGGACTCTAAAGCAAGTGGATCATTTGAATTTGAGAGTTGTGAGCTCATCAGGTGTCAACATTAAGTCTGGCACCAATATGGTGAGCCCCTGGAAGCAGGAGGCTAGCTTAGCGGACTGCTTAAAGAAGGGCAAACTGGCCCTCCAGTATTGATCAGACCACGAGTGGCCACTTGCACTTCTGATCTGAGGGAGGTGCAGTCTCAAAAAAAACAGACAAACAAAATCAACCACACGTGAAGCTTTAAGAGATCTCCTAAATGAAGGTTTATTTTTTTAAGGGGAATAAGTTAGTAATGAATGTTAAAAGTATGACAGTCAAAAAACAAAAATAAGAACTTGTGGTAGGCTAGTGTGACATGCATAAAGCATGTGATTATTAAATGTTAAGCCAAAATCTCATGTTAATTAGACCTAACTTCATTTTAATGTATTCAAGTAATTCTCATATACTTTCATGGAAAATAAGCAACTCTGCGGCTGAAAACTGATTACAAAAAATATGTAATTTCAAGGAGATTTCTGATCTTATTTCTAGATTAGTCAGTTTTTAGATTAATTTTAAGAAGTACATTATATACCTGTTAGCATTTTATTAGAAGTTGTAGCAGAATACAAAAAGCAACAGGAGCCTTACTACAACTTACAATATGGCTGGGGACCTCAGTCAAACATCTTAAGGAAAGAGGAGAATATAAATGCGAAAAAAAAAAAAAGTATTCCAGGGCAAAAATGCTGAAAGAATACATTCCCTTCAAAAGTCTAAGATTAAGTGACCATGCTATTTAGTCATGAGAAATTTTTTCTTCCCTAATCTGTAAAATCAATCAACCAACAAATACTTGTTAAACATGTGTCAGACACTGGTAGTCACTGGGGATAGATATGACTAAAACTAAACATTCCCTGCCCTCAAGGAGACAATATGTACATATACTAATATTTTCATAATAAATACAAGGAGGTGCTACTAATGTAGTTGGTGGAAATGAGGAAAAGACTCATGTAGGAAGTATCACTTGGGTTGAGCTTTGAAAGAAACTAGAAATTCCAAAAGGCAGACATGAAGAGAGAATATTCTACATTTTGAGAAATTTCATACCCCCAAACAAGCCCACTCAACACATTAATATGATTACGGTTATATTACAAATATGTATGCTGGATTATTATTTTATGTTTAAGATTGGTTTGCATTGAGGACTTAAAAAACTTCCAGTGGACTCTTGAGGCAAATCATCTTCCACATCCAGAGAAAGAACTATAAAATTGGATCGCAGATAGAAGCAGACCCTTTTCTCTTGTATTATGTTTTGTTTTATGGTTTCTCCCGTTCATTTTAATTCTTCCATGCAACATATATTTAACAGGAATGTACATATAGAACCTAAAAAAAAGTTTTCCTTTGTAACAAATAAATGTCAGTCAAAAAAAAAATTGGTTTGCATTTTAACACAACTGTATTAAATTTTACTTACACACATGCACACTTTAAAGAGGGAGTATATTGCAGGAATAGAGAAGAGCCCATGAAAAAGGCACAGAGATGGGTGAGAGATAGCATGTTGTGTAAGGTCAGGGAAAAAAAGCCAGTTTGGTTGGACAGCAGTGTATATGAAGGGCAGGAAGGACTAGATGATTTCAAAGTCCTTTCATGGTCTGTCATTTTAATGCTAGGTTATTCATTTTATAAAACATCACAAAAATTTCACTAAATTTGCCTCTCCAACTACTGTTACTTAATTTTTTCTAGTCTTACAATAACTTCTTTAGGCAGGTCAACCATGTATTTTCTTAGACTGGGTCCCAAGTTACTGCTAGGTCCAAATTTAACTGTTTACAAAACTGGATCACATAAAATAATACTAATAACTTGGCTACTACATGGTTTTAAGATTTGCCAAATGATGCACAGCCAAATGTTGCAGGGCCCATGGGATAGTATTTTGCTAATAAATGTCAGTGGCAGAACTGGAAACCAGGTCTTTCCTAACAAGCACACCTATCTTTTCCACTTGTCTAAAATCTCAAACACTTTAAAAGTCTGTAACTGAATACATTTTCTTCCTTATTATGGAACAATGGCTCCCAAGACAGGTCTTACTGCCATTACCTTCTATCTGTTTATCCCTCAGATATCATAACAGAATGCTTTATGTAGGGGTTTGGCCTATGTGACCCTTAAGGTCTCTTCCAAAAGAGAATTTACAGATGAAGAGTCCTTGGAAATCCTCTAGTCCAAGCCCTTTTATTGTACAGGTAATGCAATGCAGGCCAAAGGAGTTAAAGTGACTTCTCAGTGGTGTCCTGGAAGTACATTATGCAGCTAAGATTTAAACTGATGTCCTCTGATCCCAAATCTCCCACCACTTCTACTACATAAATAGTGTTTGTTAGGCTGTAAGGAGTGGAACCTTTATTTCCAGACATTTCCTCTTCAGTTGGAAAACAGATAGGAATATTTACCTTTTGGGTTTCTTCTATGAGGTTAAATATGTATCAAGGTGTCACATATACCTAAGATCTCCAAATATTATTAAATTAGACAACTTTCCAGAACATTGTTTGACGTATGTAAAATACAAATAGTTGGGGCAGCTAGGTGGCCCACTGGGCTTGGAGTCAGGAGAACCTCAAGTACAAATCCAGTCTCAGACACTTCCCAACCATGTGACTCTGGACAAGTCGCTTAACCTCTTTTTGCCTCATAGATCATTGACAAAAAGGTGATCCACTGAAGAAGGAAAAGGCAAACCATCTTATTATCTTTGCCAAGAAAACATCCATGGAGTCACAAAGAGTCAGGTCTAAAAAACAATAATTATTCAAATTTATTTATAAGGCTTCTGATAGCACCAAAATTTTTTTGTCTTTTTAATTTTTGTAATGGATTCTCTCCCTTGTGAATGTTTTGCCTAAATACTTTTTTAAAAAAAGTGTTGGGAACCTGGAAAGCTAATAAGCAAAATCTTGTGCTCTGAGTCTTTATTTTTATTTGTATCATGTCTACATTTCTATTACTGTCACAATTACAACTGAAACAAACAATCCCAATATATCCTAAATCCCTATTCAATTCCTCTCTGACCCTCAATTTCCTTAGTTAGGTATTGAAGGTTATGGTAAACATGCCCTGTAAATCATAGTACATCATATAAATTTGATTTGTTACAGTAATACTTAAGTCTCCTTTCTCACTGTACTCCTAACTTCAGGCGTTGTGGAACAACTGAGAAACTAAAATCTGTAGTATCTAAAATGGCATGCATATTCCTGTGAGATGACACAAACTTCTGATGCAAAGTTGTATGTGTCTCTGGTATTTTCACTTTACTAAAATCCTAATCTAATGCTTTAACTCTAACATGGAGGTGACAGGTCCTCCTGAGCTAAAAAGTATGGGCTTGGTAACAATATCATTACAGGATCAGTTTAGTGAGGCTTAATGCTAGATTACGGAAATTGATTAAAGCCTATCTAAGGTGAGTAAGGCTGAGGTCTGCACTGACTTCATGCAAGGAGTATGGTCCAATGCAGAGTGCTGCTTGAAGTTTGAGGGCCTGGGTTCAAATCCCAGTTCTGTTATGTACTACTTTGTATGACCTTGGGCAAGTCATTTTTTCCTCCTTTCTTTCATTTTTCTTATTTGTAAAAGGAGGGAATTGGACTAGATGACCTCTAATGTTCCTCCAGTTCAAAATCTATGAACCTACGATGAAATTAAAGATCATTTATAGTAATTATGGTATTGCCATCCTTCCCTATGCCCTAGTTTTTGCCATTTAGGACAGTCATATGATCAAAAACTATGTCTAAGTTATTAATATTTAAAGGTAATCCAGTGCAAATTGTATACAAGGAGCTTAGCTTTGACAAAAAGGCTATTCAGAACGTTTCACTGTTGTCAGCAATGTAGCCTTAATTTTGATTATACTTTTTAATAAGTAAGAGCAATTATTAAATAAATTCCTGTGAAATTTAGTGGTATTACTTTTGGATGGTAACTTTTATTTTTTATTTATTGTGAGGCAATGGGGTTAAATAACTTGCTCAGGATCATACACAGCTAGTAATGGCCAAGTGTTTGAGGCCAAATTTGAACTCAGGTTCTTCTCACTCCAAAGTCAGTGTTCTATCTATTGTTCCATCTAGCTGCCCCTGAATGGTAACTTTCATATTTTTATAAAAATTAAGTTTTATCACCGAAACACATTTTATTCAAGTTAAACAAGTCAGTTTTTACCTTGAACTCTTATTCTTTAAGATCAGACACAATAAATGATCAAAAGACAGTCTTTATAACAAAGTTTTTCAAAAGTTAACATAAAAGTGTTTTATACTCCAACTAGTTTTCTGTTTGTATGAATAAAATATGCAGTTACTTTAGTTTCGTTCACAGTACCACAGTACCAATTACCTCACTAGTAAAACTGGTTTGCTATAGCAGAGGAGTAATGGGGCTAGAGCTGAACACGTAAACATCAGACTTCTGTTCAAAGAACTCATTGTCTCTTGTATATAGGCAGTTGTCCACACATCCTAAGGAGTCCCTCTGGTGGCTATGTGAAAACTTGCTCCCAATAGTTTTCCAAGAACTAAGCATAATTTAAAACAAATTTATTTTTAAAAGCTGAAGTTTACACACACATATTTACAGAATTTTAAACCTGGAAGATATTTAAGAGATCATTAATCTAACCTTCTTGCTCAAAAAAATGAGAAAAGTGAGGTAGAAAGGTAAAGTATAACTTGCCACAGTCAGAGTTAATCAGTGGAGCAGGACCAGAATCTAGTACTTCTAACCTCCAATGTTTTCTTGCATAGCACTTGTACCATTCATCATATCTGAAAAAATTTATAATTTTATTAATGTTGGTAGTAGAAATATGGCAGGATTTGTAAACAGAATATGCCATATATAGCAATATATACTACATTATATATATGTATATTCATATTCATACTTCTGTGAGTATGACTAGACAAGTCAATTAAACTCCCCTAGACCCCAGGTCTTTCTAGGTCTAAAGTTTATGATCTCTCTATACCTTTTCATCCTGTACAGTACTTGTCCATGTTTTTCCATTAAGTGTTCTGGTGAGAAAGACATTAAGAGGCCTTCCTCTGGTAGGATAACTATTCAGGCTGTCCACTTGTTGCTTCACATTTTTACTACACCTTTTCCAGTCATACAAATCCTGAATCTTGTCTTTTATGCCACTTTTTGCATAGTCATTGTTATTAGCAAGATTCTATACCCAAATTATGCCTAATGTCCAATTTTCCACTGATCTTTTTTGCATTATATGTAATTTAGATCACATCAGACATATAATCAAGAGACTAGTGGTGTGAAAGAAACTTTGATGGCATCTAACAATATAAGACAATTTCCAAAATACTATTTCTCTACTTAATTCTGGGTTCATTTACTTAGCCATCTAGCTACAGAACATAAGCTAGGCAGTATGTTTTTCATCCACTTTGTTTCCATTGCGATGGTTGGAACCTCTCTGACACTACAGTGGATTTAACTGAGGGACTTTTATAGTGTTCTAGAGCTTGATGAAAGTAATGCAACTGATTTTTATTTAATTTCTCTCTGGTTTTCTAGTTTTCAAAGTTTGGTGTAACTTTTCAGAGGTGAGATAATTACTTAAAACTACTTATTACTCACCTGCTACCCCATGGTAGCCAATTACCTCAAAGTGGTTGACTCTACTCTGGTGAGATCACATCTGGAATACTGCTATGTTTAGCTCTTCCCCTCCCATGTTTTAGGAAAGACACTGGTAAAAAGCCAGGGAGCACAAAGGGATGGCAAACCAGGATGGTGAAGTCTCGAATTCATGCTGCATAGGGGTCAAATTATTGAAGGAAATGAGAATGCTTAGAAGAAAAGGCCTGGGAACAGGAAGAGTCAGCAGTACATGACAGCTGCATTCAAGCATTTGAAGGACTCCATGTAAAAGAGGGATCAGATTGACTGGCTCTAGAGAATAGAACTAGGAGCAAAAAGTGGAGGTTGCAGAGCCAATTCAAGCATGATTTGAGTTAAAACTTCCTAACCATACTGATCCAAAAGTGGAATGGGATACCTATAATGATAGTAGTGTTTCCCCCACCCCTGCGTGCAACCCCCTTACCAGAGGTATCTAAGGAAAGGCAGGATATTTTTAAGGTATGTTATAGAGAGGTTGCTTTTTTAGGTTAAGAGTTAAACTATATGGCCTTTGAAGTCTCTTGCACCTTGGAAATCCTGTGGCTACTGAAGGACCAGGATTTATGTAATAACACATATGCCTGGAAATACCGTATCAGAGGTGCGAAGGGATCTCTGAGGTTATATGGTCTAACCCATGGCCGAACTGGCCTCAGTTCTACTACACTGTTAACTAGTGGTCACCCAGACTCTCTACTTGAAGGATTTCCAGTGTAAAGAAACAAACCTACAACCTTCCTAGATGAGGTCTTTCTGACCCTGGACAGCTCTAATTGTTAAGGAAGTTTTCTCTTCCACATGGAAGTGTGACTCTTGCTTCAGCTTGGTTCTCTTAGGCCAAGGAAAAAAAAAGTCTGATCCTTCCTCCAACTAGCTCTTCAAATACTTAAAGATGACTATAAAATCCTTTTCCCTATCTTCTCTCATATGGGATGTCAGCCCTTTAACAGATTTATTTTGAATCCCCATGTTCTCAGCTGAAAGCATTCTGAAATGCCCTTTTGTATGCTATGTCAGTATAGGGAATGGGTGGGAGGTTAATATTTCAGGTTTCTGGAGTAGAAATAATAGAACAGAATAAAGTACCAAAATAGAGTGGAAGGATTATAGGGATACTATAGGCCTACTAGGGATTAAGGGAGTTGAAATATCAAGGAAAAGTAACTGCAAGGTGATAAAGCGAGTAGGTATAAAGAGAATTTCAATAATGTATTTCCATACTTGAATAATTTCCACGGACATTTCATAAATGTTTCATTTTAATTTTTGAACACTCCCTTTCTGGATTGAGTCTTTTATTGGGACAAAACAAAACAGCTTAATAAAAAGACCTGACAAAAGACCTAGTAATGCTTCTATTCTGTTAGGAGGGAGGGTATGTTTCATTATTATTGGGCTCTTTAATGGTTTTTGGGGGGGGTCCTCAGAGTTTAACTTCTTTTTAATGATCTTTTTATTTATATTTTTTGTAATCAGTGTGCATATCTATAAAACTTGTATAATTACTTCCAGCTCTTTTTATTTTCCTGTGCATCAATATATGAGAAGTGTGGCAGAGTGGATAGAGAGCTAGCTATGAAGCAGCTGGGTGGTGCTGCGGACAGAAGGCTAGGCCTGGAGTCAAGAAGACCTGTGTTCAAACCCAGCCTCAGACACGTAACTAGTTTGCCTGTTTTCCTCACTGCACAAAGGGGATGATAATAAGACTTGTCTCCCAGGACTGACGTGAGGATCAAATGACATGATAGCTGTAAAGCACTTGGGACAACTCCTGGCACACAGCAGGTGCTGTATGTTCCTGTTGTTCCATCACGTCCAACTCTATGACCCCATTTAGGGTTTTCTTGGCAAAGATACTGGAGTGGTTTTACAGCTCATTTTACAGGCAAGAACAAAGGCCAACAGAGTTAAATGACTTGCCTAGGATCACATAGCTAGGAAGAGTCTAAAGGTGGATTTGAACTCATGAAGATGAGTCTTCCTGATTCCAAGCCCAGTGCTCTATCCATTTCAATACCTTGCTACCCCAGATGCTATATATATGTTAACTATTATTATTGAAGTAAAAAAGACCTGGTCCTATCTCTAACACATACTGGCTGTGTAACTGGACAATCACTTAACCTCTTACTGCTCTAAATAGTTCCCTATAAAGTGTAGAAAGGGTACTACACTGCCTTAGAGGAATTTTCTTCATCTGCAAGTCTGGTTCCTATCTCCAGAAGTGCACAGACTTGATTTGGTGGTCCTATGCCTTTCTGGATTCCTCAATTGTTATTTTTTTTTACTGCACAGTAATATTCCATTACATTCACACACCACAGTTGGTTGTTTTCCCTCACTCATTACCCATAAGTGGGAATCTGCTTTGTTTCCACTTCTTTTCTACCACAAAGAATGTTAATAGTGGAATCATCAGCTCAAAGGCCATAGATAGTTTGGTCACTTTACTTGCATAATTCCAAAATGATATCCAGAAATGGATGACTTCACAACTTCACTAATTGTACATCAGTGAGCCTATCTTTCCATAGCCTCTCCAATACTGACTTCCCATCTATTGTCAATTATGCTAATTTGCACAGTTTGTGATTATTTCTGATCTTCAATGAACACTGTAATATGGCTTTAAAGTCCCTATCAACTAGCTCCAAGTCTAAGAATGATTTATGTAAAACAATAATTGGAATACTTTCCCCTACTACAGAAAATAATTTTTTGTAATTATTCTGTAATACAAATAGCAACCCTATAATTTATTTTCTGAAGTTTTTTCTTACAAGGCACAACCCAGGCATAATAGTACTTACAGAAACAGAAAAGAGCAGAGAAAGAGATTTACACAAGGTATTAACACATCATTCAAAAAGAAGGACTAGGTAACATTAAGAATAAATAGCGTTAATCCCACTACATATTCTGCCCTGAGTGGAACATAACTAGAAAAATGTGTATAGTTCTGAGTGGTACGTTTTAGGAAGGATGTGAACAAATTGATTGTGTCCAGAGATTAGAGCCATCTAAGGATCAGACAAAAGAACTGGGGATGTTTAGCCTATAGAAGAAACTTCTCGGGTCGTTAAGTATTTGAAGATCTGTCATGTGGAAGAGTAATTAATTAGACTTGTTCTGTAAGCTCCCACAGGACACAAGTAGGACCAATAATTAGAAGTTGCAGAGTCAAGAAAAAATCTAACAATCACAGGCTCTTCAAAAGTGGAAGAGATTGCCTTGGGTTTCGTTGTTTTGGAGGTCTAGCAGACCATTTATCAGTTAGGTAACTGCAATTCTTGATCAATACATGTTGGATTAGATGGCCTCTGAGGGTCTCTTTCAAATTTTAGATGTTGAGGTCCTGAGAAGGATGAGAATTAGTCAACTTACTTTCAATTCTGTGTCTTGAGTTATTCAACTAAAATCTGAGTCTCACTAGTTTTTAATACATATTTATTCTGTCATGCATTTCTATGCTTAGTTTTACGTTACAGTGTGTATGTACATCAAAAATCTAACCAGAGCAGAGGTTCTTAACCTGGGTCCATGAAGTTAAAAATTTAAAAATCTCAATTTCAATATAATTGGTTTATTTTGTAATGCTATATATTTTATGCAATTAAAAACATTATTCTGAGAAGGGCTTTATAGATTTCACCAGTCTGCCAAAGGGGTCACTCTGGAACTAGAGGGACGTTGTCTTTTCATTTTTTTAAAACATGCATCTAGGTCATTTATAAGATCAATTAAAAGAGTATCCCTATTTTACAGATGAGGAAACTGAGGCTGAGGAAGGTTAAGTGATAACTATAAAGACTCCCCACTCGTACCCACGCCTGTTTTCTTTGCTGTTATTTAGAAAATTATATGGTACTTTGCATGATCTTTAACTTCTCCCTATGACCAAAGCCCATTTTTTGAAAGTATAGTATTTTCTTCATGATGTTCTAGGCCTGCAAATAACAATATCACGAACCCCAAAGAAGTACTCATTCTGTATGGCCCAAAGGACCTACAAGGTTTATAAGGGGGTAGAGAACATAGAAACAAAAAGAAGTATAAAATACTCCACTGAGAGCATATATAACTGGAAAAGGAAGTGAGGTGGACATGTAGAGCTACTGGGAGGATTAACATATAGACAGCCTATGAAATATTAAAAGACATATAAGACCTTTATTGCATTGGATAGATTCTTTACAGAGGACTTTTAGAAGGATACTGACAAGAAGAAATGAACTGAATTGTGAAATACACGAATAGAAGGGATACCCACACCCATAAAATGACAGATTCACTGAGGTACTTAAGTGTGAGATCACTGATTTCATCTCTGGTCTGGCTATAGGATTAGAGGAATTGTGTAGGGCTCTGGGTTCAACACTAAAATGGGATATTCCTTAATCACAAAACAGTTATCTTAAAAAAATTCATTTGTAAGAAGGACATCTGGGGCTAAGAAACAATATTATACTTTTTAGGTTTTTCAGGCCAGCCTACAATTGAATCTATCTTGGAGAAGCACTGCAAGTGGACAAAGAGCTAAATCCAGACTTAAACAGAAAGAGGAGAAGAAGTGGGCTAGATGGAATGTAGGAAATGAAATGTTTTTAATGACCCCAAACATCTTCCTGAAACAAACAGCTATTTTTAATAACAATATTCTTCTGGTAATGCTGTAGAGAATTAAATCATGAAATATCAAAGTTCTGAAGAATTAGTTACTGGTCACCCAGAAGGCAACAGAGAGGTGCCCAGTGGTAGGTACAGGCAACACTATACTGAGGAGGGAGGCGGTCATGAGAAAATGAGATGACTGGAAAAAAATAAAAATACTGGTCATCTAACTGAGAAGCTGGTATAAGTGACAGATGATCTACTGGTTACCCATGTAATGTCAAGAGATGGAGAGAAAGGCTCACATGCTACTCTGTGACTCATGAATCTCTTTCATGGAGTAGTTGTGGAAGAACTGGTCTGAATCTTTAATTACAAATCTCACAGCAAAGGGTCATATATTCAAGTACAGAAAAGTAGAGTCATAAAGGCAGTACAGCAAATAGAGTGCTGCTCTTGGGAGTCAGAAAGACCCAAGTTCAAGTCTAACCTTACTAGCTCTATGACCCTGGACAAATCACTTCACCTCTGTCTGCCTCAGTTTCTTTACATATAAAATGAGAATAACATCCACCTTTCAGGGTTGATGTGAGTATAATAAGACTAACGTTGGCAATTATTAGAGTAGTTCTTCTTCAGGGTGGGTATTCATTCCAAAAAATACAAAATGTCCTCTCTGCCTCAGTAGAAAACCTTCATGAGGTTTTGTGGCTGAAAAGTTAACTGTCAAATATAGGACATTTCACAGTTACCAAGCACTTTAGTTATCTTGTTGGATATCCTGGGGATTAGCCTCTCCAATCCTAACAAGGCTGGTATTTGAGAGTCTGAGGCTGGGCCCTTAACTCAAGTCCTCCCAACCGGACAGGACTGACCATAATTTTGCTTTGCTATGATGGCCTTTGGGAAATGAGGGTCAGCTTTGGGCTACCTGCTGAGACATTGGTGTAGGTGAAGAATTAATCATAGTAACAGTATTAATACAACAACATCTTATTCACCCAGAATCCTTTTAGTGCCAAACTTAAACCATTTTGGATACATTCTCCTGTGCCTTTCTAAGAATATATTAAATGGTATTTTTTATATTACTTTTGGCTTGGCTTTTCCTTGCTTTTCATGTTCTTATCATTATCAAGCCAGTCTCTAAGAGACTTTTTATCCATCCTAATTTGCTCCTAGTCTGTTAGTGGAATGAGGGGGAAAAAAGCCCAAATTTGTAACCATGCCTATCTAAATCAAGGTAAAAATGTTCTTCTAGAAGTTCTGATAGGATCCTCTGGGAATTTCAAGTGCTTGGACTTTGCGATGTACTTTTTGGTTGCAAAGAGACTTTTTTTAATTGATGAGAAAATAGATGGTCTTTCCAAAATTATAGTTAGTGAACAGCAAACTCTTGACTTGAATTTTTATCTCTGAAATTTCAAACCCATGGCTGATTCTATTTCAAAATGCTGCCTCTCAAGTAATGGTGGCTTGGTAGTATTTACTGGCCTTCTCTGTTCCTCATTCATTGTACCCCATTTCCTGTCTCCATGTATTTGCACTGGTCATTCCCCATACTTAGAATATACTTTCTTCTTACCTCCACTTCAAAAAATGTCCTCACTTTTTGAGCAGAATTAAGAAAACAATTTATGCCACAACCATTTTGCAAAGACAAACAATTTTGAAAGGTTAAGCAACTTTGGTAAATGCAATGATCAATCACAATCCCAAAGAACTACCCATTTCCAGATGGAGAGGTAATGGATCCAGAGTACAGAATGAGATACACACGTAGACTCCTACTTTTTTTTTCTTCAAGGAGCTTATTTTCCTTTCTTAAGCTGGCAGGGAGGTGAAGTGAAAAGAAGATATGAGGAAGAGAAGGCACATTCTTTTGGGGAATAAAACTGAAGAACTTTCTCACTTCCTTCAAAAAACAATCTTCTATATGAAATCTTTCCTGATTCTCCCAGCTGCTAATGCCCTCAACTACCTCATATTTACTCAGCCAGTTAATAAACATTTACTAAGCACTTACTGCATGCCAAGTACCAAGTTAAGTCCTGGGGATATAAAGAAAGGTCACAAAAGACAGCCCCTGCATTTGAGAATCTCACCATCTAATGGGGAAACAACACACAAACAACTATCTATTGTGTGAGTGTGTTGTCCACCCCAATAGAATGTAATTAACTAAAGAGAAGTAATCTTTTTTGGGGGGGTGGAATTTGAATCCTCAAAGCCTACCCAGAGTAAGTGACATAAAGTAGGTGTTTAATCAGTGCATATTAATTGATTGTGGTAGGAGAGCTACTGAGCTGGGAGATCTACATTCTGGTTTTCTGTAACTATAATATAGTTACAAAACTATAATATAGTAACAAAGACCAACTTATTTTATTTTCTTTACATCTCAGTTTCTTCATTAAAAAGGCAACAATGACCCCTCCATTAAAAGGCAATGCATTCTAGCTTTCCCTCCATCTATTAAAAAAATATCACCACAAGAAATATCTTTTTTTATATACCTTAGGCCCAGGGGACTTCTAAATGCCCATAATTACTCTGTTCCCATAGATGAAGTCCTAAAAGATACTTCTGGCTCTGAGAGTAGCTCAGCTTTTCTCTCCCCTTTAACATTCCCCAGTCAACTAATATCTATCTTAGCTGTAATTTTATTCAATTATTACCTCCCTGCCAATGTTGTGGTCACAATGTTTTCTCATATGTAGCTTTTTTCATGTGCAATTCTATTCTGGTTTTAGGACATTTCACCACACACACACACACACACACACATGCACCCTGATTAAGACACAATGAAATGAAATGGAGCAAAGCCCAGAATAAAATACAAATCTGTTCACTTAAGTACATAACAACTCAATTTTTAAACCTTTAGGTATATCTAACATACCAGTTTATGTCACTTTCTCTTCTCCTACAAAATCTTTATGAGAAAAATGGATATATTTGATGAAGGCAGGAGAAAAGGAATAGGTAAACTTGCTGCAAACAAAATTCTACAGCAGACCATATCTTTACAGATGCAGGGAAAACAGCAGCTCTTATGTATGTTGACTACAAAAAGGTGGATGGATAGCCCATAGACCTCATCCATTAGTACATCTAACAGATGCTGCAGATAGACAGACCAGGACCAGAAATGATTGAGAAGGTGAGCAGACTGAACTATATTTGGTAAATGGCAGTGCTTTGAATGACCCTGAACTTCTCTACAAAAGAAAGGCCCATCTTTTAAATATCAATTTACTGACTGACTATTCCAGTAATGCTAAACTGCTACAAATCATAGAATAACAGTCTCTTCAGAATTAGTCACATCACCAAAGAGCAAGAGAGGAAAGCACTATGGGTATGAGAAGGCTGTAATGTCCTACTAAAGAAAGAAATTTAAAGGGATTGCCAAAAATCTGGCCAAAAAGGTCATCATGTTCTGAGATATGTGATAACCAGCAAACAGCCCTCATGATGCAGGGGTATCCACATAATATCTAATAATATACAGAAAAGTTCCCCTACCCCTACCCCCACCCCATGGGCGTGGACCAGTCATAGTATAACAAATGAGCTGTGTTCCCCACTGTTCCAGGAAATACCCACACTGATGAGATCACAGATTCAGCAAAGTATTAAAGCCTTGTATGAATTCCAAAGCATACTAAGGAATGTATAACAGCAAAGGCAATCAGGCATATATTATATTTTTTCTATAATTCCTTTCAACTTTTATTTTCACTTCCCCACTTTGTGGGTGATTACCTTTGAATTCTTCCTCTGAAATATCTAGGACCGTTAGTTACTACTGCTTTCTCGCTGGATCTCCTAGTTCATCTTATCAATCAGCAAATATTTATTAAGTTGCTACAGTGTTCCAGTATGGTTATGCTAGGTTCTGAGGATGCAAAGACAAAAATGAAAAAGTCCCTGCCCTCAAGGAACTTATTTTTTATTAGTGAAGACAACATGTACATAAGTAACTACAGACAGGCTATATAAAACAAACACATAGTAATTTGGGGATGGATAGCACTAGAAGCCAGGGCTGGAGTTATCTAAAAAGATCTTTGTCAAGTATAAAGTGCTACGTAAATATGAGTTATTATTCTGTCCTCTTTTTCTGGTGGACCTCATTGACATTCCATCTTCTTGTCCCATCTGTTCATTGCCACTGCTAACTCATAATATACCTTCCCGTAATACTCTGCATCTATGCAAGCCAGAGGCCAAATTATCAAGTTCCATGGATTTCTCCCACCACAGTTATCTCTCCCTTCTTCCACCCAATTCCCACTGGTAGTTACAGACTCTCATTACCAACCCTGTCAATGCTCCCAAGTGGATTTTCCACTTCTAATCTGCTTCTAATGGGAATACTAGAATAATCTAGCATGGTACTCTTCAAAAATCTTCAATCTCCCTACTATCTCCTAAATTAGTTTCACACTCTTGTTTCTGGTATTTAAGGCCCTGCTCCACCTAGTGCCTCTGTACCTTTCCAACCTTTTCTCATTACATTCCCTTCCAGATATCAGTAGCACCTATCTCAGAGATTAAATGAGATGCTGGTTGTTATTTATATGCTCTAATCAAACTGAATTAAGTTCTGTACTTCCCCACCACTATAACAGCTCACATTTCTATAAAGCTTTTAGTTTTACAAAATATTTTACATATATTATATCTCATTTAATGCAACAACCCAAAAGAGAAAAGTACTATTACTCCTTCTAACAGAGAAGAAAACTTGAGGGTCAGAGAGAGGTTCAGTGACTTGCCTAGTAGTAAATACCTGAAGCATGGGGTTTGAATGTAGGTTGTACTTCCTGACTTCAAGTCTGATATCCTAGTACAACACTATTTCTTATAGTATTTCTTTGTTCATATTATTTCTCTACGTCTGCTAGGCCTACTCTCTTCACCTGTTAAATACTCTTGCCTATCTTTTAAAGTGTAATTCTAATGTCAGCTCTGCTATGGATCATTCTGACTCTCCTGGTGACTAATAACTGAAATCCTCCTCTTGCTGCCACAATATCATTTTGTTTTGCAATTTTATGATGCATTTAATATGTAACATAGTTATATATTTGTTTTATCCCTCCAGGAAACTTTGAGTTGTATGAGAGCAGCTTACCTCACCTATGTTTACGGAATGAATGGATAAGTCTTATAAGTAAAAAAATACAGAGATCAGTTAATTTATAAACAAAAGTAATATATATATTATACACAGATTACAAATATAAAGTTTGCTTTCAATTATCTTTTTAGGCAACATTTTGAGTCCTATGCAGTATCTTCATAGTCTTCTCTTGTTACAGCAGAGATGCTTGATACTTAAGTAGTAATGCTGCACTTTGACTAAAACCTCTTATATAAGAATATAGAATTTACAACTATAAAGATCACCCAGTCCAACCCTGTTTTACAGATGAGGATACTACCTGCCAGAGAAGTGGGATGATTGGCTTAAGGATATTAAATAATAAATTTAAGAGCTAATATTTGAATTCAGGTCTTCTAACTTCAAATTCAGTGCTCTTCCCCACTAAATCACTCTGACCTTTAATAAACAGAATGCTACCAACCCAAAATTAGGTGTATCTAGGAATCCCATCAGGGTGAAGTACCTAAGTACCAATATATAGTTGCAGTTGTGCCAGTGTCTCCCTCCTCTTCCTTGAGATCTGTCAGTTACAAATGCCTACCTCATCAACTCCATGATCTCAAAAAAGCCTTTTAATTATTGATTAGGTTTTCAAGGTACCTTGATATCAGGAAGAGGGTAACCTGGCCATTGTGCATGAATGTTTTGGTCTTTAGATCCCCAATAATAACCACCTGGTGTTATTTTACAAATCAATCTTATGTGAATTTGCTTAGGTTTACTTAAGTTTCCAGAGCCTATTCACATGAATGAATTGGTAAAAGTGACTTCCTGAATGCGTAATATTGAAAATAAGACCCTGTTCTGTGGTTTCCCCACTATGCACATACCCTAATAGAAAACAAAACAACCATTTTACATTTGCTCAAACTTTCAATTAGGTTGTTTAGAGGGTCAGCTTGCCTAATATTAATTGTGCTTTTTAATTACCAAACAAAATTTGATAAACTAGCTTTTCTCCTTTCCGTTATCAGTATTAATGTGGCAGGAAAAAGACCTAGCACTTCCCAAGAGAAGGAGAGGGAAAGGCTTACAAAAATGCATCTGCTACTCCTTCAATTAGAAAAAGAAGAGAGTGGTGAGGAAAAGGAAAGTATAAGGATCACATCCCTCCTAGTTGGGCAAGGGAAGGGAGCGCCAGAAACACCAACATTTTGCAGGGCTTAATGAAAGTAAAATCAAGACACAAGGTGGCACAGGAAGATGGGAACATTTATTAAATACTGTGTGCCAGAACCTAAGAAAGGCAGGAACAAGATCACCTGATGGGGCTTACCATTGTAGCAGCAGTGATGAGACCTACACATAAATGTAATGCAAATCACAGCACAAACAGCATATAAAGGAATATAGTTCTATTTTGCAGTGGCTGGGATCCTGGCAATAGCAAAATCTACTGAGAACCACTACTGATACACCATAATGCTGAGCTTCTCAACTTTTGGGAAAGCCCCATAAACTGAAATTAAGCACAGCTTGGATGAGGAGTCAGGTCACCTCTGTAACCTAAGCTCTGTGGGTGGAATATTTGATTTCCTGCTTTAACACAGTACAAGGCCTCAGCTGAGGCATGGTTTCCCTTTCGCGTGGGCAGCCCTTGGACTCCCCACAAAACTATTACGTTAGAGTGGCAAAAGTACTACCAAAGGTAGTTCAACTAGAAATATGTCCACCATGATATCATCGTCTGGGTAAAGAATTCTGGCTTTGGTGGATAGGATAAACAGGAATGTAAACATAGCATTGGGGTCTGTTACTGACTTTTTTTGTCTTAACTTCTGGTAAACCAACTCTCCTCAGTTTCATCCCCTTTTAAAAATGAGTAGACTAGCTGTCTCCTAACTAGTTACCAAAGAAAAGAAAAAACAACCCAAATCACAAGTTATGTTACATGTATGTAGCCTATGACCTATCTAGAACTATGCTGGGGCGGGAGAGTAACAGAAAACTAACAAAAGAAAGCCCCTAAAACTTTTAAGATTCTGAGAACTTGATAGGTGACACCATTCCAGCACCAAGGTTTTGTCTCAGTTTTTTTGGTCTCAGTTTTCCCCATTTCTTTCCAATTACCTCCCTCTTTGGCCCCAAATTACACTGCCCTACTTGCACAAAGAAATATGTTAAGTCTGAAGCTAATCCTGGAGGCTGCGATTGTGTGCCAAAGCTCCTCCACTGTGGCAACTGAATTCCTCACTAAAGTCTCCTCAAAAATATGCCAACTTTGGCTTAAGAAATCGATTCCGAGACACCACAAAACCCCTTGGAACCCACCCAAAGTTACAGTCTCTCCCAGGCCCAGTCCACACGCTGGTGCAACCTTCCTGCAGTGTAGCATTACAGTTTTGACAGATGGATAAGGTTGAGTCGAGTTGCCACGTTTAAGACTCGTCCTATGTCATTAAAATAAATTATATGAAATACCTATACCATGCATTCTAAAACAAAGCAGTGTTTCAATATTTGGGGGTAGGAGGCTTGCTTCCCTTTCCATTTTCAGTTAGGAATTTTTTTTTCCTCTTTGATAAGACTGACATTTCAGAGGGAAGGGACGAGAGGGGCAGAAATCGAACTCAAGTCTTACCTTCTGGGCGGTCCCGCGCTAACCATTTTTGCAGTTGGGTGAAAGCGGAAGGGATTTTTTTCCCCAGCTAACAGGGTTCAAACTCCTAACCCACGCACTTTCCAAAGCACGTACAACAGCGTGTTGTGCTGGGGGACGGAGGACGTGGGTGGCAGCGCAGCAAGGAAAGCCCCCGGTCTGGGCTGCGTTCTCCCCCGCCAGCCCAGCCAGAGTCCGCCTTAGCTCCGGGACGTTTCCTCCTCCCCCAGATCTTCCCCAACCCGTGGCGGGGCTCCGAGAACGTCAATCAAACCGAACCCTCCCGCCAAGAAAGCAAGCGAAAAAAGAAAGAAAAGCGAAGTCATTTCAGAATCCGTCCGCGCAGAGGCCGCCGGCTCGGGCTCCCCGGCTAGGAGGGGCGCAGCCTCCCCGGCCCGCAGGCCCGGACGCACGGCTGAAGGCGCCGGTCTCGGTCCCGACGCCGGCCGCGTGTCCTCGCGCCCCTCCCCGGCCCTCGCCCTCGGCCAGGCCGAAGCTGCGCCGCAAAGTTGTGCGAACGTCCCGTCCCGGCCCCCCCACCCCCAGCCTCCCGCGCCTGAAATCTACTCACCGGCCACCGCAGGACCTGGGGCTGCGGGGGGAGCGTCGCGGGACTTTTAAGGCGAAGCTGGGGGTGGCGGAGCGGAGAGAGGCGAAAGGGCGGAGAAAAAATCGAAGCCCCGGCAGCGGCAGCGGCAGCAGCGAAGGCTTCCTGGGCTCCGGCTGCTCCCCGAGCTCGGCTGCTGCTCTGCCAGGGACTGCGCTGCAACAAAGGACTTCCGCTGCCGCACAGCCGCGCCTGCTGCACCGCACTGAGCCGGCCCCGCTTACGCGGCGACTCAGGGTCTGCCCACCCGTTCGCTGGCGGCGGCGGCGGCGTCCGCCAGCTTTCCCCTCCCTCCCTTCCTCCCCTCCCGCCCACCCACTCCCTCCTCTGTGGCTCGTTCGCTCGCTCCTAGGGGCACTGGCGGCAGCCTGCGGGGCTGCAACAAGTTTCTGCGTCGGGACATCCGCCCCGGGAGGGTGCCCACAAACTTCTCAGAGAGGATAACCTCGGGATTCTCCCTTGCAGTGTTTCTGTTTGGGTTTTTCACCACCGTACACGCAGGGTAGTGGATGAGGCTCAGCGTGCCCAACTCCCCAAGGGCCGGATGCTGCTCTTTTTTCCGGGTCCCACGTTAAGACTGCTGACGTGTGGGGCCCACCAGGGGACTTTTCTCGGTGTCTCAGACTTAGAAGCGCTGGCGCGGTTACTCTCCGGGAAGCTCTAAGAGCTGCGCCCCGCATGTATGTATTATATACGCGGGGGTCGCGAAGACGCCAACTCCCGGACAGCCCCCACCCGCTCCGGCTCGGCAGCCTGTGGAACCCCTTCGTGCTCCGCCCTGCCCGACGCTGCCCCGGCGTGGAGGCACCACTTAGCCGCGGTCCTGGCCATCCCGCCCCACCCCGGCTCTCATCACCGCTCTTCGCCCACCCTCAGTTTCTCCCAGGGAAGCCCGTGCAGTTTGTACGCTGTTCATGTCATCGAAGGGGGCTGGGACGCGCGTGCGCTCGCAAGCTGGTCACCCGCCGGCCCGCAGCGCGCTAACCCGGGCCAGTCCCTACATTTTGGAACCCGAGCCGCGGCCGCCGGAGCGGCTCCAAGCACAGCCTCGCCCCGCCGGCCACCTACGCGCTTACCGCGTGCACGCATGTCCTCCTTTTCGAGTCTCATTTCCCCCACCGCGACCACGCGTGCGATCACGTGGGCCACCTCCGACGGCGGGGAGGGAGGGGGAGAAAGAGAGGAGGTGTGGGGGGAGGGTAGCGTGAAGCCGCGCGAGACCCGGGGCCGCTGGGTGAGCGCGCGAGCGGCCGCCAGGTCCCCAGCGAGGAGCCTGCCAATCCCCCCGCCCCCTCTCCTGTTCCCCCTCCCCCCCGAGCGGCGGGCAGTGCCGCGGCGGCACCTGGGTAAGGGATGCACCTCCATAGCCCTTTTGGGTCTCTGCGTTCCTATTGAAGACTCCCGGCTGAGCCACCCCGCGGAGGCTTGCAAGCTTTCAGCACCCGTCGCGAGACAGATGCAAGTAGCTCCGGGGAGAGGGCGGATTTTTGTTTTTGCTGGTGGTGGTTTGGGGTTTTGTTTTTTCTTTAGTTTTGGACCTGCGAAAAAAGGAGGAGGAAAATGGCAACCAGATGCGCCCTTCGGGGCCAGGATGCTCCGGAAGCCCCGGCTGACTGGGGGTGGTGCCCTGGGGGCCGAGGCGTGGCGTGCATTCCTCCCGGGATGGTGCGGACCCCGCGGCGGGCTGGGGGCCTGAAGACGGCCCCTTAAAGGCGCAGCCACTTCTCGCTCCGCCGGCCTCAGGCGGGAGCCCCCAGCCTTCTGCCGGGGCTCCCTCACCTGGAGGAAGGGGGAGGATCGCGGTGTAGGGGGTCTGCCGGAACCCCCGCCCCACCTCAGCGCACCTCATCCCCAGCCCAGCCTGCCTGCGGTCCCTTCCCCTGGGCAGAATCCAGGAATGATGCTTAGCCATCACGTAGCCCCCCCCCCCCCCATCCTGCCCCGGTTGGGATGGAACGAAGTTCTGCCCCCATGACTCATGTCCTTAGTTTGTCATCGCCTGGCACCAAGCTTAGTCTATCCAGTACCTTTATTCTCCACCTCCCATTGCTTCTCTCCGCCACCACGCAGTTACAGGTGTCATCATCATGTACCCATTTCCGTGCAACTCGTCCACTCTCACCAAATACTATCATATAGATTAGACCTCTCAAGCCCCTTCCTTCCTTGTCTTGTACAGGAATTTCTCAAGTGTCAAAAGTACAGTTCAGAATATTGGACCTGCAAGTGACCTTTCAGATCATCCAGGCAGTCTCCCTCAACTGAGAAAACTGAGACCCAGAGACTTTAATTAAGCATTTTACCCCAGGCTACACAACGGTATAGTGCCACCCCCTAACTTTGAGGGTCATTTTTCTTTTCTCTGCATCATAACTTTCACTTAGTAGGTACATAAACTGTGAAATAAATTTCAATTACACACTGTCATAAGGAATCAACCAGTGCTAGTGTATGCCAATGCATACCTTATGTTGAGAGGGTGGTTTAGGGTCAAAACAAAGATTTGAGGAGCAGAGATGTGTCAGCCCCTCCCAAATTTCCCCTAAGGGTTTGTTATGTGCTCTGAAATTCTTATCATTGTGAAGGTTTTGACCCTTTTTGTGATCTGGGTCTGCTAACTTAAAGATTAATTCAATAAACATTTATATAAGGATTGTTGTATACACTGCTTTAGGCACTAGAATTAATAGATGTGTCTTTTTAAGACCATCCCCAGACAGGCCCCTTCCTACTTTTTGAGGCTTCCTTCTCACTAGTCTTCATCTGTAGCTGTTATCAAACTGCACTAAATATTCCCTATATATTTCCATCTTGGGATTTTTATTTAGTCACCTAGAAAACTTTCCCTCATTCCCCTTCTTCGTTTGGATTCCTGTTCTTTCAGGACCCAGCTTAAATGGCTTCTCTTTGATATTCTCGTAATCAGTGAATGAGGACTTGGGAGCGTTGGAGAGGTGATTTTTTTAGGGATTAAAAGGGCAAGTGCTTAGAGCCTGTGTGCCTAGAGAAGAGGGATGGATGTGTACCACTTTGCCTACCTCACAGTTTGGCCTGGGACAGGCCTGGTTTGAGTGTGCATAATTCATGGGGAGGGCAGTTGCTGTCTCCTCTCTCCCCCTTTGGGATCAGGAAGGAAGGCTGAGGGAAGAGGCCTGTGACTGGATTATTGGCGCCTGTGGTTCCAAGACTCGGTGTTGCCCTTGAAAAGTGGAGTGGCACTCTCCCTATCCCAGCCCCAGAGTTGGGAGATGCTGAAGGAGCCAGGCTGTCTAGAGGGGAGGAGGGGCCTAAGTGTCTGGGCCATTAAAAAAAAAGTCCTGGTCAGGGCTCTGCTGGGAAGTGTTACATAATACTTTCCCTGCTGTTATACAGAATTGATTTAATGCGACCTGTATCACACTTGGTAATGAAAAATTCATCCATTTTATAAAATGGATTAGGTTCAGAAAAGAGTTAGGGGCTTTGCATTGTTTCCAAGTGAATTCTGTGAGGACCATGTTATTTCTTCTAATTGAAAAAAGAGAAAAAAATCTACAGTAGAAAACATTGTAGTCCTTCTTGCTTGCTAAGTTACTGAAAGTAGGGAGAGAAAAGAAGGTAGAATTATTGAATTATTTTCTTCCTTTGTGTTAATTCTAAGCTGTATGAACATTAAGTCTTTTAGTTCCTATAGTACTATAGTAATTCTATAAATTCTCTGCAATTGATGTGTTTTCTGTAATAAACTGATTTAGGATGTTTTACATATATATGTATACATTTACATATATATAAAATATCATTAATACATAATAATATTATAAGAAGATGAAACTTAGCCCCTAAGGAGTAAGGACTTCCTGGTGTATTATATAGTTGGATTGAGGAAGAAGACTGTTCATATCAGATCCTTTTCAACTCTTCTGTGAATGTGGCTTTACATTTTACATTGCTGTTTTCTTAAATTCCTCTTTTTCTTTAAGTATACATGATCTTATTTTCTATTCATGAGTAATAAAAGAGAGGTACCCTGGTATAATAGACAGAGGAACCTATCCTCAAGTCAACATTCAATGCCTGCCTCTGACATATATTAGTTGTGTGATTATGAACAAGTTGTTGTGTTTTGCAGATGACTTGCTGGTCACCATCTGTGAAGGTGTATTCTACACCTGGAGGAAAGTCTTCAGATTGATGAAATTACAGGTTTTTCACCTTCCCTACCCCCTAAAAGAAATCATAGTTCTATTTTTTATTTACCTAAACAAGTATACGTACATATTTTTCCCTTATTTTTTCCTACTGAAGGTTGCTGGCATTTTTTCAGTCAGTCAGTTAATTGGCATTTATTAAGTGCCTAACGTTCTAAGTGCTGATAACACAAAAAAAGCAAAATAAAGTCTATATTGTCAAAGAACTTACAGCCTAATGGATGGAACAGCATGCAAACAACTACGTACAAACAAGTTTGCACTTAACATTGTCCATAAATCAACACAGGCAAGGCAGTAACATTAAGGGGACTCAGAAAGGTTTCCTTCAGAAGATAGAACTGTAGCTGAGACCTGAAGGAAGTCAGGGAAGCTAGGAGGTGGAGATGAGAGGCAAAAAAGTGCTAGGTCCATTTATATTTTTGTGCTAGTGGTGGGATTCAGTCACATTCTACTCTTCGTGACCCCATTTTGGGGTTTTCTTGGCAAAGACACTGGAGTGATTTGTCATTTCCTCTCCATTTCATTTTACAGATGGAGAACTGAGGCAAACAGGGTTGAAATAGGTAGTAAGTGTCTGAGGTAGATTTGAAACTCAGAAAGATGAGTCCCTGATTCCAAGCCCAGTGCTCTGTCTACTTCACCACTGGTGTTAGCATTCTTTTTTTTTTTTTTTTGGCCACACTTCAAGGGTATCACCAAATATCCTTGGAGCAGTGTGTGATAGGTGCAGACAACTGCACATCAGCATTTGGGAGTTGCCAAGTTGCATTTTCCTGTTCCTTTAAGGATATCTGGAGCATCTCTTCTCATCTCTCCTGCCCTGCATCACTATTCTAAAATATTTTTTATATTAAAGAGAATTCCTGTGCTCACCCCAGATGAGTACTTTGAACGTTGGTTTCTGTCTTTGGACTTTTGCCTTTGAGTCAGGTAATGTAGACATTAAGTATAGGGAGTTAAAAGTTAATACTTTTCACCAATATTTTTTAAAATTTGTTTTCAGTTTTCTACAATCATTTCCATATGTCTTAGATTTTTTTGCCTCCCTCTCTCACCTTTCCTCTTTCCTCCCCCCTCTCTGAGACAGCATGCAATCTTATATAGGTTCTGCACATGCATTCTTATTAAATACATTTTCACTTTAGTCATGTTGCGTAGAAGAATTAAAATGAATGGGAGAAATCATAAAACAAAACATAACACAAGAAAAAAATGGTCTGCTTCATTCTGCCATCCAATTCCGTGGTTCTCTGGATGTGAAAGGCATTTTGCCTCAAAAGTCTATTGGGAACTTTTTAGGTCCTTGCATTGCTGTGAAGACTAAGTCTGCCAGAAAAATTCCTCTCACACTGTGGTTTTTGCTATGTTCTTCTGGTTCTGCTCCTTTCACTCAGTCACCAATATTTTCTTGCAAAAGTAATAGGCTTCTTTTACAAGCAACTGATCTTGGGGTTTTGGACTCTGAATTAGGGTTTATGCTGTTGATTTTTGAATATTTATTTTTATTACGTTTTGCATTTCTCTGACATATCGAGAATTGACTAAACTCAGAATATTAGAGTTAGAAATGCTAACCTAACTACTCCTTCTGAGTTCTTGACTGTTCTTGAGTAAAATGATTTCTGTAGTCCCTCATATAGCATTCGTATACACACATACACACATACCTTTTAACATAGATATTTCTATGAACACCTCACATCAGTGTAAATGAAAACCCTTTAAAAGTATAAAATGTTATACACATGCAAGATTATTATTATTTTGTCAGGCTTTTACATTTGTTGACCTTTCAATTTTGTATATTTATGGGCCCAGAAAATGTGTATTAGCCCCTCTAACATTCATATAGCCAGAAGGAACCTAAGGGAGAATTTAGTTCATCAGACATTTATTAAACACCTACTACATGCAAAGCACTGTACTATGAGTAGGGGACAAAAAGACCGAAATTGAAAATGATTCCTTTCTTTAGGGAATTTTCAGTTTACTGGGAAGTAAATATAAAATGTAACCTGTGACTCATATCCTGAAGCTCTGTGCTCACATAGACCCCAATAGACCCCAATCAGTCTTGAGACTTCTCATTAATAACTTAATGGTTTATATCCCTACTCAGGGTTTTCCCTGGAGATATCAGAATTTTGCGGTCTTTTTGGTTCCCTTGCAAGCATTCAGGTATATAGTACAGATTTCTTTTAACTTGACAGAAACATCTGATAACGCTTATTTTGTTATGCAATGACATGTATGCCCAATCCCATTTCTCATTTTTGAGGATTATTAAGTCTAAGGAAGTCAATGACAGAAAGATCCTGATTATAACAAATTATTCATTGAGAGATGAATAAATGAAAGAAGTACCTATTACAGACAATGTACGCTATAGGTCTTGGTCAAAATGATGTAGTAAAAATTCACAGAAGAGAACTTAGTTTGTGTTATAGATATTTGATATCTCTTATACGAAAAAGAAAAAAGAAGTAAAATTGGCCATGGATGTTAAATAAATATAAAAATTATGTTTACATTTCACATGCTTTAATACTTGGGTGAAACACACTCTTATAGTTACTCCCATCATACATCTCTTCATTGTGGTTTGGTTAGTCCACAATTTTCTTTCTTTTAAAAAAATTTGTAATTTTTTTTGGAGGGGAGGGTTACATTTTAAGTTCTGAATTGTCTTCCTCCTTACCCTGCACTAGAGAAGGCCACCATACTATGCATACTTCTATTTATCAGTTCTTTCTCTGGAAGTAGATGGCATCTATCTTCATAGGTCGTTTGTGGTTGATCTGAGTATTTGTAAAGTTCAGAATAACTTAGTCATTCACACTTATTCTTCAAACAATGTTGCTATTACTGTATATGTTTTCTTTGTTCTTCTGCTCGTTGGATTCTTCATTATTTCATGCAAATCTTTCCATGTTTTTCTGAAAATCAACCTCATCATTTCTTACAGCACAGTAGTGTTTTGTCACAGTTATATACCACAACTTGTTTAGTAATTCCCCAATTGATGGACAGACCTTCAATTTCCAGTTCTTTGCCACCACCAAGAGATTGCTATAAATGTTTTAGAATATATAAGTTCTTTTCCTTTTTTGCTGATCACTTTGGAAAACAGACCTAATAGTGATGTTGTGTATATCAAAGGATATACACGCTCTTTGGACATAATTTCAGATCACTCTCCAAAATGGTTGAATTATTTCACAGTTGTACCAGTAGTATACAAGTGTCCTAGTTTTTCCATATTTCTTCCAGCATTTTCCGATTTGTCCTGGCCAATCAGATGGCTGTGAAATGATATATCAAAGTTGTTTTAATTTGTATTTCTCTCATCAGTAGTGATTCAGATCATTTTCATATGATTATATATAGCTTTGATTTCTTCATCGAAAAAACTGCCTGTTCACATATCCTTTGACCATTTATCCACTGGGGAATGACTCATTCTTATAAATTTGACAAAGTTCTCTATATATTTGAGATATGAAACCTTTATCTAGAACTGTCCCTAAAAATTTCCTTCCAGTTTTCTGCTTTCCTTTTAATCTTGGCTGCATTGATTTTACAGTTGATTGTACAAAGCTGTTTAATTTAATGTAATCAAAATTAGCAACTTTATATCTCTTGTTTATTCATAAGTTCTTTTCCTATCCATAAGTCTGATAGGTAATATGTTCCATATTCTTCTAATTTACTTGCCGTATCTTCCTTTATATATTTCAACCTTTAACAATCAGTCTTTAACAAACAATCTTTGACATTTTTTTTTAATACTTGTATTCCATGTTGACATGTAACATCACTGGAAAACTTGCTGTTAGATATGAGTGACTTAACCTGGAGTGCCATAAGGGAGTGGTCTCCAAACTTTTTTGATAGTGCTATCCTATAAGCAAAATATTTTTGAGCAGGTATTGTATGTGTATGTGTATGTGTATATGTGTATATGTGTATACTTGTTTGTCAATTACAGTTATACTACCCTTTTAATAATTAGGCACATTATAAAGGTTGGGTTTTTTTATTTTTATTTTTTAAGGCAGTCAGGATCAAGTGACTTGCCTAGGGTCACATATCTATTAAGTTATCTGGGGCCAGATTTGAGCTCAGGTCCTCATGACTCCAGGACTGCTGCTCTATCTACTGTACATTATAAAATTTTAAAAAGAATGAATTAGGCATAAAATAATTCTTGATCCCAGAGTCAGTAGGGAGCCACTGGAATTTATTGAATGGGAGAGTGACAAGGTTATATGTATACTTGAGGAATATCACTTGGCAGCTTTGGATGGATAGGGGAGGGGAGAGACCTGAAGCAGGAAGACCCCTGAGGAAATAGTCTCAGTAATACAGGGGAGAGGTGATGAGAGCCTCACCTAAAGTGATGGCTGTGTGAATAGAGAGAACGGGACATATATTCAAGAGATAGGAAGATTTGGCAACTGATTGATTATATGGAACGAGAGAGGGTGAGGAGTTCAAGATGCCACTGTGAGGTTGATTTATTGGGGCTACTCTTGATAGTAACAGAACAATTTAGAAGACAGATAGGTTTGGAGAAGAGAGAAAACATGGAGATTTATGATGTTCCATGCTGGCCTGGCCACCCAGTGAAAAGTCAGGGAGACTCTTGGTTACTGGTCACTGTCTCAAGAGACCAGAAACCACATTCCACTTGTTGTTCAGTCGTTTTCAGTTGTATCTGAATTTTTGTGATCCCATTTTGACTTTTCTTGGTAGAAATACTGGAGAGGTTTGCTATTTCCTTCTCTGGCTCCTTTTACAGATGAGAAAACAGAGGCAAACAGGGTTAAGTGACTTACCCAGGGTTATACAGCTAGTGAGTGTGTGAACTTGGATTTGAACTCAAGTCTTTCTGTCTCCAGACATAGCATTCTATCCACTGTGCCACCTACCTACCTCAGTAATTATAGAGACCTCTGTTATTACAGTGTTCTCACATATGTACATAATTGAGCCTCGAAATACCCATGTAAGACAAATGATGGTTTTCTATCCACTGTGTCACCTACCTGCATTAGTATCCATCTTGGGAGGTCCTTTTTGCCAGTGAAATCATGGGTCCAGACCAAGCACACGCATGCCCCCCCCCCCCCACACACACACATCATCATCACATCATATCACAAGTACTTGTAAATTTCCCTCTCTGCTGTTATAGTTCTGACCCCATGTTTGTAATTATCATAAAATGAATTATTTCATTTTTTCAGTAAGCTGTCTTCTTAAACTGGACAGCTCATTTCAAATTTCCACCAATTATTGTCAAATGTATCTTATCACACACACACACACACACACACACACACACACACACACAAAACCTGTCACACTGTTTCTTTTGCAAGAAAAAAATAAAAAATATTGGTGAAATACACTGAAAAATGGAACATTAGTATAGCTATTCCTAAAAGCACCACATTAGAACCATGTTACCTCTTGCTCATCCTTTGAAAACCTGTTCTGGAAACAAATAATTATAGTTTTTAATCAGATAAATTTATGTTTGTTTGATGACCTTTAATATTTGATTCCTTTGGCTATGTTGTATTTTCTTTGCATTTAAAAAGTTCTGTCTAGGTACATGTTGGCAGTTCTAATGTAAAATAGAAAAAAACAAGTTATCTAGAATTGAGTTTAGTAATGATTTCCCCACTTTATATTTTTCAGAAGCTGCTGCTTAAAATGATAACTAAGTAAATGATAGAGGTAAAGGGAAGAAGTAAGATGGATAAATAAGAAAACCAAGCCTGCTATATTATACTTTTTCGGGTCACTGCTCCTCAGTTCCATTAGATTCATCAATTATGGAATTAATTGTGGGAACTATAAAAATATTTACTTTTTTTTTTTTACCATTGGCAAGGCTAAATTAAAAATACACAAACTTTAAAAAAGTTTTATTGTTAACTTTGCCTTTTCCACTATTGTTATCTCTCCTCTCAGGAAAGTATGTTCACTTATTAGGAATCTCTAGGATCTCTATAGTTCACCATAGTTAAGTGCTTTTGAGCACATGCTGCCTGTCCTTACTATAGTCATTGTATATGATGCTCTCCTTTCTCCGTTTTCTTTACCCTTCATCAGTTCATAGATGTCTCCCCATGTTGCTAAATTCCTTATATTTGTTACACTTTACAACATAATAATATTCCGTTATATTGAATCAGCATCGTAAGATGTTAGAATTGGAAGAGACCCATCGTTGGTGCAACCCATCTCAGAAAAGAAATTCTCACTGTTAGTACTTGATAAGTTTATCTGGCTCCTTTTTGAAGACCTCCAAGGAAGTGAAACTCCTTGCCAGCAGAGGCCACCCATTCTCCTTTTGGGGACCTCTCATGGTTAGGAAGTGTTTCCTGAGATCACTCCAGCAGTGGAAGTTATACCCTCTGGGGCCAAAATGAACTAGTCTGATCCCCTTTCCCTATTCAGTTAATTGAAGATAGTTATATTGTCCTTGAGTCTTCTACAGACTGAACACTCTTGGTTCCTTCAGCTTATCAAAAAGCTCAGGCCTTTCACTCTCCTGGTTGACCTCTGGAAGTTCTCCAGCTTAGCAATATTCTTCGTGAACTAGTTTCCAGAGCTGAATGCAGTATTTCAGATGTAGTCTGATTAAATCAGAGTACAAAGGGATTTTATCTTCCCTTTATTCCTGGAAGCTATGCCTCACAAGATCTCATTAGATAATTTTTTATTGTTGTTGCCACATCACACTGCTGAACAATAATATTAAGTTTATGGCCAAGTTAACCCCCTCCCCCATCCTTTTTAAAGACCAAACTATTGTCTAATTATGCCTACCTCATCTTGTACTGGTGAAATTGATTTTCTTTTTACCCAAGTGTAGGATTTCACCGCTATTTTTATTGAATGTCGTCAGTGTAATAGTTGATCTGTTAAAATCTTTTTGGATCCTTACTCAGTTATACAGTGTGTTCACTTTCAATCCAGACTTTGTGTCCTCTGCAAATTTGATGTATGCCATTTACGTTTTTATTCAAGTCATTCAAAAAATGTTCAAGAGTACAAGGCTGAGTACATTACCTTTGGGTAATATAAAATTCTCTTTCTAGGCTGACAGGGAACTATTGATGATTGTTCAGTCATTAAACCAGTTCTACATCATCTAATTGTATTATGATCTAGTCTACATATTTCCACAAGGATAGTTTGGAATACTGAAACAGTAAACATTTATTAAGCACCTAATAATGTGCTAAGTGCTGAGAATACAAAAAGAAGCAAAAGACAGTCAGTCCCTGCTCTCAAGGAGTTTGCCATCTAATGGAGGATAATCAAATGAATTATGTAAAATTTGTTTTGTGATTGATGAGGATGCACTGTTTCCAGTTTGTTTGTTTGTTTTTTGCTACTACAAACAGTGCTACTATGAATAATTTGTTGATTCTTCTCTCTGTCATTGATTTCCTTGCCCAATAGTGAGATCATTGGATCAGAAGATAAGAAAAATCTGGTGACTTTTCTCCCCTAAAACCAAATTGATTTACAGTATACTTGAACCAATTCCCAGTCAAATATACATAAATTTTTCAACAATGTATTTCTTGTGTGTCTACTTCTGAAATTCTATCATCTTCTGTGAATTTTTAAAACAGTTTATTGATGATATTTTCCTTTCTTTTTTTTTCTCCTTTGGATATAATTGTCATTACCTTATCATTCCTTCCATAACTCTTCCCTTTACCCCAAAAAAACTTCCATTGTAACAAACAAGTATAGTAAACTCAAGTAAAATCTGCACGTTGTCCATAGTTGAAAACTAGTGTCTCATTTTGCATTAGCTTGTTACCTCTCTACCAAGAGGTGGGAAATATAAATCATCCACAGTCTTCTGAAGTCATAATTGCTCACTTTATTGATTCTTAGCCTTTTACCTTTTTCCTTTTACATATAAATTTCTTTACATATAAATTATCCTAGTTTTGCCCATTTCATTGCATGGATTTATACAAGTCTTTCCAGTTTTCTCTGAATCTGTCTTTTTGTTATTTCTTATGTCCCACTAATTTTCCATTATATTCATATAACATAACTTGGTTAGCTGTTCCCCAGTTGATGGGTACCCTCTTTATTTCCAGTTCTTTGCTGTAGTAAGAAAAAAGTACTACTATAGATGTTTTTGTTCATGAGACCTTTCTTTCTTTGACCTTTTTGATGGTATAGGCATAGAGTGGTATTTACTTGGTCAAAGGACATGAGCTAAAATTTTTAAAATTTATTTTTATTCTGAATTTTAACAAGTGTTGAAAAAAATGGGTATTTCCATTTGTATAATGGAACAGAAAAAGAGGATTGTAATGAAATTGCGGGTTCCTGTTGTGTATAGTTTTATATTTTTTAAACATAGATACTTAATTCTCCTTGCAGCCTTTAAAATTTTTCTACTTGTTTATTATTTTTGCCTTTCTTTTATATTTTTTTTAAAGAGATGCCACAATGACCTGTTTTTTCTTCTGTCCTTTCTTTCTCTTGGCTGCCATATCCTTATCCTTCTCATCTTTACCTTTTCATCCCTTCCCCATTGGAAAACAAAAAGGAAAAATAAAATCCTTGTAACAATATGTGTAATAAAACAAATCAGATTACCACATTAATTCTTATTCTGCATCTTGAATCCATCATCTCTCTGTCCAAAGATAGGAATATTCTCCACAGCAGCTCTCTGGAATACCAATTGATCAATTAGATCAATTAGAGTTCTCAAGTCTTATAAATTGATTTTTTTATGATATTATTGTATGAATTCCTCTAGGTTTGCTAACTTCACTCTGTGTCAGTTCATACAAGTCTTAGAAGGTTTCTCTGAAACCATCCTTTTCATAATTTTTTATGGTACAATAGCATTCCATTAGATTCATATAGTATAAATTTGTTTAGCCATTCCCCAATTAATGGGTGCCCCCTTAATTTCCATGGCTTTGTCACTACAAAAAGAGTTTACTCTTGGTGGTAATTACCTATTAGTGATTTTTCTAGATCTGAAGGCATAAACAGTTTAGTCATTTTTTGGACATAGTTGCAAATTGCTTTCCAGAATGGTAGAAACAATTCTCCTCCACTAACAGCGTATTGGTGTCTATCAGAAACAGTCCTCACACACTGTGGCTGCTAATGTTCTCCAAGATCTGCCGATTTCACTCAGCATCAGTTCATATAAGTCTTTCCAGGTTTTTCTTTAGTTCACCTGTTCTTCATTTCTTATAGCACAGTAGTATTCTATTACATTCATATACCATAACTTGTTCAGTCATTCCTCAATTGATAGGCATTCCCGTGATTTCCAGTTCTTGATCCTGCCCTATTTCTTAAACCTTCCCTACCCTTTATTTCATTAATGATCTTATTTTTCCCTTTAGGATTATATTTAGTTTGCCTGATAGGTAATTCTTGGTGATCTTATCTATTTTGCTTTTTGGCACATTATATTCAGTGCTGTTGCCCAGTTCTAGCTAGTCTTTTTTATCAGGAATGATTGGAAGCCATCTATTCTACTCAAGGAACATTTTTTTTTCTCCCATAAGATTACATTCATTTTGACAGGGTAACATTCTTGGGGGTAAGCCTATGTTTTTTTGCCTTTTGAAATACTACCTTCAGGATTTTCTCTTCTTTGTTGTAGTCCCACTATAGACATCTGTGACCTGACTGCTCCCTTGTTATTTGAACATTTTCTTTCTAATTGCCTGATGTTTTTTTCTTTTACACTCTAAGTTTTGGTGAGTTACATTCCTGGGTGTTTTCAGATTGGATTTTCTGGTGATTGGTGGATTCATTCTATTTTCACTTTATCCTCTGTTTTTTATTTTTTTCCCCTAGATCTTGACAGTTTTGTGATTTCTTGAGATACGGTATAGTCTAATAATCATCATTGTTATTTTAACTATCTCTTCTTGATCTGTTTTCTAGGTCATTTTTTTGTCTAGTAGGTGCCGGACATTTTCTCCTATTTTTAATCTTTTCACTTGATTCTAATATTTGTTTTCTTAGGAAGTTCTGATATTTTTAGTCTTTTTAAGGAGTCCTTTAAGGAGGTTCAGACCAAGGTAAAGTTTTCTACCTTCTGCTTTGTGCAGCTTATTCTCTGTAGCAGGCTAAGCCTAGTTTAGTCTGGGCTGTTACGTTAGGTTTGAGATTCAGATGAAATGAGTTACTTGTGGTTTACTTAGCCATAGCAAAGGAAGGATGTTCAGAAGAGGTGGAGGACATTGAGACCAGTGAACAGGTGTGCATTGAGCCTGTAACCTTGATGTTGCTGAATGTAGTAACTTCGTTCAGCTGAAGTTGATTTTCCTGTGGTTTTCAGTTAAAAGCTCCAGGGAGCATCTTCTCCTGCCTTGACTTTAAAAAAAATTTGTTTTTATTGATATTTTCAGTTTTTTACATCATCAAAGTTGTCCCAGTGTCTTTTCCAAAGTAAAAAATTCAGCACAACTGCTGGATTTATTTAGAAAACCTGAAAACAGATGCAATGTATAACATCTCTAGACTTTTCACCTTCATAAAGGGTAGGTTAGATGTGATCTCATATCTTTTCATTTTGAGTCCTTGATCTTATAATTTTAAACATTTAAACATAATATAAATTTAACCATTTAAATATTTACTTTTTTTTTGTATGTGGTTCTTGCCATTTACATTGTTGTATGTTGTTTTCTTGGCTCTATTTACCTCACACTGCATTTGTTCTTGTAAATTATTCTATATTCTGTATTTATCACATTTTTTCTTATATCCTATTACATAGATGTTCCACAATTTATTCAACCATTTCTCAATATGTGAACATCTTTTTTTCCAGTTTTTTGCTATTACAAAAAATAATACTCTTAAGTATTTTGGTGTATATTGGAACTTCCTTCTTATCAGTGGTTTCCTTGGTGTACAACCCCAGTAAAGGAATCTCTGGTTTAAAAGATATAGATATTTTAAGTCACTTTTCATTCCTCTACCAACAATGTGTGCCTATTAGTCCACATTGCCTCTAACACTGACCATTTTTTGTCATCTTTGCCAATTTGCAGGGTGTGAGATTGAAACCCCTAAGTGTTTTGATTTGAATTTTTCTTAATATTAGTGATGTTGGAGTATTCTTTCATGTGCTTGTGAATCTTCACTGTTTTTATATTCAGGCACCAGCCACTTACATCATTGGGTAGAACCCAAGTCCCCTTAGCAAATTAAATCTTGGAGACAGTTTCCATACTTTTAAAAGAAAAATCTAGCCCATCCTGAATTGTGATTCTTCTTTCTGTTGGTTCTATTCTTACTTGTGAAATTGTTCTCCTTGAATGAGATTACCTCTAGGGATCCTTTTAATAGTATTTCTTCATTATCTTTGGGGTTTTCTTCTGTTCATTCATATTTTCCCTGATTTGGTCCCTCTCCCTATATTTGAAAGCTTCTGGTATGTATACTGGGGTTTTTATTGGCTTCCCTCTTTTAGCCACTGCAAGCTTCTGGTCATCTTTTTGTGAAGTTCTGGATTGGATGGAAGCACTTAACCTCTTTTTTTATTAGTATTCCCTTTTGTATTCTTTTTATATTCTTCTAAGAAAAAGATTTTGTCTTCTGGAGTATAGGAGAGCTAGGCTCTTCCACAGACTTTCACATCATCATCTCATCCAGAAACATGATATGAAGTGTTTTGTAGTCTTTATGGGGTGGCATTGTGGGATAAAGGCTAGGGGATATTGTGCATAGGTGCTGGCAATGTGAATCAAGGCCAGTGGAAGAACAAAGGTTTCTACTGGATCTATGTGTTCCTGGATAGAAGATAGTTCTGATGGTGTCCTGAGAGAGTAGGATGATGATAGGATGGGAAAACCTGAAGAGGACCCTTGTACTCCCTGGGTAATCTCTTGGCCAGGCAGATGGTAGTGATGGAGCCTCTGTTTAGCTTTTAAATTTATATTACCTAGATTTCACCCTGTATCACTTTATCTCTTCCCTTCCAGAGACCATCCTTTATAACAATTTTTTTTCAAAAAGAAGAGAAACATTCAGCAAAGTTTATCAGCATATTAAAAAAGTCTGATATTATATTCAGTATTTAACCCTCACAATACCCCATCTCTACAAAGGAGTGAGGGGAGGTATCATCTCATGTCTCCTCTTTGGGTCCAACTTCAACAACATTCAGTTTTGTTTTCCAGTGGTTGTTCTTTCCATGTTTTTTGTTGTAGTCATTATATACATTATTTTTCTGACTCTGCTTACTTTACTTTTTGTCATACTATGTAAGTTATTCCATACTTCTTGGTGTCGATCCTACTCATAATTGCTTATAGCACAATACTCAATTACATTCACATTCCACAATTTATTTAACCATTCCCTGGTTGATGGGAATCCACTTTGTTTCCACTTTATTACTGTAAAAAGTACTTCTATAATTTGTTGTATGTGAAGCCTTTCTTTTTTGTCAGTGACCTTTGTTGTATATACTTAGCATGGAATCTCTGGGTCAATGGGAATGAGACTTTTAGCCACTTTATCATTGGTAATGTTGTTGTTTGGTCATTTCCAACTTTCCATGACCTCATTTGGTGTTTTCTTGGCAAATATACTGGAGTGAGTTGCCATTTCCTTCTCCAGCTCATTTTTCAGATGAGGAAACTGAGGCAAACAGGGCTAAGTGACTCGCCCAGGGCCTTCTTGACTCCAGGCCTGGCACTCTACTGTACTACCTAGCTGCCACTTACTAGAAGTTATTAATAATTTCAAATTGCTTTCCAGAATATTTGTACCAACTCAGAGCTCCACCAACAATGCTTGTCTTTATATAGCTCCTCCAAACATTGACTTTTCCCATCTTTGGGAAAGTCTTTGCCAGTTTACTCTGTGTGAGGTAAAACCTGAGAGTTGTTTGGAATTTACTTTTTTCTTATTATTGGTAATTTGGAGTATTCTTCAGTCTGGTTATTCATAGGTTGAAATTCTTTTAGGGGAAACCATTTGTTTATATCCTTTGACCACTTGTGTGTATTGAGGGATGGGTTTTGGTCTTACATATTTCTGTTAATTGTCCATATATCATGGATATCAAATCCTTATAAGAGATATTTAATGCAAAGATTTTTTTTCCCCATTCAGCTACTTCCCTTCTTATCCTCAATGGATTAATACTGTTTAAGCAGGTTTTCAATTTAATCTGATCAGAATGATTTATTTTATCTTTTATAATTTTCCTCTTTCTCTTATTTTGGAATTCACTGTTGACCCATAGCTGTGAAAAGTATATGATTTAATTCTCTTCCAGTTGTTTTATGGTATGATATTTAACATTCACATTATCTATCCAATTTGAATTTGTTGTAGACTGCTGTGTAAGATGTTCTATTATTGTTTTGTTATTTCTTTTTTGTTGTTGTTGTTTTCTTCAGTGAATTCTTTTTTCATATTATTTTTTAATTTTTATTTTCTTTATTTATAAATGTTCTACAATCACTTCCTTAAAATTAAGATTTTATCCCCCCACACTTTCCCCTCCTACCCCCTTCCCTCCCCATGACAGCATACAGTTCTGTATAGGTTCGACATATACTTTCCTATTGAGCATATTTTCACTATAGTGATGTTATGTAGTCAGACTGACATAAGTGGAAGAAATCACATAACAAATCAAAACATAGTACACTAAAACCCACACACATGTTTTGTTATTTCTTCCAGACTTTTCTCTGGTTTTCCCCACAGCGGTTAACTTTTGGGAGTCCTTTCTTAGTTAATTTATCTTTTCAGGTTTATTGAATACTGGGTTATTGAATTAAATTGTTTCTGACTTTCATACCAGATGAGTTTGATGATTGTTGCTTTATGAGGTAGTTTGAGTCTTGACATGGTATTCCTTTTTTATTCTTACATTTTTTTCATTATTTCCCTTCATATTCTAGATCAGGGCTTCTTAAATTTTTTCCACTTGTGACCCCTTCAGTGCTTCTTAAACTGTGGTTGTGAACCCATATGGGGTTGTTTAAGAAGCACTATTATAGTTTCCTCCAAATGAATTTTATTATATCTATTATTGTAGAGTATCTCTTTGGTATTCATTATATATCATTATATCTGTGCTAGTACTTTGGAACTAGTGTCATTTTTATTATATTAAACATTGAATATCCTTCCAGTTATTTAAGTTGCTTTTTAATTTCTTTAACAAGAATTTTGTGCTTTGGAAAACTGACTCTAAAATGTTTTGCGTATTTTGTAGTTTTTTGCCTTTATTGCCTTTCATTTTGTTACTAGTATATAGGAATGCTGTTGATTTTTGGGAGTTTTCTTTTGTAGCCTGCAACTTTGCTAAAACTATCAATTGACTCAATTCCTATGCCGATTTTGCTAGGATTTTCTAAGTAAACAATTATGTTAAAAGTAAATAGAGAAAGTTTTGTCTCCTCTTTGCTTATCTCAATATCCTTAGTTTTGTTCTTTTATCTTATCCTTAGTTTTGTTCTTTTATCTTATTACTATTGCTAGCATTTCTAGAACTATACTAAGTCACAGCATAGAAAGGGGTCATTCTTGCTTTGCTCCTCTATTGGGAATGCTTTTAATGTATCCATGTTGCCTGTAATTCTTACTTTTTAAATCTTTTGTTTTAGATACTTAAAAAAATCATATTTTTAAAAAAGCTTTCACTATACCTATATTTTGTAAGATTTTTTGGGTTTTGTTTTGTTTTTAACATGAATATGAGATAAACATGTGATTTGGATATTATTTCAGTGAAACCCTAATTCCATGGACTCTCTTTTGTCCCATTCCTCTCCACCCCTTCCTTCCAATTTTACCACCTTTCTGCAGTTTTAGTGTTTTATCTACTGATTTCTTTTTTTTAAAATTTAGTTATCTAATTTTTTACCCTTTTTTTCTTCTCTCAATTATGTGGTTATTTAAAAATCCCCTCCCCTTCAAGTTATTTTTGTTTATTAGTTTTTCTTTTTCTAAGAAAGATTTGTGTATACCTTGTTCTTTTTATTAATTATCTTCTCTTTATGTCTATTCTGAACTTTTACCCTTTGGTTTATGGTCTATGTATTGATTTATTCCTTAATCTCCTTATTTTCCTTATGGAATTAGAGTTTTTGTAATACCAACTTTGAACTTCCTTTTCTAACCAATTTTTGTTCACATCTTTATAGATAGGCCTTGCCTTCATAATCTCTTTTTATATTATGCATCACTCATAGAAGTATCAATTTGTAAGAGAAGTGATGAGGATAGAAGTATTGCCTCATAGTTGAAATTACTGTGTCCTAAATCTTGCAGTATAATTTTACCTCTTTCCCTTTCTGTTATTGTCCTTCCCATTTGCCAAGTAGTCAGTGTCCTCCCACCCTTCTAGGTGCTAGTTTGATTCCCTCTTTTCTGAGAAAGAATGTTGTCCTTGGAGACACAGTATTCTTTCAGATTAAATCCATGGTTGGTTTCCATCTTTCCTTGTAGTGCTCTTTACTTGGACTCCTTCAATCCAGACCGAGATATCTGCCTTTTTCATTCCCTCATTAAAAGCTTTCCCTTTTGATATTTCTGTCACTCTCCCTTACCCTTCCTGTTCAGACTCTACAAAGTTAGAACTTCTTTTTGTTGTTTACTCATAGACTTGATTAGTGTATATCAGATAGTCTCTCTTATCCTCTACCTCTCCTCCATTTATGTGCCCTAACATTCTGAAATTTAGTCCCATGGAATATGTTGGTTCACCAAGAGGGCTGCCTCTATCATTATTTTTATTTCTTTAAATTCTGCTTTTATCTTTATCCTTCTGCATCCTTTTGAAAATCTCTTAAAAGTCTTGCTGTTTATTTCTTTAAATTAGTAGGTCAGTCTTTTTCTTTCTGTACTTAATCTTTCTTTGCCTTTACATTTGCAGATCTTTTACCTAGCGGCTTGCAGTGTTGGAATTGTTAAGCTTAATCAGAGGGTTTTGTTTTAGAGTTTGAAATACAAGATTTTTTTCTGGAAGTGATCAATATAGTTTTTCATTTGATGCTTTCTTTTTTGCATTCAGAAGTTCTGGGTAGTTTTCTTGCACTATGCTCTGTATTATGGTGTGGGGTTTTTTTCCCCATTGTTCAGTGTTCTTTTAGGAGATCTTTGATCCTTAGGTTGTCTCTGTGCAGGTTGTCTTTGAAAATTACAATCTTTTGCTCATATAGAGATCATGTTTTGTTTTAGCATTATTGCTCTGTGCTTCCCTTACTCATGATTGTTCTTTATCTAAGTATATTTGTATTTCATATCTATTTTTCTCTCTTTTGCCTCTTAGGAGAGTCTCAGTTTTTCTATTCTGTTAATTATTCCATAAATTCTGACATTTTTTCCCTTCTACTTCTCTTATGGTTTCCATTCATCTTTTGAATCATTCTGAAACATCTTGTTGTGGTTCCACACTCCCTCTGGAATTTCAAGGGACTCTGTTTCATCAGGCATTAATTTAGTTTCTTTTGTCTTAAAATATTTCTTTGAGAAGTTTGTAATCTTTTTGAGGTTTTAGTATGAATGTTTCCTTCTAATTTTAGTATTTTTGTTGATTTGTCTGCTTGTTTTCCGAATTTCTAATGGAATTTTTTTCATCTTGAAATTTTTGGTGGCTTTATCCTTTTTCATGTTTTCCTTTCACTCACTTTCTGACTCCTCTCCCTTTGATAGTCAGAATACTTTCAAGGCTGGAATGCAAAACTGCCTCAGCCTTCTCCCATGTAGTAGAGCAGAAGTTAATGTTTGCTTCCTGGCAGAATTCCTATGTCTGACTTGTGTGCCCTTGTCATTGTGTGGCATTGGGGAGGAAGTACTGCTAAAATTGCCTTAAGGGTTAAGAGTTCCGTAGCAGTCATCCTACTTTCTTCTCCTGTGCATTCAGCTCTAATTGCTCTACCTCTAGTGTATAATTCCTCTTGTATTTTTTTTTGGGTGAGTTATTGAGAGAAGATGGAGAAAATGTCTAGTCTTGTTGATTTTATGACCTGGAAGTCCCATTTGCATCATTTAGATGTTTATTACGTGTCTTTAGCTTACCTTTCTAAGTATGTTACACATTGCTCTCCATGATGCTATATATTTCTGCCAAACCAGCCTTCTTGCTGTTCTCCATTTACTACATTCCATTTCCTGTTTACATTCTCTTGGACTGACTGTTCCTCATGCCTGAAAAAATACCCCATCTAACCTTCTATTGGAAGTCTCTACTTGGGAGTAACCTGTTCCCTCAGAAATGATTTTGGATCATATATATATATATATACACACACACATATATATATATATATCTACACACACACACACATATTTATTTATTTATTTACATATTTATTTGTTTATATAATGTGTGTGTATATACATACACATACATACA
Source organism: Potorous gilbertii (assembly GCA_028658325.1). Taxonomy (NCBI): domain Eukaryota; kingdom Metazoa; phylum Chordata; class Mammalia; order Diprotodontia; family Potoroidae; genus Potorous; species Potorous gilbertii. Next base: position 435,497,425 of record CM053769.1, on the reverse strand, counting down.
TACATTACACACACACACACACACACACACACACACACACTGTAGCACCAACATGACATCTGCAACACCTATGGTGGCCATGCCAGCGTAATTCTGAATTGCAAAATGTAACAGATTCTCCACATGGAAGATAGAACCAAAACATTTATTTAAACACCAGAAAGCTAAATCCCAAAATAAGAAAGCCAAATTCATATTCTATACACAGTAACAATGCAGGGGGTACCACCATCCCCAAGCCTTCCTACAAAGGAACACTCACAGCTCACTACCTGCTTTCTTTCTCTCCCTCAGCTCTAACTGCTGCATCCAACTTTGTCTCAGCTCTACTTCACCTTTTGTACTCCAACCCTTCCTGTTCCGCCCATTTGGCAAGCTCTACCCACCAATCTCATGTGATTCAGGCTTCCATGTGACTCAAGCAGGTTGCATGGACCTATTAATGGATGGGAAAAATCTTCCCATAATGCAAAAAAAAAAAATTAACAATATGCACACATATAATTTTTTTTCTTTTTTACTTTCCAAGTTGTGTATACCCTTCTTCCTCCCAAATATAATGTAAGCTCCTTGAGAGAAGAAAAATGTTTTATTTTATTTATTCTGCTTGGTACATAGTAGGTACTTAATAAATGCTTATTAAATGAATGAATCTTTAATCTACTTTAAACAGGATATGTATTGTTTTAATTAAATGTAAAACTCTTGGCTTGAGCCTCTTAAAGAGCAATGATCAATCTTGTCTCTGTTGCACTAACTGTAGTTTTCCCACAGTACCATGTGAAATTTAGTGTTTAATAAAGGTGTTTTGATGAGGTGGTGGGGGTGAAATGAGATATAAAAGGGATTTTTTGGGAGATGGGAAGAAGAGGTAGGCAGGAAAGGGACAGTGGAAAGACTGGTATTTTAGACCTCTTTTTTGAAAATGTAATTTTAATTGAGATAGTTTGAATTTCATGTCAGTATCAACATTTTAAAATAAGTTTTGTTGGAAAAATTTTAACATTACCCAGGTATAGCACAGTCTCCAGTATTGAGCAGTTTTTGAGGGAAAGTGATTACACTTTGTTCTGTTCCTTGTAATCTCCGCAAAGGAAATAAACTGAGTTGTATGAAAATACAGGTAACGTTGTTAAGCACACATGTACATGTCATTCTTTCTCTCTCTCAGAGGCACCATGGATACTGCTGGCCATAGCCTTGTCCTCCTGCAGCAGTTGAATATGCAGAGGGAATTTGGTTTTCTCTGTGATTGCACAGTTGCCATTGGAGATGTTTACTTCAAAGCTCATCGAGCCGTGCTTGCTGCTTTTTCTAACTATTTCAAAATGATATTTATTCACCAGACTAGGTAAGGATATAAATATTTACGTATTTATTTATTCATTCATTGATGTTTTTTGTTGTTTTTTTTAAACACAACTGTCACTTCCTTTAAGCCCTGTACCCCCAAAGGATCTTCCCTTATAGCAAAGGACAAGTTAAGGACAATAAGCCATCACAGCAAATGCATCTGATAGTGTGTGCCATATTTTCTACCTTTAGTCTACCACTTCTCTACCAAGAGGAGGAAAGTATGTATCACCATACGTATTTTGCAGGTAAGGATATGTTTTTGCAAATCAGAACACTTTTTAATACTAGAGATCATTAGAATTCTACCATAATGCTTTACCTTATGATGTGAACCTTAATGTGGGGACTGCCTTACTTAGTAAAATTATATTATCAGTTTTTTAAAGAACAATCTGTTTGTCATATCAGTAACTAAAACTTGATTCCTTCACTCTCCAATGGAGTCTAATATAGACATGCCTTTTGAGTTCTACTACATAATTAATTATGTTATATGATACAGTTCTGTTATAATAGTTATGGTAACACCTTGCATTCAGATGAACGCTTTCAGAAGGAGCTTAAAGTGCTTCATATATGCTATCTCTTGTTCTTCCAGCATCTTTTTTATGTAGTAGCTATATATTAATTCTTTCACCAGTAAAATGTGAAAAATGACTTCCAAAGAAATAAAGAAAGTAACTTATATAGCAGTAATTCTCTATGATTACAAGTAAGTTTTGCTTCAGAGCCAAAGTTTTTCATACCTATACAGACACAGCTAGGTGTAGTGGATAAAGTACTGGGCTTGGAGTCAGGAAGACCTGAGTTCAAATCTGGCCTGACATACTAGCTGTGTGAACATGGGCAAACCACTGTAATGTCTTTGCCAAGAAAATACCAAATTGAGGTTATGAGTAGTCTGACACAATTGAAATTACTGAACAGCAGCAACAAATATGTATACACACAGACACAGAGAAACATTTATACAATCACATGCACATACCTCAAAAGGATATGATTTAATTTTAAGATACATTGAAAGATGGAGGAGGGAGGAGAGTTTGGAGGAAGGAGGAGAGTTCTTATAAAGTCCAGTGTTGAAAGTCTGGATCCAAGCCTCTGACACATACTGTCTATGTGACCCTTGATAAGGGATTTAATTATCAATTTCAATTCATCCCAGTTTGGCAGTGTTATGAGTTTTGAGTATGTTATGGTTATGAGTAAAGTAAAGAAACCTTGTGTGAAATGGAGAATTAATTTCACAGTATCACTGTTTCTTGGTGATAAATCCATATGCTCCTAGATTTAGGCAGAAGGCACTACAGAGGTCATCTAGTCTAACTCTCTCATAGAGGTGCAGAAGGGGAAGTGACTTCCTCAGGATCACATAGGTAGTAAGTGGCAGAGCCAAGATTTGAAGCCAGGCCTTCTGAGTCTAAATCTAATGCTCTTCCTTTTCATTGTGTGCTGAATCCGTATTATTAGCTGCTTTTAGCAGTGTCTAGCATAGAATACCTTTTTTATTTTAGAAGTAGGACCTTCAAATGAGCCTTCTAGGAGAGATTTTTATTTTCAAAAGATTTTTTTTATTCTTCATCATGAAATCATACTTTTCACATATACCTTTAATGATTGGTCCTTAAAAAAACAAATTTGGCTTTGATTGTAGTCTATAGGTATCCTTTTTTAAAATGTATTTTTATTCTGAACTCAGACACCAAATGAAATGAACTTTTCCATATCCAGGGTGTTTCAAAAGTCTTAGTGTAGTTTTAAGCCTTAATTGCTTACATTAGAACAGAAAAAGATATGTGTATGTGTATGTATATATATTTATGACCTTACTGTTTCATACATATATATTACATATATACATTTATATACACATACACACATATATACATGCACACATGCACACACATATACATATACACATATATATACAGAGAGAAATAGTATTCAAAACTGTCCTGCTTACCTGGCTTTCTTTTTGGTATTCATTTTTCTTCTCTCCATTTTTTAAAAATCCTAGGGAGGTTTTTAAGATTCTTGAAATACAGACTTTAATTGTATAACTAGCAAATCTTAATTAATAGAATTAAGTTGTGTAAAAGATATTATCCTGAAAATGTACATTTGCTATCAGAAATGAGAGTGAATCAGTTACAAAATAATAGAGAGAAATCATAGATACATAATTTAACTCTGTACTAGTACCTACAAAATGTTGAAAAGAGAAGGGCTTTCATTGATCTTCTTTGGAGGATTTATGGCAGACCTGTGCAACATATAGCCCACCAAAGGATTTTGAGCTGTCTGCAAAAAATATAGAGAATGTAAAACAGGCCTCTACAGTGTACTGTCTGCTGGTCACTTCAGTGGGCTGAAAGTGGTCCGTGGGCTGTATCTTGTACATGCCTGATTTATGGGAAGATAAAGATTCTCATAGGAGCAGGTGTGACCCACATCAATGAAATCAGTAGGTCTGTTGAATAAATGACCTCTTATAACTGGCATAAAAACTACTCCCAGCAGACCATGTTGAAGGGTGTGGGCCAAAGCCAGAATGGGGTTTGTTGGGCTAGGTCTTGTAGATACCAGGATTCCAGGAGCATAAGAGCATGTTGATACACAGTGCAGATAAACACCTACTTCAGGAAAATCAATTCAAGAAGTAAATAGGGACCTCATGAAGACCAAAAGTAAGTCCACTGGTGGCATCATACCTTGACCAACAACAGTCCTTTAGTCCTTTTCTGTTAACATTTCATTTGGGGATGTGAGAGGACAGCTTCCCACAGTTTTTAGGTATCTTATTAATTTCTTTCTATTACTTGAATGCTAAATTGACCTACAAAGATTAGATATTTTGTGGGGTTTTTGAAAATACTTTTTCTAAGTTATTGAATACATTTTCTAAGTTATTGTATACATTTATTTGTTTACCTTATATCTTAGTGGGATGTTGGTATAGGTAAGCAATAAAGCACTGAGTCAGGAAACCTGGATCCAAACCTTTGATCTGTACAATGCAAGTTACCTCACCTGTCAAGTGCCCCACAGAATACAATTGCAGAACAGTTTCTGGATTTGTATTGGTAAAGAAAATGTCTTCCCTGGAAATAACCTATACCAGTGCAATCATAAGTCTGAGCAAACACACACACACACACACACACACACACACACAATCACAGGACACATATATATCATCACAGGTAGATAATTTAGAGACAGAAATAAGTCCAGTATAATAATTATTAACATTTTCCATCTGTATACCCTACCTTCAGTTTTGATTTTTTAGAACCAGAAACATGACAGTGATAGCAAATAAATGAAGAATTGTCAGTGGGACCTGAAAGTGATAAGTATAAATTCAGGTTACTCTATCTAGTGAGATCCCTAAATGTAGTATGATTCTAAAGAGGTACCTTTAGTTTAACATTATGTCATTTTATCAAAGTAACTATGTTAAACATAGGGCAGAACAGTTGTCTACTTTGACAAATTTAATTTTGTGTTGTTTTCTTTTAAACAGTGAATGCATAAAAATACAACCAACTGACATCCAACCTGATATATTCAGCTATTTGTTGCACATTATGTACACTGGGAAAGGGCCAAAGCAGACTGTGGATCATGGCCGTTTGGAAGAAGGGATTCGATTTCTTCATGCAGACTACCTTTCTCACATTGCCACAGAAATGAACCAAGTATTTTCTCCAGAGACTGTGCAGTCTTCAAATTTGTATGGGATTCAAATCTCAACCACACAAAAAACCACAACCAAGGAAGGGCTAGAGATGAAAGAAAACCCTTCCAATAGCAGTGGAAACAGAAGCGTTGCCCAGGGTGACCACCCACAGTTACAACTCTCTCTTGCTATTGGTCTAGATGATGGCACTCCAGACCAGCAGATATCTCATGCTTCTTCCCAGTCAATGGAGGAGCTCCAGAAGCCACCAATATCTATCAAGCAAGAAAGGTGCGACCCTGAATCTGTTGTTTCTCAGAGTCACCCCTCACCTTCTTCAGAGGTAACAGGTCCAACTTTCACTGAAAGTGGCATCAAAATTCACTTGTGCCATTACTGTGGGGAACGCTTTGATTCACGTAGTAACTTACGAGAACATCTCCACACTCATGTGTCTGGGTCTCTTCCTTTTGGTGTCCCAGCCTCCATCCTTGAAAGTAATGACCTTGGGGAAGTACATCCAATCAGTGAAAGCAGTGAAGCTCTTAGTGAGTGTCACCGGCTCAACACCTTCTTTGTCAAAGAAAATGAGCAGCAGCCTGACCACCCAAACCGGGGCACCATGGAACCGTTACAGATCAGTCAGCTGTCTCTGATCTCCAAAGACACAGAACCGGTGGAGTTAAACTGTAACTTTTCTTTCTCGAGAAAAAGAAAAATCAACTGTACTATCTGTGGTCATAAGTTTCTCCGGAAGAGCCAGTTGCTGGAACACATGTACACACATAAAGGTAAACCTTATAAATATAACCGGTGTCGAAGTTTTGGTAATACAGTGGCCCAAAGATTTCAGCCATATTGTAACAGCTGGTCTGAGGGCCCTCTGAAAAGTTCGAGCTTTTCTCAAGAACACCTAGATTCATCGTGCACTTTAGAGTCTGATTTCACACAAGAAAATGTGGATACCATCCTAGTAGAGTAGCTATTTTTCTCTTAAAACAGCATCATTAGTTTTGAAAATAAGGGAGGAAATTATATAATAGTTTTTATTTGCAATTCCAACCTCCCAGCCCCCTTTTAGTATTATTGGATTGTTCACCTCCTCATCCAAGATTTTAAAAGCCAAATAGATTTCATTTCCAAAGTGGTAAGGTTAATTTGAAGTCACCATTGCTCTTGATAACAATACAATAATGAATTGACTAATTTAAAGGCAAACATTCCATTAATTAACTAGATAATTCCTTAGAAATCAGCTAAAATAGTCAAACAGAATTCAGGAATTTGTTTATTAGTTGTTATTCCAGAATGTAGGATTTTAAAAATTGTCCTATGGAGTTTGAAGTGGATGCATTATGTTATTAAAGGGCATTCAGAGCCTCACTATTGGTTAATATCTCACATCAATCACAAGTCTATGAAGAAGATTTCATAATGTTTTCATTATATACAAAATAAGCAATTATTAAATAAACATGCTAAATATAAAAAATCAGAATTGGGTACTGAAATGTAATCTTCATTAGTTTTGAGTATGATTTTTAAATTACTTTTTAAAACTCCCAATCTTAAAACATAATGATATGAATTATAAAGATTAAAGCATAATAGATGTAGAGCCATCTTCTCTTAGTCTCAAAATACTCACCCACACAACAAAGATAATATTAATTTTTTAAAATAGTTTTTCAGTTTATCATTTATTTTGTCCCAACATTAAGAAATTAAATTCAGTATTCCCAGACCATGTCTAAAACTTGTGGTATTACTTTCCCATTCATAAGTTAATGTGCCTCCCATTTCTAATAGTACTCTTCCCAAGACTACGACAAAACTAACATTATCAGAGGGGATGATTCATTTTGCTTCTCTGACTAGTCTTGTAAACTTGAGTTATTAGAATGCCAAAGGATAGAGTCTAGTTAACTTATTTCTTCTATTATTAAAATATAGAATTCCAAAACAACCAAAGGTTGTTGGTAGTGACTTGTGATTAAAACTGAAACAAAAGAAAATAATAGATTTGTTTAAACTTATTTATTGCATAGTCTTGTTCCCTTAGTGTACCATGACACTTGCCTAGCCTTTAGTAAGGAGAAAACTATACCAACTAGTACTGACACAGATGATTTTTCAGGGAAAGTATTAAATTTAAAGGAATAAGCTTTTTCCAAATGCTGATTAAAAGAAGGCAAGGCTCCAGTGAGCTTTTTGGGTTCTAGGTTGATACTTAGGGAACCACAACTGAGTGTCTCTTGGAGAGTTGTGGGATTGCTTGTTTGGGATGTGAAACAAAGTAAATTAATCTTCGGACTTCAGGCCACAACTGGCCACATTTGGTCATAAGTGTGACCATAATTTATTTTAAAATGATTCATACTTTAAAGTGTAATTATGCTTCCCTTTAAGAATATAACTTGTCTGTTTTTTTACTTTATTTCTTTAATTCTTCCCCCTATCATTGATATAGGTGACTGAATAGGAAGTAGATAGTTAAATAGTGGGCATTAGGTGTATCCATCTTATGTATTGTTGGGCATCGAGCTAGAGGAAGGAAGAATGAGAATATAGGGGGAGGGTTGCCAGACATCCTAGCCTTGCCCCCAAGCAATCTCAGATTGAAGAACATTGATTTAAAGATGTTCATTTTGATTTGTTTGGATAGTTTTAAGAGAAATGTTGGTTGGCTAAAATGCAAAGAAAGTCTGTATGTATGGTCTTTCCTTAATCCTCATGCTATCTCTCTGTTTTAGGAAGTGGAAAAGCACTACTAACTCCATTTTACAGAAAAAATCCCAAAACCTGAATCCCAGAGGTCAAGTGGTGGTGGTGTGGGAATTGAACCCAACCTTCATTTGTTCATTTATTCATGCCTAGATACATATATACATACATGCATTCATTCATTCATTCATTTGTTTAGTGAACTTTTGTAAAAGCGCCTTCTGTGTGCCCAACACTATGTTCTAAGTCTGGTGTTATTATAATAGACACAAAGACTGGCAAAGAAAGATGTTTTCAAAAAAAAAATCAGTGAAATAATTTGGGACTTCATTTTGTCTTCTTCCACATAGGGGTGCAATATCAACGTACTTCATGGGAACATAGTGGAATCAATTCAGTAAAGAATTTGAAGTTCTTCAAATACATAGTGCTATATCAACTGGGTTTTTTTTTGACCTATAATTCATCAGTATAGGAAACTCCACTGAATTCAGATCAGTAATTTGTTTATGACTTAGAACCTTTGAGGGTTGCCTGTGGTCAGACAATAAGTGTCAGAGTCTAGGCTTGAACCTGGATCTGCCTAACTCCAAGGCTTTCTGACTATCTGTTCTGCCACTGGTAATAAGCATTACTGCATTATTAAACAAATACAATACACAGATGTCCTTTATGAATCATCTTTAGAAATCTCCACTGTCACTTTCCAGACCTTAAATATAGTGGGTTCCTTGTCTTGCATTTACCATCTGCTAGCTCAAATGTGACAGCTGTGGATCCAAGCTGATTCCAGGAAAATGCTGTATTTTTCAGAGATGTGGGTTATGATGTAATAGTATTTTTTTTTTTAAATCAGGTAGACTGTGTCTGATAGTTATTATGGATTTTTTCAGTATTCAAAGAAAGTTGATTTCATCTGCCTTACAAGGAGACTCAGAACTTTCTGATTTATAATTGTCCAAATTATTATTTCTCCTCTGCTCTTGTGTTTTCCTGTCCTTAAAAATTATCAGAGAAATGCCTACTTCACAGGTATTATGAGGATTAACGTGTGAAACTGTCAAAGTGCTCTGTCTTGCTAGTCCAACGTGCAGGAGACCTTTGCTGTTGCTTTCCTCTGTTCTTTAACTAAATATGGAACTTCACTATTTCAGGCCTTTGTAACATGGAAATTCTATAGCTTGTTAAAAGCTTCCTCATATGAGGCATCAAAGTTGAGGAGTGAATGCCTAAAATCTGAGACTTAGGATATATCATATGAATATGCACTTCAGATGGGTTCTAGCATCACTAAAAACCAGCTAATTTCAGCTTACTACCCTGTGAAAACACACTGAAGAATAAGGGGAAAACCCTTTATTTTCGAGGTAATACAAAAGAGAAAAGGAAAAAAAAGATAATGAAACATTAGTTCATGTCCTTTTTTATCCATGCTAAAGCAAGACCTCAAACAAGGTCAAAGGAAATATAGTAATCTTGGAATGGTACTATTTAAGTATTAAAAAAAGCCTTTTTGCTTAGGCAAGTTCTTGATGTTGAAACTGAAGACTTGAGTGTCGTTTTTGGTAGTAATTTAGATAAAAATACAGACTGTGTGAAGAGCATTAAAAAAACCCCACCTAGTTTAGTCTTTGAGTCTTTGTATTTTCAAACTATAAATGTAGCTGTATAGTATTTTCTTATGACCATTGACTTTAAAATTCTTCATACCAAAATCCATAAATGATTATTCTGTGATATAAATCTGTGTTTGTACAGTTGGACTTTAGGGGGAAATTATTGTGAGGTTATCAGTCTTTCTCCCCAACCCTCCTCTCCCAAGATGGAATCTTAAGTACCAGAAAAGCAAAGCCCATGATTTTTCAAGGCTAGTAGGAGCCCCAATCTATTACGCTTTACTTGGTATGTGTCTGTGAAGCATCCTGCACACCTAGGCTGATGTTCATCCAGCTGCATTTTTTTTCCTGTTACTGAATCATCTCTGTTGTGTGCCTATTGTTTTGTCAAGTAGATAAAATATCATCTGGAGGCATTTTAAAAAATACTTGGATGGCAAAACTTGCATAGTTAAAAAAAAAAATAAAGCCTCCATAAGAGAGCTTTCAAGGCACAGGTAATACATAGAACATAGAGTAGACCAGTGCCAATAATAAATACACTGTGTTATTGCATGACAAAGTTAGGTAATTCAATTTATAATAAATTCAAAATGTTTAGAATACCTGTTCCTTTAAAAATAAAACTGTCATGTTTTGATTGGAATGGAAGCGATTGCATTTTCATGTATTTTATCAAGAAAAAATAAATTTGTGTGACAGTTTAAAAGAGTGTTTGATTGTGCTTGTTTTCATAAATATTCAATTTATGAAACATGTTCAAGAAACAGATGGATTGTGATAAACTTTAAAGTTTTTTCACTTTTTTGAATATTCAGCTTATTTAAGCATACCTTAATATGCAGAAGTGAAAAAATTGGGCAGGTGGTCTGTTTGCATTTACTCATTGACACTTTGTATATCAGCTCAGGAACTGAAGTTGTTTGACTCTCACAGGTAGCCCCCATCTTTCATGTGAATTGATAAATACTTGTAATTCCAGTACAGACAGGGTTGTGGATTTTTAAAAGAATCTCCTATATTCTTTATGACCCACATGAAGTTATAGGAAATCATTTTTTTTTATTCTCAGCATAACTTTCTCTTCTGCTGTCCTTGGTTGGCTGGTCATTCAGCTGATGTGTAATTTGAGATTGTATACTAAATTTAATAAAACAAGCACACCTTAGAGATATTGAAGGTTCTGAATATTGCAAAAAAGTGAGTCACAAACTTTTTGGTTTTCTAGTGCATATAAAACTATGCTTACGCTATACTGTAGTCTTTGAAGTATGCAATAGTATTATGTCAAAAAAAGTACATACCTTAATTTAAAAATATTTTATTGCTAAAAACTGCTACCCATCATCTGAACCTTCAGTGAGTCATAATCTTTTTGCTAGTTGGGGTTGGGGGGAGGTCTTGCCTCAGTGTTGATGGCTGCTGACCGATCTGGGAAGTGGTTTCTGAAGGTTGGGGTGGCAGTGGCAATTAAGATAAGACAACAAAGAAGTCTACAGGATTGATTTACTCTTCCGTCTTTCATGAAAGATTTCTCTGTAGTATGTGATGCTATTTAATAACATTTTACCCATAGTAGAACTTTTTTCTAAATTGGAAAGTCCTCCAAAAACCTTTCTGCTACTTTATCAACTAGGTTTATGAAATACTCTTCAGTATTACTATGTCTCAGGGAATAGGGAGGCCCAAGGAGAGGGAGAGAGATGGGGGAATGGCTGGTGGGAATGATCAGAACACATAAAACATTTATGGATTAAGTTTGCTGTCTCATGTGGGTGTGGTTCATGGCACTCCAAAACAATTACATTAGTAACATCAAAGATCACTGATCACAGATCACCATATCATATACAATAATAATGAAAACATTTGAAATATTGTGAAAATTACCAAAATGTGATACAGAGATATGATGTGAACACATATTGTTGCAAGAATGGAGCCCATAGACTGGCTAGATGTAGGATTGCCACAAAGTCCTTCAGTTTGTTAAAAACACAATAACTTCAAAGCACAATAAAGTGAAGTGCAATAAAATGAGGTTTGCCTGTATTAATAAACCAGATGAAATGGAGAAGGTATATATTAAGAAATAGTGTAATTAATGTTGAAACCAAATACAGATGTGTTTGGCATACTGTTTTAAACCAAGGTTAAGGAAGAAAAACCAAGAGTTAATGTGTTTTAAATTTATTTTATCATGTGGGATCATAGTTACTTAAAGCAAAACTAAAAACCTTTTATTTAGCTCTGCTTAAAGACTAATTTTTAGTTTACAGCAATGTCTAGTAAAACTTGTCTTCATAACCCTTTGGTGATCATTCTTTTGTGTTGGATAACATTGTGTTAGGCTGGTGGAGTGGGTAGAGAGCACTGTACTTAAAGTCAGGGTGACGTGAGTTCAAATTCAGCTTCAGACTAGCTGTGTGACCCTGGGCAATTCACTTAACCCTAAATGCCTCCAAAAAGGAAAAAGTAATCTACTTTGGTCATTCTTTTCCATTCCCTGTGCTCCTTCTACCCCTAAACAATAATACTCCAGAAACTTGAAATGAAAACTTCATAATGAATATTAATTTACAAGCATTTATTATGCATCTACAATGTGCAAGGGTCTGTATTGTAATCAAGCTTTAGAGGCAAAAAAAACAAGTTTGATCGCAGCCTTAAAGGAGTTTACATTTTATCAGAGAAACAACATGTACACAGATAAAATACACAGTGAGAGGTAAGATCGTAGTAATAGACAAAGTGGCTATTGAATGAGGAAGACGTGGCCTCAAATTCCATCTCTTAACAAGTCTGGGTGACCTGGGGAAGTCATTTAATCTTTTAGTGATATAGGCATTTCTCAAAGTTATAGAGCAAATGCTGATCTTCTTTGGTGGAGGGAATTCTTACTAGGAGTTCCCCATAATCAATTAAATTCAGGTTCTGTCCAAAAATATACAAAGTAATTTGTGTGTATTTGTATTGCTGGGGATCATGGGGAAGGTAGTGGGGAAAGGCATTAGTAGCTAGAAGAGATCAGGAAAGGCTTCTTAGAGGGGATGTCATTTAATCAGTCGGTCTCTCTTCTATATTGCGACTTTCCACTTCGCAGTTTTGATATGTTGTGAGGTGGCATAAGAAATTAAATAGGAGTTTTGTGGAAGCTGCAGACGATATGCAAAGACCAGCAGACAACACAGAGCCTTTGACCAAATACTTAACTCAAATTTTACAATAAGGTACTGTAAACCATCCATAAAAGAAAAAAAAATTCACACTTCTCTGGTACAAAGGAAGTTCAAAAAATTTTACGTGAATTCCAGATTGCACAGGCGCTGTGCCCCTTACCCCTTGATGTGGAAGGAATAACTGTATTAAGGGCCTGCTACGTGCAGGTGTGCTTAAATGCTGGAGAAATAAAGGAAGCAAAAGACAGGCTCTGTCCTCCAAGAGCTTACAATCTAACAGGGAGAGAACACGCAAACAAATATATACAAAGCAATATAGAAGATCAATAAGAAGTAATTAATAGAGGGAAGTCATTGGAATTAGGGATTGGGAAAGGCTTCCAGTAAAAGATGGGATTTTAGTTGGAACTTAAAGATGGGGCAATCAGTCATTGGAGGAGAGGAAGGGTAGTGTTCTGGACATGGAATTTGAGTCAAGCTTTGAAGGAAATTAGGGATTCTTGGAATTCATAGAAAGGAGGGAGCAGGTTTAAGGCATCTAGGACCCGAGAGGGCCACTTTGACTGGACTGTAGAATATGAATGGGGAGTAATGTGTAATAAGCCTGGAAAGGTAGATCAGATAAGGAAAGGCTTAGAAATGACAAAACAAGCAATTTGCACCCTCAGTTATCATGGAAATCAGATGAAACCTATGAAAGCACAGCCTTGAGCTTTGGAATCTTTTGTTCCCTTTTATCTCACAGCCAAATCTGCTGTAAAGTGTTCTCTGAACATTTGAACTATGCTAAATTGGAACCAGTTACTTAGAGATGGCTAAGCAGTGAGGTAATTTTGATAGTTTTTAAAAGTTCGTAATCTGCCTGTTCCTCAAAGCCTAGAAAGGTTAAGTGATTTGTCTGTGATCCCAAAACCTAGGGTCTGAGACTTGAACATAATTTTATTTCATATTTTGAAGAGGACCTCTTTGTGAGCTAAGATTTTAGTAAGAAGTAAGATTAAATTTCAGTCTCAAAAAGGTACTGAATTCAGTAAACAATAGAGAGGTGTATGATAGTAGGACATATACCATTAAGCTGATCCTTCCAAATATTTTTCACAATGACTAGAAACTTTTTGCAGTAAGTGAAAGTGTGAATAGTTTTTAGAGAGACCTAAGTAAAGGGATGTTGAATTTTCTAATTTAGTCAGGAAAGAAAAGTGGGCTTATAGATGTTTTATAATTTACCTGTAACATTAAGTATTCAGAGTGGTTTCGTTAAATTTCATGATGTGTTCTTTTATGTTGGGCTGCTGTGAATAACAATAGAAATTTTAGAGGTATGTCGATTAAAAAGCATCTTTTACATTCAGATGACCTTTCATTTGGACTATTTGTTAGTCCCAGTGGTTGGTCCTATTTCTCCTTATTATCTGCTTATAAAAGTGAAATACATACTTCATATTCATGTTTGTTCCTTCCTGCACACTTCATAATTTTTCTACCTTGCAAGGAAAATAAATTGATCCAGAGTAGACCATCCCTTGTTGCAGGTAGATGGCAATAAACTCCTTGAGGACTGGGACTGTGTTTTGCATTTTTTTCTACCCCCAGTGCTTAGCACTGTGCTTGACACATAATAGGTGCTTAACATATTTGCTAGTCAGCAAGACCTGAATGGTTTAAGTTTCCTATGCAGAGCAAGTCTCCTCAACTGTAAAATGGGAGTCTTAATAGTATTTAACTCGTAGGGTGTTGGGAAGATCAAATGAAATAGTGTTTGTAAAGTGCTTAGCACAGTTTCTGAAACCTACTTCTTGTTGTTTGTCCTTCATTCTCAAAGAGGACTGTGTCATCAGGAGGTAATGCCATGACTGGCAAGTGACTTGGATTTAAGTGAGGAAGGTTCTGCAAAGTCACCAGCCTAACTTTCTCCTTTTGAGCCATCTGGGTCCAATGGCAAGATGTTGTTGTTGTGTTCATCTTTCTTTTTCAAAGAAGACCATGACGGAGAAATGATGACTTGACTTGCACTTGACTTTGTTTTGAGTGCTACGGAGGGCTGTGCAGGTCACTAGCCTCACTTTCTCCTGAAGATCAGGATGACTGGAGATGCCCCCTTTCCCCACTCCCCCCCCCCCATTAAGGGTTAATGAAAGTGTCTTGAACCTAAAATTTACTTCCCTTAGACTGGTTGTTGTACTTCATTCTCGAAGAGGACCAAAATAACATCACCATGATAAAGAGAAATTTCAGTGTGTCCAACTGTGGCTGATCAGATCCATACGAACTCAGAATGCTCTACCACAGATTGGACACAGATAGTCCGTGTGAATATGTGAGGTGGCTACTCCAAATTTGCGTATCCTATGTTTACTTTGTTCTGTCTCAATTCTGCTTTGCTCATAGAGCTCAGCACCTTTTCTTATGTGGGCATGTCATACTGAGCGGTCCTGTGCCTGTCTCCCATGTTGCACAGTCAAATTCAAAGTTCATGAGAGATTTTGAAAGTGTCCTTGTATCTCTTCTTCTGACCACCATCTGATCACCTGCCCCATGTGAGTTCTCCATAAAATAGTGTTTTTGGCAAGCGGACATTTTGCATTTGAACAATGTGGCCAACCCATCAGAGCTGTGCTCTCGGAAGCATAGTTTGAGTACTTGGCAGTTCAGCTAGAGCAAGGACTTCAGTATCTTGTACAGTAGCCTGCCAGGTGATCCTCAGAATCTTCCTTTAGACTACATATATTTAGAAGGGCAGGGATAGATATGTGGGAAACAAAGGAAAGTTTCATTTCCACAAGGTCAAAACTTCCAAAAGGGAAAATTGATCTGTGACTTAGCAGTCAGGTGAAGAAGATCAGAAATTAACGGGCGGGTCTGATGAGTTTGAGGGAAAGCCTATCAGAAAGGAGAAAATCCAACTGCTTTTATTAATGATGAAAGTGGGCATGTCAAAAAGTTGTGACCAGAAAGAGAACAGACCAATCCCCTCTCTGATGGGAGGATCTGTCCTGCATGAACTTTATAAAAATGCCTTCACTTCCATATTTCTCTAGGCCTCTATCTCTATCTGTCTCTGTCTCCCCCCCCCCCTTTCTGAAGAAGGGTGGATACCCTGGCCAAGACATTCAATTCCTCTGAACTCCATTTTAATAAATTTTCCTTGATACCTTTTTTGTGTGTCAAGTTCGTCTCTAACATATAATTCTAGCCCAGTGACCCCTCTTTGAAAAGATAGCAGAGTAGCTAGCGTTCATGGTCACAGTCTCCTGCTCTCCTCCTGTCAGGAATCAAAAGCTCCTTTGAAGGAGATTGGGCAGAAGTAACTCCAGAGATACCCATTCATTCCTCTGAGTCAGTCACGTCTAAAAAAAATACATCTGAACATGCAGATTATATGGACACAACGCACATAGACATATCCTGTGCTTTTTATGACTTCTTTTAGATTCTCTACCTTAATGTGAAGTCTGGGAGGAGAAACCTTTTCCCTCTTTTCACCCCTTCCCCCAACCTGTTCAGGATCGGACAACTAGTGGCTGACATTGAAATTGTACCCAAGTCTTCCTGACTCTTGGCCAAGTGCTCCATCCCTACTGCCTCAGAGTTAACACCCTACTATACTCTGCCCTGGTCAGACCCTCCCTAAAAGACTGAGTCCAATTTGGGGCAACACATTCTTGGAAAGATCTTGACAATGGATGTGTCCCGAGGAGGGGAGCAACTTCAGGGAGGAGCCTGATGATCATACCATATGATCATTTGGGTGTTTGTTTAGGCTAGAGAAGGGAAGACAAGTGGAGATAGTGTACATGGAAGGGTGAATCCATTTGTGTTGCTTGCCACCTAGTAGGTACTTACTGAATGCTTGCTCCTTTCCTCCCTGCAGGGGGTTATTTGTGCTAATGCTTGGTTGGCCAGAAGGTGGCAACACTGTATCATTTATGTCAAGTCTCACATAGGGAGGGGGGAAAACATGCCTACGTTTAACTTGTGCCAATGTTCTTAAATTCAGTTTCGTTATTATTTTTGGCTTATCACCTGACTTAAGTCCTTCCTAGAACTTGATTTGTTTTGCATAGGTTTGAAACCAAGGCAACGTCTCCAGATTTAGGATAGTTCCAGTTTGTAGTTAAATGCATTATAGAGATAAATAACTTGGTTCAAATGATTACGCAAGTGCTTTCAAGCACTTCCCCTGGTTTTTATGGCACCAGTGACTCTGGGGCTTGGATTTCCATCTCAGATATTCTTGGAGACTCACAAATCAGGCAGCCTTATGTGCAATTTGTGATGTGCTACAAAATTAGGAGAGGAAGCCAGGGCCAACGTACTGGCTGGTCTGTTTCTGCTTCCTTTTGTTCCTCACACCTACCCTAGTGAAGCAGGCCCAGAATTCTGGTTTCCAAAATTGGCTTTCTTCAAGTCACTGTTTAAGAAGTGACCTTTCCCTCTCATTTCCTTTTATCTACTTTCATAGTCTGTTGTTGTTGTTGTTGTTCAGTTTTTTCAATTTGATTTTTTGTGATCCCATTTGGGGTTTCCTTGGCAGTTACTGAAGTGGTTTGCCATTTCCTTCTCCAGCTCATTTTACAGATGAGGAAACTGAGACAGACAGGGTTAAGTGACTTGTTCAGGGTCATACAGCTCGTTAAATATCTGAGGCCAGATTTGAACTCAGAAGATGAATCTTCTTGACTTCAGGCCTGGCACTGTATCCACTGTACCACCTGGCTGCCCCATAACCTTAATTCCAAGTAAGTTTTGTTCCTCATTCTTTCAAAAAAATTCTCATTTTGTGCTGCCTTTCTTCAGCCCTTTCCTTCCAGATTTCTAGATCTGAGCCCTGTGTATATAATCTGACTCCCTATCCTATTTACTACCTTCTTCATATCTTTAGTATTCATGACCTTTGATCCCAGTCACCCAAATTCCAACAATTCCTTCACCCTTGAGTTGCCTCGACTTCCTTATTGATAAGATGATGAGGTCAGATTAGATAATCTTTAAATATTTTTTGACCTCTCAGTTCTCTACATTCTGCTTTTCTTCTCCTACTTCATTTGTAGCAGGATGAACCAGTCTTTCAACATCTTTGAAAAAGTACCTTGACCAGGCCAAAAAATGCTAAGTGAAAATGACTGCTAACTTATTGTACTATATCAAAAACATATGACACCAGCAGAGATTTGATTAGCAATATGGTAAAGGGTTTGCTTTGTCCTCATCTGAAATAGCCACCCCTAGCCCTTGGGAGGACATTTGGCTGCCCTAACCAGAGGCAGCTGGTGCCTCTTGTAGCTGGCAGCCTGGACTAATAGATTCTACTAAAGTCCTGCTTCTTCCTCTACATGTAGAGAACAACTCAGGGCAGGTAGATGGTGCAGTGGATAGAGTGCTTCACCTGGAGTCAGGGAGAACAGAGTTCAAATCCAGCCTCAGAAATATTTTGTCTGTATGACTTCGGGTAAGTCACTTAACCACAGCCTGCTTCAGTTTCCTCACCTGTAAAATGGGGATTATATACTTCCCAGGGATGTTGTGAGGTTCAAATGAGATACTAGTACCTGGCACATAGTAGGTGCTCTTGTGCCTTGCCCTTTACAAATAGTAGTGAACCCCAACCAGTAGAGTAAGAGCTGCCTGTAGAACTCTTCTCTAGTCAATCTCCAAACCAGTCACCACTGCCAGCAACTACCCTGGATGTGCAGAATTCCTTCTTTCATCTAGCCCACATTTCACCAATAACCTCATTATACAGTTCCCAGAGCTTTGAAGCTTCAGCCTCTACAAACCCTTCATAACTTTGCTTTTATCTTTCAGTTTAAGAAATATACATTCGAATTTCTGGGTTCAGCAGCCATGAATGATGTGTCTAGGAAATGTCCTAAGAACAAAAGATTCAGGTTTAAACAAGTGACAGGTTAGAAAGAGTTCAAGTCCAGCCATATGGACAACTTTGAGTACTTAGTGTTAGAATATAATTCTGACACTTTACCCTTAAGCTTTTTGTTAGTCAAGAGAAGTGTGTCAGTCTGACGTTGAAGTTTTTTGCTCTGTTATTCTAAGCAAAGTCTTTGGGAACTAAAAGAGAAAAATGCTATATGCATTGAGGCATCTAAGGTGGGACAGCAGATTGAGTGCTAGACCTGGAGTCAGAAAGACCTGAGTTCAAATTCAGCCTCAGACACTTACTAGCTGTGTGACCCTGGGCAAGTCACATAACCTCTGTTTGCCTCACTTTCCTCCTCTGTAAAATGGTGATAATGATAGCATCTGCCTCCCAGGATTGAACATTATATGCCTGGCATATAGTAGGTACTTAATAAATGCATATCCCTTACTCTTACCTTCAAAAACGAGATTATGTTCCCCCTCCTTCCTGAAGGGAATTAATTATTTTACAGAACTTTAGTTTCTCATTATAAGCTGAAATATTAACTGGGACCCCCTGACTTAGAGACTAAAAACCTAAAACTGGAAATATCTTCCATGCATTCATTTTCTGAGTAACTTTTGCTAAGGTCTGTGAGGACTTGTACCTGAAGTAGCACTGCGTTTTCATGGACAATCTTTGGCTCTCCAGGGTCACCACTTTATGTGTTGTAGCACCCCTTTGTGTGCTGAGGAGCTATGAAGAAGAATGAATGGGAAGGGTACTTACTGAGTATGTGCAAAACACCAAGCTAAGTATTGGGGACACAAACTGAAGAGTAAGGCAGCCCCTACTCTCAAGATACCCTAAAGGGGGAGTCAAAATATTACAGGAGAGTTCAGATTCTAGTTAGAGGAAAAGGCTTAGTGGAATTTAGGACAAAGGGGCAGAGCAGATGGGGACACATCTTCTTCAATGAGGTTGCCATTTCTGAGGTTGAATCATTTGGCTGAAACTGCCAAGACTTAGTGGTGAGAGCTAGTAGCAAGGGAGGTGATGGCTCCCATTTCAAAATTTAATAATTTTCATGTCTAATTATATGTTTCCTATTTTATGCTTTCTTCATTTTTAAAAAGGGCTATTTAAAAGCTTTCTATATTTAAATATATGTATGCATACATAGAGGTGCCTTATGGCAAAGTATGCAAATTATATATTACATGTTTTATATATATATAAAATGTCTATTTTATATTCTTTCCTTTTTTACTTAAAAGGGGCTACTTAAAAGTTTTTCATATTTAAATATATATGTATATACATACATAATAGTACCTTATGGCAAGGTATGCAAATTTTAAATTACATCTATAATGTCTAATTACATGTTTCATATTCTAAACATCTGTTTTCATTTTAAAAAGGGCTACTTTAAAGCTGTTCTATATGAAAAACAAAATATCTGATATCACTTGGACTGGTTGAACATACAGGTATTTATTTAACCTCCTCTTTTCATTTCTATATATAATACTAAAGCACTGACCAGCCTTCCCTAGACTCTTAATCTAAGGAGCCTTTTTTAGTTTCCCTTGAGATTGGGTGGGGATTTGGGAGGGAGGAGAGCTGGCAGTTGAGTGACTGATAGAGCAAGAAGGGGAAGGGGATACCATTGCTACCTGTGTTTTCCCTCTCCAGTAGGAAGCATGGGGAAAGGGTCACAGTGGCAGTGGCCTGCTTGAAAGGAAACCTTATCAAATGAACTATGTATATAACTAACCTATAACTATACCTTGATAGCAGCTATTCCTAAAATGAAAAGAATCCAATTTGTCTCTTCAAAGATCTAGATAAAATCATCTCCACCCCAAAGACTTTGTATTTAATCTCAGGAATGACTTTCTGCTTTGTCCTTGTTTGTGACAACCTGATCTAACATAGCTCTCCACACATTTATGGACTTGGGGTTCTTTCTTCCCCTAGTTGCCCCTATAATTTGGAAACACAGAATTCTGCCTCTTGCTCCAAACTTGTAGCTTATATCTTGGACTAATTTGTATCTAGATGGTTTTATCAGTTGTTTAGTGGATAAGGTTGTTCCCATTTTCTCACCTGCACCATTCTGTCCACTGGAGTATTGCTTTGTCCTATCTTAAAGTGTCAGCAGGATGTGGAGGGAACCTGCAATTCTCAAAAGCTAATCTCGTACAGTGTAAAGCTCTGCAGAGTCTACTCTGAGACTACTAACCTCAGACATAAGAGCCTAGTGAAATTTGGAGAGACTCATCACCAGAAAGGTAGCTGCTAAGTAGTCAATTTGTATTACATTTTTGGCTATGAAAACTCAGAAGGGTTTTGACATGTACCATTGCAGGAAGTGCCCACGTAATGTTGACAATAAAGCATTTCCAAAGTATTAGGGTATTTTTCAGTTATAAGCAGGTAAGTATAGCTCTGTACAAATGATATTCCATTCTTCAACTGAAAAGTCAAATTTGGAATCCCTGCTGACCAAAAGGACCATGTGAGTAAGGCGGGCCCCTGTAGAATCGAGTATAACACTCATATACTTTATGTGGCACACCTTTGGGTACCAAAGAAGTAAATACTGGAGATGGACATTTGGTCAAGATGGAAGTTCCCATAGTGTTTCTCTCATTGATCCCTCACATGGACTGAAGACAGCAGATTGACATCCTGACCTGGGAAGCAACGTTTCTGATGAAACAATTTACAAGGTATCATGAGGGAGAGTCAGGAGATACTACATGTGTGTTATGGGTGTGTATGTACATAAATATGTGTGTATACATACATACATATACCTTATATACATATACACACACATATATATGTATGTATCTATAGGTAGTGGTGTATAGGTACATACCTATGGTAAGGGATGTACATCAAGGCTACTAGGTGGATATTGGAATCAGAAAGACCTGCCTCAGACACCAACTATGTGACCCTGGGTGAGTCATTTAATCTCTTTTGCCTCAGTTTCCTAATCTGTAAAAAATGGGGATAATAACATCTACCTCCTAGAGTTGTAAGGATCAAAGGAGATAGCATGTAAAGTGCTTTGCAAATCTAAAAGTGCTATATACATGCTAGCTATCATTGTTAGTGTCATTTTTGTTTTAGAAGCAGGCATTTGGCACAAGGACCTTATTATATGTCACTTAAAAGACCTAGACATAGGCATGAACACCCCCAAGAGAGTGTTATACGTAGAGGTTTAACAGGGTAGGCTAACTTCCTAATTAACTGCAATGGACAGATTAGTGTTTACCTCAGCCTCAAGGAAGTATCATATAATTTTCCAGCCTCTAAAAGAGGCATTTTTCACATTAACACTGTCAAAAAAATAAAGTTTTTAAAAAGTGATAAAAATTACAATGAAAGAAAGTAATTAAATGTCTACTGCAGTGAAAATGGTAAAATGTTAGGAAAGCAAATGTGGCTCTTTTCAAAGAGATCAACAACTGGAATGCATCTGAAATTGGTCCCACCAAAGTCCTAATTTGTCTTCAGTTTGCCCCTTGGCTTATATGAAATTCACTAGTATCTCCACGTTTTAAACGTGTTCTATCCTTTACTGTAGGTGCACTCATTCAAAAAAAGGATATGTCATTATAAGACAGGGTCATGATGTAAGGCATCAACTGACCTCTCTTGTTTTTTGCCCAATCAAAAGTCTAAATGAAAGATGAGATTTTACAGCTGAGCTATGTTTAGTAGTTTAATTATGAGCCTTCTGTGCTTAAGAAAGAAATATAATGTATTCATGTTTCACATACAAGAGATAGACCAGTCATGCAAAAAACAACATGGACTTGATAAAGCATATTTAATCTGTATTAGTAATTTTTACATTCAGTTTAAGACATCTCTTTTTTCTCCACAATTTTTCTGACAGTAGTATCTGTTCTACAGAAATATAACTCTAGCCATTTTAATGAGAATCACAAATGCAACTTGAACTTTTGTAACATCTCTTCTACTTAACATTTTCAAGACAAAGTACTACTATAAATATATGTAGCATTGAATTTTGTTCCTGCACCTGTTCACATATCCAAAATGAATACATCATGTAGCTGTTTAAAAGCTTTATATAATTCAGATTTACTTAGTTCTGGCTAGGTCAAGACAGAAATAATTACACTTAATAATACTTCCATTTGATATTAGAATCATCAACCACACAACAAGGGTTCTTAAACTTTTTTGTGTCATAAACCCCTTTGGCATTCTGGTGAAGTCTTTAGACTCCTCAGAATAATCCTTTTAAATATATGAAATAAAATACATAGGATTATAAAGGAAACCAAA
The DNA here is from genome assembly GCA_028658325.1 of Potorous gilbertii. NCBI lineage: Eukaryota > Metazoa > Chordata > Mammalia > Diprotodontia > Potoroidae > Potorous > Potorous gilbertii. The sequence goes on along the minus strand of CM053769.1, from coordinate 435,474,670 downwards.
GGTTAGTGAAAATAAATGTGATTTTTTTTCTCCATCCAAGTTCATGGATCCCACAAAATTAATCTTTACTCAGAACCCCCTGTCAAAGGCTCATAGGGCCTTTAGAGTTGGAAAGGACCTTTGAGGTCATCTCATCCAATCCCTTCTTGTTTTCTAAATGAAGAAACAGAGGTCCAGAGAGAGAGAGATTTATCCAGTATCTGAGGTGTAGTAGAGATAAGAAGAGTCTAAGTCTTTTGACTCCCAAGTCCAGTACTCTCTACTGCCTCTTAGAAAAATTTCAGTTACTTTACGGGAACAATTTCTCTAAGAAATAGTCCCATTTAGAAATGTGCACAGTCAAGATCAGGCCAAGATGGCTTGCTTGAACAAATGCAGACATTCTAGCTCCTACATACGTATTTCAGCAAAAACTTAAAAATAGCACCAGACTGAATAATGGTCAAGAAGTCCACTGAGAAACTACAGTAAATGACTTCATCTATCCCAGAATTAAAGTCAGCCAGAAGTCTTTATGCAATAAGAAAGGGGCCCTTCCAGAAAAGCCTACGCCATTGGCAAGCCAGACAGAACCCTCCTAGCACACCCAAAGAGAAACCAGAGAATCCTCCAAGGTTGTTATCCAGAGACAGCAAAAGTAGAGGGCCCTCCCACAAGAAATAACCCAAGTGATCTCCCTGGAGCATACTCAGATTGGGACACTCCGGGTCCAGGGGCTTTGAGGTCCATAGCACTCTATCTATCCAGAGATGCCATAGAAGGGCCCTGATGATCTAGCACGCTGAATCTGAATGATTCAGGAGGACCTCAAACTCAATGCTGTGCATTTAGCATAGACACACCCTGGGAAGTGAAGGTCAGTTCAAGAACTGTACTGACTCAGATCAAGACCAGAAGGGCTCACCACCCCACCTCGAAGCATAGCAGAAGGCAGAGCCTGGCCCTGGCACAAAACCCTAGTTTAGAAACTAAGGCTAAAGATGAGTAAACATAGGAGGACACTGATCACTGTAAATTGTTAGAGATTCCGAGATAGTCAAATCTGCAACCTAGAAGGAAAGAGGAACTCTACAATTTCAAGCAGGGACAAAAAAAAATCAGTCTTCTACAAGGACTAAATGAATACCCAGAAGAAATGAAGCAAAAATCAAAACTCTGGAGGAAAGAATTGGAATAAATAAGCTAGAATGGGAAGTGGTAAATCTTTCTCAAGTAATGTATTCCTTGAAAATTGGTATAGAAATCAAGAACTTTATGAAATAACAAATATTAGAACAAAATAAGCCATTAGAAAAAAATAGAGGAAAAGTAAAGCTATTTACTATCAAAAGCAATTGACCTGGAAAATAGGTCAAGGATAGCTAATTGAAGTATCATCAGACTCCTTGAAAACCATTTACAACAACTTGGGCACTGTATCTCAAGAAATCATTAATGAAAACCTCCCAATCTATTAGAACCAGAGCACAAAGGAAAAAGAATTCACCAATTGCCTTCTGAAAGAAAAAAAACTATAAACTCAAAACACCTAGGAATGTCAAGCCAAAATCCAGAATTCCCATGTCAAAAGACAAAATGTGGCAAGCAATCAGAAAGAATTCAAATATTAAGGTACCATAGTGAGAATCACATAGGACCTACCTACTTCTATTACAGATAAAAGGAGGTCTTGAAATGCAGAAATTAAAAAAGCAAAAGATGTTGACTTATAATCAAGAATAGTTTACCTTGTATACCTATGTATAATCCTATAGGGGGTAAAATGGATTTTTAATGGAGCAGAAGACCTGTAAGCATTCCTTATGATACCAGCACTGAATAGGAACTTTGAAATGCTAACATATGAGCAAAGAAAGGTCAGTATATTTGAGCCATTGGAAAGGGCTATATTATCATAAAGCACTAGTATTCTAATGGAGGATAAGAAACAAACGTTTTTTCAGATCTTAAATGTCCTTAAAAGGTGTTGAGGGAGTTAAAACCATCAGAGGACCCAGGGGATAGATTGGTTCTGTTCTGAGGGTTTTAAGAAGGGGAATTAAAGGGAGGATCAAAGGAATACACTAATGTAGAAAGAAAGAAAAAGAGTTGGAATTCGCTTTATTTCCTAATTGAGAAGGCACAAGAAGAAAGGGATGGGATGAGCAGGTATCAGTGAATTTCATTTCTCTCTCTCTCTGTCATACACACACACACACACACACACACACACACACACACACACACACACGCTGGTTTGGTATGTAATTACATTAAACAAAGGAATTGATGAGAAGGGGAAAAAGCAGAGTTAAGAGGGAGGATAATATCAAGGAAAGAATAGTTAAAGCAAAACCTCAACTTTGGAGGGTGGATCATAAAAAGAGGGAAAGATTGAGGAAAAAAGAGTGAAGAATTGGAAATTGAAGGAGTGCCTATCAACTGGGGAATGACTGAACAAATTATGATATATAAATAATTAAATAAAGCTATACGAAATGATGAAAGATTGTTTCAGAGAATTCTAGAGAGATGTATGGACTGATACAGCACGAAGTGAGCAGAATCAGGGGGCCACTTTGTACAACATTGCAAAGGATAACAAACAACTTGGAAAAACTTAAGAATTTTGATCAAAGCAACGACCAGACCAATGACAGACCAATGACAAAGTATATATCTCTTACTTCTTGACAAAGTGGTGATGAACTCAGGGAAAAGAGACATTTTGGAATTGTTTTGCTTGTTACATGATTTCTTTTTTCCTCCTGTTTTTAATTGGGAAGGATTTGAGTAACAGAGGAGGGCTACCAATCATGATGCCCATAAAAGGGGGTCACAGAAATTATTCATAGAAGATAACAGAAGGATGTTCAGATGGAACATACAAATAGGACAGCTTTGAAAGTAACGTGCTGAATTTTTTATATGCTTTTAAAAGGGCAAGCAATATGGAATAGATTCATGGTTTTTATGCAATCCTCTTTTTATGTTCTACAAACCTTTATTTTTAAAAAAATTGAGAATCAGAGCCTGGAAATCAAACCAAGGTATGCCCAGAATTTGCTCCAAAATGGAGTGGTTCTAGGTATTTTGTTGTAATATGGCAGAATCACAACTGAACCTGCAGGAATTCCTTGAAAGTTTAGGTTTTCACTTAGAGTCAGATGTCAGGCCTACCAAATACGGGATGAAGAGTTTGTCTTTGTGGATACTCACAAAATGTCTTTAATGTGACCAGATGGTTTTAAAAAATTAATTTAAAGCCCTTCAAATGGAAATGCAAAAAAAAAATATACAATCAACTGCAGTATCAAATGCAGTCTTCCAAATCCTCGTTATACATTAAAATGGAATTATACTACAAAATAGAACTTAAAGTTCTCTAGGGAGATTCTTAACCTTTTTTGTAACATGGACTACTTTAGTAATCTGGTAAAGTCTAAGGACCCCTACTTAGAATAATGTTTTTAAATGCATAAGAAAATATATGGGATTATAAAGCAAATCAATTATGTAGAGATAGTTATCAAAATAGTTTTTTAAAAGAAGTTCATCCACCCCAAGTTAAGAGCTGCTGTTCTAGAGGGTTAGAAAACTATGGATAACACCTAAGTAATTGGTACCTAATATCAGGGAATCCTAAAGGCATTGAAACATTGTAAAGGTCAGTCTGCTTTGGTCTCTAGGAAAATCAAGTCTTAACTGACTTAGAATGGCAGTGAGTCCCGAATTGTTATGAAGGGGCAAAGGGAATTTTTTTTTTTAAAGCAAACTCTTTAAGATTAACACTGAATTGCACTCAGTAGCCTACAGTAGACAATAATCCTACTTACCAGTACAATTCACAGGGAATATAATACCAACTAATTAGAAAAATCCCATGACTATTAAATAGACTTAATTAATGTAGTTGACGTAAGTTGGTGATCACCTCAAAAGATAATGTGCGTGTAGCTCTCTTGAGCCTGTATTACACAGGCATAAATTTCTGCCATATGCTTATTATTCTTTGAAGAGGGGGCGGTGGTGCCAGAGAACACTTTCTGTTTGAGGGCTCTTTTGTTTCCTGTCACCTTTACTTAAATGTTACTGGGTACTATTTTTATACCTTGTTAAGAGCTTGAAAATGCTAAGTGAATAATGTGCATAAAACAGGGGAATTTTGATATTCAAGAGACTATAACCAGAACCAACCAAACCAGATAACTCTCAAAGCCAGAGCAGGGGAAGAATTTTTTTTTTTTTTTAAATGAGTTAGTAACCCACTGTGGCTTACAAAATAATGAGATTTAAGTGAAATTCAGAATCATAGCCTATGGATGCATATTTGAAGCTTATGGATGCATTTGCAAATCAGTGGTTTTATGAAAACTAATATCTTCCCCTTAGATTACCTATTGATTGTTTTAATATTAACAAATAAATTAGAATTAGAGTAAAAAAAACTTTATATTTTTTTAAATTGGTTTAATGTATTTAAAATCAACTAATTTAAAACATTATTACTGCAGGAAATCTTTGACATAAATATTTTTAAACCCTAAATGATATCCCCCAAATTCCAGCATAATGAAATGATTTGGACAACTCATTAGAAAACATGTTACAGTTTAAAAGTAACTGAGTAGAATCAATCAAGCTACATTTGGACTAATTTTTCTGGCTGGAGTCCTATTTAATTTAATTAGCTGGTGACTTAGAATAGGATAATGAAAGAACAAGAAGTTTAGTATGCAAGCAACCAAAGATATATCTCATTGTAAAAGTAATCCAATATAATATGCTAATTGTTGATATTAAACTGGTGAAAAACCAACAGCAGATTGATAGAGCTAGGTAAAAAAAAGACATTTTCTGCATTTAGTGATAATATTATTTTCATATGCTATTGGTACAACATAAAATTTTTATTGTAAATTTTGCCAGCTTAATTGTATGGCACCCCTTTCAAAACATTTTCAGTGTTTAGTAAGAGCTCTATCTTTCATCTGCTATGAATGATTATTTAAAATTAAAATAAGTTCACTGGCACAAAGGCATTTGCAATACATGGATACTGTATCCATTATGAAACTAAAGTACATAAGGATGTACATAAGGATTTTAAAATTCTTTATTTCATAAATATGGCATAGTATTTGCTGGTAGTTATAAAAAAAAATCCAAATCTGTTAGCACCACATAGAGGGAATTAAAGATTCTGTGATTGACCAAAGTCATTTTAAAAAAGTAAAGTCTATACAATTTTAAAAATTTGATTTTGTGTTCTTTGCTCATGTTTCCTAAAAGATAAACTTGGAGACAACTCTGAACGATGTATTTGACTACATGAGAAGCTGCTGGTATTTTCTGTCCAGATTTGGAAGCACAAAGGACACACAAATCTGGGGGACAATTTTGCAATTTTATATTGGAGTAAAAATTCCTGCTGTCACATCTGTCATTTAATTTAATATTTCCATTTCAGATTAAAGAACTTTCTTTGCTGAGAATGTGTATATGAAATGGAACAAGAAGGATTTTGTAGGCCAAACTAGTAATATGAGCTCTATATGACCCATAAAAGATGAGAATTCACACAGGAAAGCATTTCTAATTGTCTGGTTGACTGTTTTCTTCCTGACATGAAACTCTCTGTATTGCACATACCTTACATATCTAGTCAAAGTTTTTCATTACCTTCAGGAACACCCCTTTTGGAGCTTGCCAGAGTTAAGCTCCAGGACCCAAACACTGAGCTTTGAGGTAGAATCTCGTGGAACATTGTGAGCCTTTGTTGTGGTGAGAGATTGAGGCAGTAAAATGACTTCCTCTGAGCTAGAAAGGAATCACTTATGATAAGACCAGAAATCATGAGCTCCCCTTCCCTCCCCTTCTTAACAATGCAGCTAACATTTCCCTTTCCTCAATTATTCCTGAATGATAGTGGCTCACCTCTTTCAAGATCATGCCCGTCATATCTGCTATTTGGTTCAATTCTTGCAATCACAAAAGGTAATAATGTGTTTATTTTTTCCTCTCCTCTTTAAGAAAAAAATTCCTTTTAATTTGTTATACAGATTTCTTCTATAGTTGATATAGCTAAATTCTGAAAGAAAAAAAAGCCCTCTCTGAATAGAATATGGAAAAATGCTCTATCTTTCGCCATCATAGAGCTGCCGATTTCTTAAAGGAATGGGTTTCATTTAGTACCATGACCTCAGGAGGAGTGGTAACCTAATAAATAAAGATGCTTTACTATTCTCCCTATTCCTCCTGTCGAAGATGCCTCTTACAAAAAAAGGAGGAATGAGAGCATCAACGTAATTGTATAGAGGAGGAAAAAGGGAGAAGTCACGATAAGCATTTATAGCTGCTAAGCTATTCACCAACTATTTGAAGATATTTTAATGCAATTTTTGCAAAAAACTTAAAAGAATCAAGAACAGAAAACCGCTTCTTCCTAATTAAAATATGCATTTTGTGAACATACACAAATGCCACTGAAATTAAGATAATGTGATGCATCACATTTCTGAGGTAAGACCATTGACCAGCTACTCAACCACAATAATTCATACATCTACAAAACTAGCTCACCTTATTCACAATTATAACAACAAAATTGAATTGTAAAAAAAAAAAAGGATTTGAAACCAAATGCAGGCTTAATGTATATGCAGAACTAAATTGCTTTATGAAATAAGATTCTGTCATCAAAAGGGCATTAAGGAGCAATATAGTACATTTCTGGGCCAGGTTCTCATCTCCAACTCAACAGGAGCTGGTGCTGGTGAGTTTTGGAGATTGTAAATATCCATAAATGATTCTTCTGAATTAAAGATGTCACAAAATGTAAAACAATTCTTCATTAGGTTTCCATTAAAAGAAAACATGAGCTGAAATTCTGGTCTTTTATATAATATTGTTTCTTTTGTTATCATCAGAATCCATTTCATTCACCAGTTGTTCTATAGACAACTGAATGGCATTCTTGACAAGCGAGGAAGCAGTTTCTATTAAAAGCTTCTCATACTGCTCAGAAGTTCTGCCCTCAAAATCATTAGCCCCTCTGGATGACACAGCATTAGAAAATGGCTCACTTTGCTGATTTTCAACCGATATTAGGAATTTCTTAGGGACGTTTTTGGATTTCTTTACGTCAAATTCACTGACTTCAGTGTCTGTGATAATGATAGCAATTGGTTCCATCCTTTTGGTTTCTTCTAATTGGGGCATCTTTGGATGTACTTCATTTTCTTCTAAATCTGATTCACCGAAACACACTATGGTGTCTTTTGACTTGTTCTTTTCTGAAGCAATCACCCCATTTCCATGTTCTTTCTCTTTTGGTTCCTGTTCTGTGACATCCTTAGATGTTTCTTCCATGATTCGTGTCTCTGGGATTGCAGGTGCCTCTGTGAGGGTTTCATTGGGTGCCACAACACTAATGACTTCTGTATTCTCCTTGGGGAACTGGTGTTCCACTTCTGAAGCCTCAGGGAGGCTTCCTTGATGGAGGTTTACTATCTGTTTTTCTTCTGTCTTCTCAATATCCTTTTCAAGGATTAATGCTGCTGTATGAATGGCACAAGATTCCTTATCAGCCCCAAGTTCTATGGAAGCCACATTCTCCCCAGAAGAGCTGATGTTACTAACTTGTGGCACACTATCTACCTGGGAGCTACCACCACCTATGTCTGCAATTAATTTATCCTTTACAGCTGGAGCATCCTGAGGAATCTGAATCTCTGTACCTAAACTGTCTGTAACTTCCTTTACTTTCATATTGCATTCAAATTCCTCAGCAATTTGGGAATGGCTGCATTTTTTCTTGCGTCTTGAGAGTTTTATGCAGGGGATTTTAATCCTGGATCGAGCCTTTTTCTTAGCAGGTTTGGGGTCATCATTGTTTTCTTTAAGTTGTGCTTTGGCATCTAAGGGGACTTCTTTCTTTGAAGATTTTGACCTTTTCCGTCGAGTGACAAAGCATCTGATCGCTGCCCAGGTCCCCCCTGGTGACTGAAACTGATCTGAAGCTTCTACTTCGGTGTGATCCTTGGCACTGCATGAACCAGTGTCATGGAGTGCTTTTTCAGAACAGTTCTTTGACTTCATAGCTTTGGCTGATTTCTTTCTTCTTTTAAAACAAATCATGGATGTTTTTTCAACCTCCTCCTCGTCCTGAGGACTTACCTCTACAGATTCCTTTTCATCCTTGCTTTCTACTTGAATTTCTGCCACTGTTGTCTCCATTTTTTGCATCACACTCTTTTTGTCTTTAGAAAACAATATTTGCTCTTCTTTAATAGCCTTTTATGGGAAGAACCGTTGATAAAAATATCATCCCAAAGAGCAGGGGATTTTTTTGGTCGTTTTTTATTTTATCCTTCTTGTAAGTACAAGTGGTTTTTTCTGGGTAAAAAAAAGTCCAAGTCCTCTTTTGCTAATAGCTCTACTCTCTCCATGAAAGAAAGACCTTTCGTAGTTTGGCTTTTGTTTTGTTTTTGTTTTTGTTTTTTTTTTAGAGAGCACTCTTCTGTACTGGTATGTGCAACCTGCAAAGGAAGAAAAAGTAATATTTCATTTCACTGTTTTCTGTAGATGCTTCTGTTGAATAACTCTATTTCCACCATATGTTTCTATTGTGAAAGCTGATGGCAGTGACAGCAAAATAAAAACAAATTGGCCTTAAAACTTTTTCCATGAACAAAAATTTTTTCCCTGTTCTTTTAAAAAGAAGGATATGTTTTAATATATTATACAAAACTGAGTAACACGCAGTGACATTAATTATTTTGTGATTTTCTTGAGATGGATGCAGTTAGACAGAGATAGCCCTCAGACTTATGTCCTTGTGAAATGCATGTTCCCAAATGGAGATCATAAAGTCCTCATTTTTCTCTGGGGAAAAAAAAAGACTATTTTTAAAAAGGAAATTAAAATTCTTCCCTTACTCCTAATTCTTTACTCCTGCTTGGTTCTGAGTTTGTATATGTAGAAAAATCAAACTTTTCTACCATAAGGAACATAATGAAGTTAGCATTTACATAGAAAAATGACCTGTTTTGAAGAATTAAACCTTTTTGTTGCATTTTTGACTCTTTGTGACCCCATTTGGAGTTTTTTTTGGCAAAGATACTGGAGTGGATTGCCATTTCCTTCTCTAGCTCATTTTACAAATAAAGAAATTGAGGCAAACAGGGTTTAGTGGCTTGCCCATGGTCACATAGCTAGTAAGTGTCTGAAACCAGATTTGAACTCGAAAATTTGAGTCTTCCTAATTCCAGGCTCCTCACTCTATCCACTGTACCACTTAGCTATCACTCATTAATCTGTAGTAGCCCTATGAGTAAAAATCTCAAGTGCTTGCTTGGGGCTACCTCCACTATAGAGTAATCATAAAATATCTGTCAATGCTTATGGAGGTTATTTTGACCACTCTTTCTGGGTATAAATGGGTTGGTTGTTTTTCATTATTTTTTTCTTTTGTATTTTATTACAAGCATTTCCAAATTTGGTTCTGATGCTCATTTGAAAGCCATCCACTGAAATAATTCACTAGACAGGACAGTTGAGAGTTACTCCATTCCATGAGAATAGTGTGACAGTAGTAAAGAGAAAGTGTGAGATAATCAAAATGTTCATTAAAATTCTGGGAACTTTCATTAATGACCATTAAGAACACAACAGGTAAAGGACTTTTCCTTGGAAGACGTCCATACAGATTTCTTGTTGATAAAATTTTACTAGCATGACCAAAGACCTAGAGATCTGAGGCCTTTTATGATGTACATAAATACTTGTTTAATCAAATACTACCTATCCATGATAAACATTTAAAAAATTATAATCATAAAAATAGTACCAAATAGGACCAAAATAAGAAAATCTTATGCCCTTTTTCTAACCCCAATACTAAATGATGAAAGCCAGAATCATATTCGAGTTAGGATGTCATTTCACTCTCTCATAATGCATTGATCTTCTCACTTTGTGTGAGTTCAATGTGCCAGAAGTTTTCCTGTGCAGATATAAAAGTGAAGGTTACTGGAGCTTAGTATTATGACTTCTGAAATAAAACCATAACTGCATAGGCAGTCTTGAATGGCTAACACTTTAGCTTGTATGCTAAGTAACTAGGCATTGTGATATAGACAAAATGCTGCTCTTGATGTCAGGAAGACCTGGGTTTGAATCCTGCCTCAGAAACTTACTTAAGCTATATGACCTTCTTTTAGCTTCAGTTTACTCAATTGTAAAATGGAAATAATAACAGCATTTACCTCACAAGGTAGGGGTGAGGATCAAGTTAAATAATATATTTAAAGCTTTTTGTTAACCTTAAAGCATTACATGATTGTAGCCTATTATTAAGTAGAGAGGGTAAAGTCAAACAAAAATACATTTTGTAACCCACTCATATGGTGCTTTATAATGTATAAAAGATATTATTTTTTTCCCGTACAACCTCTCTGAGACAAGTAATATTATCCCCATTTTACAGATGAGGAAACTAAGGTCAAGGAGTTATGTGATTCAGCCATGGGGTCATTCATGTTGGGCTTCAAACCCAAGTCTTATGAATAAATCTAATGCTATTTCAACTACATTATGCTACTTCTGTGGGGTATGTAGATGGCACAGTGGATAGTGCACCAACCCAGTAGTTGAGAGGACTTGAGTTCATATCTAGCCTCAGAAATTAGCAGTGTGACCCTGGGCAAGTCACTTAACCCTGTTTGCCTCAGTTTCTTCATCTGTAAAATGGCTGGAAAAGGAAATAGCAAACCACTTCAGTATATTTGCTAAGAAAATCCCAAATGGAATGACAAAGAGTTGGACACCACTGAAATGACTGAACTACAACAGTAGTACTCTGTTAGACATCATTGCATCTAGAATGATCATAGGAGAAATGCAAATCAAGGGAAACTTAACATACTACCTTATATAGAAAATAACAAAGCAAAAAAAAAAAAAAAGAATCATAACATCTAGGAATTGACTGGGTCTACTACAAACTTATGCTCCCTAAGCTCACCTGGCCTTCACTAAAGCAGGGCAATCTTCTCATGCTCATGAGACCTTAATAGATTCACTGTCCCATAAACCTTTTGTTCCCTCCTCAAACCTCTCTGGATCCCACTCTTTCACTCACTCTCTGAACTAAGAACCTTGCTTTGTATTTCATTGAAAAAACTGAGGCCTGTCGATTATATTTTTCATAACATCATTTGTAATATTCTCTCTTCTCGCCTCTTACACAGCTACCACCCTGGAGGTGGCCATCATTGGATGGACTATTTCAATAGCCTTCTGGTTGGTGTCCCCACCTCAAGTCTCTCCCTAATGTAGTCCATCTTCCACTCAGCTATTAAAGTGATCCTTCTATAGGGCAGGCCTGACCCTGTCACCTTCTTCTCAATAAATTCTGTGTGATTCCCTGTCACTTCTGGGATCAAATATAAAATCCTCTATTTAGCTTTTGAGGTCCTTCAAACCCGGACCCTTCTTACCCTTCCAGTCTTCTTACATCTTACTCCCCTCCATGTACAATGGTGTGACACCAGCCTCCTTGCTGTTCCTCACATAAGACACTCACTCCATCTCCTGACTCAGGGCTGTCCCCATGTCTGAAATTCTCTCCCTCCTCATCTTCATCTCTTATTTCCTTTAAGCCTCACAAATCCCACCGAATCTGATCCCCTTCAATGATCCACTTTGGAAATGAAGAATAAACAATACCACACTCAGTATGCTAGTGCCTTCTCTCTGAAGTCACTGCCACGTTACCGTGTCCAGACTTGGTTTGCATGTGTTCTCCATTCGACTATGAACTCCTTAAAGGCAGGGACTGTTTTTTGGCTTTCTTTGTATCCCTAGGGATTATATATCCTCCATATATATCCATATATATTCTATGTGCCTGGCAAATAGTAGGCATTTAATAAATGTTAGTTGACCTGTCAACTGAAGGAAAACAGGTCTTCTGACATATTGTTTGTGTGACAGAAGGCTGGTACAGACATTTTGGAAAGCAATATGTAATGAATCACCAAACTGATTATTGCTTTTGACCCATCAATTCCAATACTAGGACTTTATTCCCAAAATTATAATAGTAGTTAGCATTTATGTAGCACTTTAAGGTTTGCAAAGTACTTTACAAATATCTTATTTTAACTTTGAAATAACCTTGGAAGATAGGTGCTCTTAGTATCCTCATTTTGAAGTTCAGTCATTTTAATCATGTCCAACTCTTTGTGACCCCATTTGGTGTTTTCTTGGCAAAGATATTGGAGTGGGAAACTGAGGCATATAGGGTAAAGGGATTTGCCCATGGTCACAAAGCCAGTCTGAGGCCAGATCTGAACTCAGGCCTTCCTGACTCCAGGCCTGGCACTCTATCCACTACACCACCTCGCTGCCCCAATCCTCATTTTATAGACAAGGAAACTGAGGCAAACAGAAGTCAACTGACTTGACCAGGGTTACATAGCTATTAAGTTTCTGAGGCCAAATTTTAAGTCATTACTACAGGTCCATTGCTCTATCCATCGTGTTGCCTAGCTGCCTGCAAAAACATCATAAAAAAGACTTATTTGTACAAAAAATTTACTGCTGCTTTATTTGTATAGAAAAAAATGGAGGTTATGTACATATCCAACAACTGAAGGCTGTATAAATAAGGTATGGCATATTAATTCCAAATGGAATATCATGGTTCTATAAAAATGAGAAATATGAAGCATTCAAAGAAATATGGAAAGATATATACACAAAGGAACACACATATGCATGCATGTGCATACACAAACACATATAAAGCAAAGCCGGGATAGTGATGCATCATAGAGATCTAGAAGGTGATACAAAACATTATCGCTCCCTTGAGAAGTCACTTAACCTCTAAATGCTCTTAACCAATAGCCTCCAAAGTGGTGGCCCTGGTTTGTGTCCAAGGAATGGGCGATCAACCAGTTAAATGGTGGAAAAATAGCTCTTAGCCATGGAGCTTGTCTCCATACAACACACCTACCCTTATCTTTTAAGACTCCCCCCATCCACTTTGTCTCTTTCTCTCTACTTGTTTGAGTTCCCAGTCTCCCCATTTCTCCCCTTGGAGTTGACCCCCCAGGACAGTTATACTGCTATTTGGGCATCTATAGATTCTATTGTGAAAATTCCTCAAAGTACTCATTTGCTGTACCCCCAGGCCACCCCTTGGCTGTAGGAGGCATCCCTGCTACATGGCTCCAGGGCAACAGCCCTGTCTTATTTCTCCTTTTCATTTTGAGTAAATCACACTGGATGACTTTTATGTATCATAAATTTCATTACATAATAATTCTCCACAAATTCACTTGCTTTTTGAACTTCCAGAGTTCTTTTGAGGGTACCACCCTTTCTTCTAGTCACTCAGGTAGTCAGTTTTGGTGTCATCTTTGGTACAACCTTGGTGACCCCTTTGACTTGTTACTCTTCCTTACCTTACAAATCCAGTCAATTACCAAAACCTGTTCTGTTCACCTCTGTTACACCTCTTATATCTGTCTTCTCTACTCACACAGCCACCATCTTAGTTCAGATTCTCATCATCCCCAGTCCGAACTATTTGCCATAGTCTCGTAATTGATTTCCCTGTCTTCACTCTCTCCCTTTCAATTCAGTTGTTAAAGTGATTTACTTAAAGTACTAGTCTACTTCAGTAGTTCTCTATTGACTCTAATATAAACTATTTAATATTTATTTCATCCTTTAAATTTTTCTATTATTTGTATGTTTTTGTAATGTACATAATTATCATTTTTCTGTTGTGTCCAACTCTTTGTTGACTTTTCTTGGCAAATATACTGGAGTGGTTTGCCATTTCATTCTCTAGCTCATTTTATAGATGAGGAAACTAAGGCAGAGTTAAGTGACTTGCCCAGGGTCACACAGCTAATAAGTGTCTTAGGCTGGATTTGAACTCATGAAGATGGGTCTTTCTAGTTTCAAGCCCAGTACTAGCCACATTACAGTAGTACATGTATATAATTTATAAGTAAATATACACCTATTGCACGATCAAAAAGGTTTTGTTGATAGAAGTGTGTGAGTATAAAAGATAGGAAACCAGTGTGCTAAAACAACCTTATAATTTTCAAGAGCAGGTATGACCTGCATTGTAGAATTTCCTTATCCAGTTCTTTTATTACCAAAACCCAGTACCAGCTCTGAAGGATCTCACAGTCTATTAGGAGAAATAGCATGCAAACAACAATGTAGAACCAAGATACACACACACACACACACAAGAGAACATATATATGTATGCACATATATACATATACATATGTATATATACGTATACACACACACACACACATATGAGATACATTGGGGATAATCTCAGAGGGAAGGCATTAAGTGATATACTCAGTGGAGATCTAATCTAGGTACTGTCGATCCAAACCTAAGTATGCTTTCCACTATACCACACGTTGTTCCTTTCTTTACATGCCTTTTAAATTATTTTTTAAAAATCTTCTTTACAGAAAGGGAATAGATTTGCAAGTTATGTCCTCCTACTGACACAGTAAGCAATCTCCCTTTCCTTGTACTGTGTGCTGTTTGTAGCACTGCATAAATCAGAAACCAGTTAGAAGGTTCAGAAAGATTTCTCAACATGAAGAGAGATCCTACAGCTTTCTGGCTTTTTTGCCATTCATTCTGGTTAGCCTGCTGGCTGCCATTTCTTTCTTTCCTTTTTCTTCAAATAATCAGTTTATCAGCAGCTTTTTGTGGAACCATAAACTATCTGAACTGGAAAGTGACCTTAGGGGTTATTTAAAGATCATTTAAGCATTGAAAAAAAAAGCATTGTTTTGTGGAAGGAGACCTGGGGTCAGAAGATCTTAATTCAAAGTCTACCTTGACACCACCTGTACAACCTTAGACTGGTGTCTGAGGTCCCCTTTTACTTTAGGTCTATGATTCTATAGCTTGTCTAAAGTCACTGCACCAGTGTGATACAGCCAGAAAATCACCTGACTCCAAGCCCAGGGCTATAACCACTCTATCATACTGTTTCTTAGGGAGCTTTGTGTTCTATATACTCTCTAGAAGAAAATGTGTTCACACTTGCACAAAGTCTCCCCATCCTCCCCCTCCCCCCCAGCCGTCCCATCCCTTACTTCCTTCAAACAAAGAGGGCACAAATGGTGAAGAAGCTGTTTTTTTCCTTCCTTTTTTTTTTTTAGATGGAACCCCACTGATACATAGGAAAAAATGGTTAAACCATTATTAAAGGGCAAATTACAACTAACCTTGTGGTTTGTGGAGAGAAAAATATAAAGCATTCATAGGAGCCTATATTTAGAGCTGGAAAAGACTTCAACTTGGTCCTTCCAAAGTCAGAACAGAGGACTTAAAACTCCATCCAACAAATACAAAAAAACATTAAAAATGCATAGTAACAGGTGTTCCCAACAGATGCTATTAAATTTTAATTGAATTCTGATCAAAATTAATTTATATCTAAATGTAATTATATTTTTTCAGTTTCAATCAACTTCACCTGAAAACATGAATGTACAAAATAGAATACAATTTTAAAGAATGAGATGCTGTACAACATAGCTGATTAAGCATCGCTCTACAAACTATCTACAGAGACAGTGTCATAATTTCCAGAAAGTGGATTGGGGTGGAAGGAATTCCAGGCAAATATTCTATAAAGCTGTGATAAAATGGAGACAGGTTCAGCAATCTAGGGTCTTTTCTAAGGGACAAAAGACAAGTGGGTAGGAGAGCATTTACCCTTAACTGTAGAGGGGGCCTCTCTAAGGACATTTCACCACCTCTCCCATTAACTCAATATAGTCTGGGAAGTAGAACTCCCCACCCACTCCATCTCCCACAAGACGACAGTCGGATGTATTCTTTGCCACCCGCCCCTGAAACCTTTGGAGCCCTCAGCTCCTTACTTACCTATCCAAGGGTGGTCATGGTTCCTTGCAAACTCATGTTTTAGAGCCTGGAGAGCTAGATTTTTTTGCTGCCACTGCAAACTCCTGGATCCTGGAGAATTGCCCTTGAGAATACCTGGAGATGCCCACAGATAGCCCGCGGTTCACACCTTTTGCCTTTTCCAGGGTTACATCCCAGCTCCTTGGGAGCGGGGAGGCTGAAGCCACCGCTCCTGTACTGCAGCCCTGGACAGATGTGGAGCTCGAAAATGGGTTACGCCCCTTCCCCAGCTCACTGCCGCGGAGCTAACCCGGGCAGACTGGCAGGAGGCAGCACCAATAGATGGGGAGCCTGCCCAATTGGAGGGGGCGGCAGCCTCAAGTGTAGAGGCGGCAGGGCTTACAGAAGGAGGGTAGGACGAGGGAGGGAGGGAGAGGAGGGAAGGACGGCATAGGGTGGGAGGGCTGCTGTTTCAGGGGCTGGGACCAGGTCTGGCAGTGGGGGAGTCAAGGGAGAGTTGGTGGGGATGGGGATGGGGATGGGGATGGAGATGGAAATGGAAATAAAGAGGGGGCGGGCATTCTCTCCTTGCACTAAGAAGTCACCTTAGACTAGTGGGGCTGATATTCAGGGCATCTATCTACAGGGGAGGCAGCGGACACTAGAGAAAGGGCGTGGAATGAAAACCTCCATGAGAACATAAATATGCCACTCAGAACAAAGAAAAATGGAAAAGACCCTTCTAGGAGGAGGCTGCATGGATTGTTCCTTTCCATATTAGTTTTCCAAGGAGGAAAAAAAATAAAGTGAGATGGAAGATTCAGGAAAGATGTGACAGGAAGCTGAGAGGAGATTGGAAGATGGATTTACACAGGCGTCTGGCACTTAATTGGGGGGTGGGGAGAGGTCCTATAGCCGCAAAAGCATGTGACTTGGCAAGAAATGGAGAGCCCCTGAGAACTCAGCAGGAAAGGGGTCTGTACTAATATAATCGGGAAGGTAGTTGTGGGGAACAGAGAATCCATTCCTACTTTATTTTTCTGCTGTCAGTCAACCAACCATCCAATCAACAACTCTTAAGCATTTATTATGTACCAGGCAGGTACTGTTCTAGGTGAGGTAGGTACAAAGGATGAACAATTCCCTACTTGCAATGAGCGAGTAATTAAAAAAAATACGTACAGCATAAATACAAATATGTGTGTATTTGCCCTTTGTTGCCGAAGAAGACCATGCCATCAGAGGAGTAATGACATGACTTGCACTTGTCTTTGTTTTGAGTGAGGAAGGGTTGTGTAGGTCACCAGTCTCACTTCTCCTTCAGAGCCATATGAATCTAGTGACCAGATATTCATCAGGATGACTGGAGATGACCCAGGATGAGGCAATTGGGGTTAAGTGACTTGCCCAAGGTCACATGGCTAGTATCAAGTGTCTTGAGTTGAGATTTGAACTCAGGTCCTCCTGACTCCTGATCTACTCTACTCACTGCACTACCTAGCTGTCCCTAAATACAAATATATTCAGTCATTAAATACACAGTAGTTTGGGAGGTAAAGCAGTAGCAACTAGGACTCAGCTGTCAGAAAAAAATTTATGCAGAAGATCGTGACTGAGCTGAGTTTTTTAAAGATGGGATGGGTAAGGAGTAAGCACATTTTAGGTATGCAGCATGGTCCATCCAAAGGTACCGAGGGAGGAAATAGTTACTCATAAGAAGGCCAGATTGATTTCATTACTGTCAAATTAGCTACTGAAACCACAATCTTCTGACTCCAAGAGCATCTCTTTTCTCACTACCTCAAGGGCTTCTTGAAAAGCTGGAGTACCCTGGGGCTCAGAGCATCAATTCCCATTTTTTATTTTGTCTAAGATCCATTTGGCTGGGGACGAGAAACATAGTCTAAAGGGTCATCCATAGATTTCACAAGGCACTCATACCCAAACCCTGATAACAGGCATCCGAGTCTCATCCTGATTACCATTTAGCAGAAGGGGAGCTACAAACATTTCCTAAGCTACTCTGTAAGGAGGGCACATCCTGTGTTGGGCTCTGGGATTAATGGAGGTGTAAGACACAGCCCTTGTCCTAGAGGCATCTATGGCTTTGTTAAAAAAAACAAAAACACTAAGGATACCCTACTGAGTGGAATGGGGGGAAGAATATAGGCCCAAAACTGTAACTAGGGAAAGCAGTTGAGGCATTCCCCCAGGGCCATCCAAAATTTAGGGGTTGCTGACAGTGCTTGCCTTTCTTGCCTACTTAAGTAAGAGTAATTAAAATACGATGCTATCAGGTAAAGATTTCTTGCCTTTGGCTGTATCCCAGGTGAGTATCTTTGCAGCTGGCTCACTTACCCTACGGACCTCCAGCTACATTTCTGGAATTTCTGTCCCTGCATGGGATGATATCCCTGGCTCTACCATCCCTTCCTCCAAGAGAACTGTCCTTGCAATAAGTTTTCATTTGCCACTTAAGGGCTTGGAATGGTATTCACCCTTTCGGACAACCTGTTTCAAGAACAGGAGTCACCCACATTCTGCACATGATGATGAAACTAAAAACCTTCAAATGGGGTAGTTGAAGGGCAGAGGAGGTTAACATTAATACCTTGATTTATAAGCAATAGTTCCCCATTTCATTCTCTTAGTCCTTTCTTGGATGAATCTATGATTTCATCCAAATGAATACTTTTTTTTTCCAACAGTGCAGATGGCAAACCATCCACGCTGTCATTGGTATATAGCTATTGTCCATGCCACTCCATAAACCTCCATGGGGGAAGGGGAAAGCATGAACAAGAGAATGAGTACTGTCCACTGGTTATACCGAGCTCTTAATACACGACTTTCTTGCCTTTTTTGTCATTATTTTCAAATATATCCAAAGGAGCTATCCTATATGCTTCTTCTGGCTTTCCATTTTTCATTAGCAACATATTGCTGCCCACTCATGCTCACCATACACCTCTCCATTACACTCTGGTTAGCTGGCGACTAATTCTTCAAAGACTGTGGTATGTTATGACTCATGGGCATACAGAATCTCAAAAAGATATTACCTTTAAAAAGCCTTATTTCAGAAAGAGGCTTGGAGTCACTGAAAGTACTATATAATTTCTCAAATGTAACACTTTGATCTAATGAATTCTCGATCCAATTGATTGTGTCTGCTTTCAGTCAATCAGTCTATCAGTCAGCAAGCATTTATTAAATACTTACGTATCAGGTACTGTGTCAAGGCACTGGGACTCCAAAAGAAAATCAAACAGTTCCTGCCCTGAAGGAATTTATCCTTCTTTGAGGGATGAGGATGAAACACATGTATATGCAAAAGAGATACAGTATAATGACGGGTGGCAGAAGTGGGGAGGACGGTGGTCAAAAAGGCCTCGTATAGGAAGTGGGGCTTGACCTAAGCTTTGAAGGAAATGAGGTAGTCTAAGATGTGGGGTAGCTACATGGTACAGTGGATGGAGGGTCAGACTCAAAGTCAAATCCAGCTTCAGACTAGCTGTGTAAGCCTGGGCAAGTCACTTAACCCTTTTGCCTCAGTTCCTTATCTGTTAAATGAAGTATAAACAGGAAATGCCAAACCACTCTGGTAAATTTGCCAAGAAAACCCCAAATCAAGAGTCAGCCGCAACTGAAACTGAACAAGATGTGGAGGTAAGGAGGGATGAATTTCACGCAGTTTGTCAAAAGACAGAGCTAGGAAATAGTTATCCTGTGAAACATCTAGGCCAATTTGACTGGGCTAGAGTATGTATGAAGGGGAGTGAGGTGTACTAAGTCTGGAAAAGGAAGGCTAGGGCCAGATTATGAAGAGTCATGTCAAACAGGCGTTTGCATTTTATCTTAAAAACAAGAAGGAACCTACTGGGGACTTAGGCAGCTTCGGACCTGTGTTTGGCTGTTGTGTGATTTGAAGAGGAAAGAGATG
Source organism: Potorous gilbertii (assembly GCA_028658325.1). NCBI lineage: Eukaryota > Metazoa > Chordata > Mammalia > Diprotodontia > Potoroidae > Potorous > Potorous gilbertii. The sequence continues at coordinate 435,454,812 of CM053769.1, read as the reverse complement.
ATGCAAAGGCAGGAGTGAGGATACTGCAGTAGCCTAAGAGGTGAAGAGTGCCTGCAGATGTGGTGGGCATGTTGAGTGGAGTGGTGTCACATGAGATATGGTGGAAACAGAAGTGACAAGAGCATCTGATTGGCATCATACTAGATAGGTTAAGTGAGGGAGTAAGCAGTAGAGACTGGTTCAAAATGAACTAGTATGACTGGAAGAATAATAATGCCCTCAACTGAAATAGGCAAGTTTGGAGAACTAGGGGAAATGTATATTGGACACATCGAGTTTGAGATGCCTACTCTAGGACATCCAGTTAGGCAGCTGGTGATGCAGAAGTAGAATTTGGTTGATGAAGGTTGAATATTTATACATTTTTAGAGTCATAATTGAAGCCAAAGGAGTTGATGAGGTCACTAAGAGAATGTAGAGAAGGTCCAGTGTAGAGCCTTGGGTTCTAATGACAGAGGGAAGGAACATGGATGATGATCCCGAAAAGATAGAAGGCACTGAGTGTAGACAGCTTTTCCTAGAAGTCTAGTTGTGAAAGGGAGGAGAAATACAGTACAACAGAGAATCGAATCCAGAGAGTCTGAGGGCAGCAATGGATTCGTCAGGAAGACCTGTTTTGTGTCCTATAGGATTCCTACACTTCACCTTATTCATCTGTAAAATGGGGATAAATGATAGCATCTCCCTCCCAGGATGGTTACGAGGATCAAATGAGGTAACTTAAAAATGCTTTGCAAACCTTAAAGTGCTATATAAATGCTATTATTAAATTTTGTTATTATTAAAAGTGCTGGAAGAAAGTTAACATAAGTCACGAACAGTAATTTTCTATCTGTCCTGTCATGGACAGGTCTTTTCTATCTATATCTAGATGTGAGTAACACCATAGGTCTAAGCTGTATTCAGAGGGCTCTATGAAAGAGTTAAGGTGAAAATAAATGTCAAAAAACAGAAAAAAACCCCAAACCCCTGACAAACTAACTACGAACTGCCTCAAGAGTTATTTAGGAGATCTGAGGCTATGTGAGCATCTGTTCTAGAATGTTTCTCACCCTGCTAACTTCAGGGTCATTTATTTTGAGATGAAAAGCTGCAGATAAATTGTGGGAAATTTCTTACTTAAGAGTCAAGAGTTTTTCTGGCAATGTGTGGTGTGGTGGAAAGAATCCTGGATGCAGGAGATCCAAGTTCTAGTATTGGCTTTGACCCTAACTCTATGTGTGATCATGGACAAGCCATAACATCTTTTGAAGCCTCAGTTTCCTCATTTGTAAAATGAGGGAGTTGGGTCAGATGATCTCAGAAGTCCTTTGTTGGTTTAATATTTTGATTATGAAACAAATTTTGGGCACCAAATTCTTAGGATCTTACCTTTATTAAACTCCTGTACTGTCACATACTCAGTGGGGGATATTAAAGCAATAGCAGAGGTAGGCACAGTTAAACATATATTAGAGATGGTACTAATTTTATATAAAAGAAGGGAAGGAGATGTTGGAATCAGAAATAATGACAAGTTTAAAGGTTTTAAAATTATTTAATTTTATAAGGACTGATAAAAACTTCCATGATTTAAGCAAATCTACACATGATAATGTAAGTCAGGCACTACAAATGCAGGCTTCTGGGAAAACTTCCAATGTAGTTTCTGGAAGATACACCTAATCTGGAAAGAGAAAAAAGAATTAAACTAATAATAATCGTTATTTACTGCTGCTAAACATCACAATATGAAATCTTTACTTTACATTCAATAATCTTCATAAAAATGGAGGACTCCTCCTTGAGAATAACTTACCAATTCAGAACAATCCATTCACCTCTTCTGATACAGGATCCAAGTCAATGTCATAGAAACAGGGCCGAGTCGGGAGACCAGGCATTGTACTCATCTAAGGAACAAAGTAGAATTGAAAAATGAGCAACCTAACCCCAATAATCCTTCCTCATATAGAACAAAACCAAGGAACAAAGTCATATGATGATTTTTCTCATTGTCAGTCAAGGCAGTAGACATGAATAGTTATGGAACTTCCCTAAAGAAGCCATTACATATCACAACACTTAAAAAAAAAATCTATATTATAGAATTAAGATATTAGAGCTTGAAATAATCTTAAAGTTCATCAAGTTCAATGCCCTCACTTTTTATAAGTGAAGAAACCGAAGGGTCAGGACTTTAATTCCGACTTGTTTACTTTTAGTACAATGTTCTTTCTATAGCACTAAGCCAATTTTTTGCTTTATTTTTATTTGAATAGTTTCAGTATTACCATTTGCTTTTATAGCACATTAATTTCTGAATATATTCCTCTATCTACTCCTACCTTGCAACCTTTTCCTTGCAAAGATGAAAAACAACAACAGTTCAGCAAAACTAACCAATACATTTCATATTCAATGTCCTTTACTCTCTAATCAATGAAAGGAGGGAAGTATATATTTCTTCTCTCTTCTCTGGATCCAAGGTTGCCATAAAATCCAGTTTCATTTAACTGTTCTTTTCATTTATGCTGTTGTAGTCGCTGTACAGACTTTCCTGTTCTGCACTGATGCACTTGAGCTTGTCATATTTGTCATGTTTTACAGCACAATAACATCCTATTATGTTCATCTACCCCAGCATCAAGCCATTCTGCCACCAAGGGGTAGTTTTTGTTTGCAGTTCTTTGCTACCACAAGACCTACAATTAGGGATTATTTTGGTATGTAGGGGACCTTTCACTTCCCTGGCATATATGCCTACTGGAGGGGGGGGAGGTAGGAGGAGAAATCTTTGGGGAGGGATATTTTAGTCATTTTGTTTTGCATTATTTCAATTTGTTTTTGAGAATGGTCAGACCACAGGCTAACAGTATATCATGGGTGTCTTCCAGAAATGCCTCTATCAACTGTAGTTACATCTTTGCCAATTCTACCTCTTATTACTTAAAAGGAAAGACTGAAAAAGCCCTCCACCCTACATAAAATTGTAAGTCTTATAATAAACCCAATTAGCATTAGTAATTAAATAGGGCTGGAAAGTTTTCAGCAAAATTAAAGAACTGGACTCATAAAATTATCCCACATAATGGTTTCAAACATGGAGGTGAACAAAGATATCAGCTTAACAAGAGATAAAACAAGCAATGTCTGCTTAGTTTAAACCAAGTGGAATGAGAAGGGTAAAGACTTTTTTTTGTTGTTTTTTTAAAGAATGATTAGTCTCAGTAGGCAGATTTTCTAATTTACTTCCAAAACAGAATATATACCTAGGCAATAATTCTTCCAAGACTCATGTGTATTTAAGCAAAAAGTGTTTTTTTTTAAACAGAACATACAGTTTTATTGTCAATGTTCTTACTAGCTTAATTTAGACTTGCAAAACTAAAGAAAAGCCATAACATAAATGCATTAAAGCACTTATTTCCTAATAATAATAATAACTTTTTTTCTGGCTGGGTGGGCAGGGAAATCAGGTTAAGTACAAATCAAAATAGATGGCAAATCCAATTTCTACACAGGACATTTTGATTTTTATAATCTTTTGTGTAATGACAAATTATGCAAGTGCTACTTTAAATATAGACTGAAAATAAGACATTTGAAGTGAAATTTCTAAAAACTGACAAGTATAAAAACAGACTTAAGGGACCAGTTGAATGATCTTCTATAATATAATGCAATTTAAAAACTGCAACATTTAATGTTGAAATGGCACAGCTAGGTCTTGATTACTGCGAATAATGAACCCTGTGAAGTGGTCACATATATTTGAATTTGTACTGTTCCAAGTTATAATTAGGTAAAATATGGTTAACTGGTTCCGACTCAATGGAAACATGCAGTGTAAATTCAAATGATACGACCACTCCATGGGACTCATTATTTGAACTAGAATCTCATGGGATCAGCAATTCCTGAAACACAATCCAGGAACCCAAGAGTCCTCTAAAGTTAGCATCTGGGGTCAAATGCTATGATCAGAAGTTAAAATGAGAAGAAGTTGGAGCTGAAGGTGAAGGAGGAAAACAGGACCAATCAGAAAATAAAGTTGTAAAGATTAGCAATTATATAAAGATGGGAAAGACGCAGAGATGTTACAACACTCCACAGAACTTTGTGAGGTACCCAAGATATCTTCTGGTAAAAAGTTATCAGTGTGTAGAATAAAGGACAGGAGCTCTGATGCAGCCACAATGGCTGAAAGAACCTTTTCTGGGAAGTTCGTTATTTGACAGGTGACAAGCAATTCAACAATGGAATTCCTCGAATTGTTGCAAAATATTGTTGTACAGGTATGAATTTTGGAAACAATTACTGCTGACTCTGTATGTGTCCAAACAGATGAAAAGTTTGTAGTCAGTTATAATCAAATACTCATTTAAGGTTTTAAAGTGTATTTATTGCTACAGTTCTACTGACTTAGACATATAGGCCAAATGGTAAATTTGAAGCAAGAGGTAAAGCAAGCTATTGTTACTCTTTCCCATCTGGCAGAAGGCTATTTTTACTGGTTTAAACTTCTTTTATGTCTTGATCTCTAATTGTCCATTCATATTTATATCTTATCTCTAAACAATGCAAAATAATATCGCTGCAATATTTTCAAAGCTGCTAAACTGAGTTACTTGAAAGGGAAAAATAAAATGTATTGTTGAAGGTGCCTGCTATTTAAGATTCTTATTTTAAAAGATTCTGGTATGAATCAATTTGGGAGTAGGTAAAAAATGACTAAAACATTCATAGATCTAGTGATCCTACTGTAAGGCATATACCCTAGGTTCAAGGGAGAAAGAAATTTCCCATATATACCAAAATATTCATAGCAATAGTTTCTGCAGTAGCAGAGACAGGAAATAATAGAGTACCCACAGATAGAGAATGGCTAAACAAACTGTAGTACATAAATGTAACAGAATACTGTTTATTGTATCATAGGAAATGTCAAATAGAAAGATTTTTCACAGAATCAAGGGAAACCTTGTATGAACCGATGAAGAAGTTAGTAAGATGAAACAGGAAAACTATATATATATAATGACCACAATGTAAATGAGAGTTGGGAGGTAAAGAAAGCACATGCTATCACAAACAGTTAATACATTGGTTAGTTTTACTGAACTGCTTTTCTTCATCCCTTAAAAGTTTTTTGCTACAAGGAATAGCTTATTAGGTGGTGGTGGAGAGTGATATATTCAGAAATGAATGTGAGCAATTAAAATATGATTAAGTTTTATTTTAAAATCACCTTCATTTGTTAGTACAATGAACTGGCTCAAGTGCTTAAGATGGGGGTGGGGGTGCTAAGCTTTTCAATTCCAGGAAAGGCATTAACATTATGAACATTAAGATATACTAATGAAAAAAATTTAATCATCTCTTCCATTTAAAAGTTAATTTGTCTTCTAAAACACAGTAACTTGTTACCTTTCATTTCTATAGTTAAAGTTGATTTAAATGTTAACTTTTTTTACCGTGTGCTTTACAAATGTTTAAAAGAACTGAATGTATGCTACATGGTACCCGAAGGCATTATATTCAACTAAGAGACATCAGACATTAAGTGCACAGAAGGGACAATGTAAACAAAGCAAAACCTCGAAGTAAAACTGTGAATCAAGCACCTTCTTTCCCCTCAATCTCTAATCCCCTTAATAAAAAGTTCTCAATTGGTTTCCAAGTTAGAAAGAACTAAGAAAACAAACACACATAAGTAACTAATTTAATGCCTTATCCCTCCCAGGGTATCTACATTTCAGCAGGGACAATTTCCCAATCCAAAGGAATGAAGTTCTAATAGTAGAATTTCAGACACCTGCCGTGAAACTCAGAGAGACATGGGTAGGGGGTAAGAAATGGAGCTTTCCTGGAGCTCCTAAATAATGCATTATACCTACTGTCACAAGAGAAGTGTGAAAACTAGAAACAGCCCAGGTTACTTATTCAGCAGAGGCAGTACTTGCATCACGCTTAAATAACAGCACACAGTGTACCTCAGCAGGACTGACCATTCTGATAGGTCTGATTCCCATTTCCTCCTCTGGCAAGAATGTGTTTGCCCATTTAGCTACTTACTGGTGACTAAAAGAATAAACTTAAAATAGGAAGCGTAATTATGAACAACACACCAAGCATCATTCTTTGTGTGGTACTTACCGTCCCTACCAAAGGGTACAAGAAGCCAGCACCAACACTGGCCCGGACGTCACGAATTGGCAGAACAAAACCTGTGGGCACACCTTTCTTCTCTGGGTCATGAGATAAGGACAGGTGCGTTTTAGCCATGCAGATGGGTAGGTTTCCAAATCCCTAAAGAGCAAGGGGGAAAGTGGGAAGGAGTAACCAAGAAAATAAATGTTTATATTAATTTAACAAAACAATCATTTAAGCACTGCAATTTTAATGATCTTTATATTTCTTTCTAAAGCCACGTGACTTTCATTTCTTTTATATCCAAGTGGCAGAACAGAAATAATTTCCACCTCAATGACAAGTATCTTCGGTCTAGTTAGCAAAGACCAAAAATATCTCAGGTACTAGTTGGATGAGAGATTAAAACACTCAGAAATCTAAAACACAGCTGAAGACTTTTATTTCAAATATTCAAAAGATAGTTTGGAGCAGTTGTATTGAAAAGGAAAAAGATATAACACTTTATCAATGCCTTTCGTATTTTTCTGCACACATCCATAATATGTAGCATGTCCAATATGGGAAAACCTGAATGATGTTTCAAAGTACAATACTTTTAAGAAGGAAGACATTTCAGAGCAGAATTGACCGGGGGTGATGCACAGGGAAGAAGAAGGGGAGTCTCAGAGATGATCTCATCCAAGTCCCTCATTTTATAGATGAAAAAACTGAGGCCCAGAAAAGTGACAACTTGCCCAAGATTAGAGATACTGGTAAAGCTGAAGCCAAAATTTCTAGCTCAGTGCTCCTTTGGCATTCTCATTAAATTAGTAAAATGAAGAATAAAAACCACACACTCCTACCTGCTTTGTGTAGACTTCGACTTTATGCTGAGCCTCTGGCAATAATTCAATGTCATCAGCCCCATAGATTTTCTGTGCAATTATCCTGATCTTGTCTACAACAGGGAGCTGAGGGGTGGGTGTATTGGTGGAGAAGAAGAGAGAGACACAAGGGAATGATTGTCATGTAGTCACTTACAAGAACATTCACGTATTGGGGAGAGAATAAGGCACAAAACATTTCTCTTTTCCTGATATGTTGTTCTACTATTATAGACCTTTCTTTTCATACTGATCATAGGAATTACAAGCACAGTAGATGGCATGGAAAATGTCCACCAGAAAAGAGGAAGAAACATGGCTCCCTATTCTCATAAGTGATGGAGGACTATGAGTACCAAATATGACATGCAAATGAAGTGACTTTGCTTGACTAGTTTTTAAAAAATTCTTCCTTGATGACAAGGAAAGATTCAATGGGATGATGGCAAGAGATATGGGGGAAATGTTTGTGGTGTTAAAAAAAAAAAACCCAAAGGCATCAATAAAACAAAAAAATCCATTAGCATCTACTTGCTTTTTATTACATCAAATATCAGGATATCCTAGCCTGCCCTACTTTCTTGCCTGAGCTGGAGAAAAACACTATTCCAACATGTTTCCTCATACTGCTCTCCTAGGGTGGCCTGCCAACAGTCATCCATTATGCTCACTCCATGGATAATTTGCCTAAATCTGCCCCTAGATGGGTACTTCCTCCTCCCTTTTAGTTGCACACCTTGAAGTTAAGTCCCAAGGGATACTGATAACCTATCTGAATTTATTCCTTGATGATTAACAATCACCCATCACCCCATACTCTCCCCATCTCAATGATTCATCCCCCTCACCATTCAACCCTATTTTCTGTCCTCTAGTTTTCTCCCATTTCCTTCAACATTTCCCCGTGCCCCCCATGCAACATCCCATTCTAAATCTCCCCATCCTTTTCACTGGGCAATCTCACATGCCTGTTCCCTAAGTAACAAACTTGCTTTCGCCTTATAACCTCTCTTATCTTACTCATTCTGTCTTCTGGCTCTCACTGAGATCTAGTTCTCTCTTGATGATAGAGATAACCTGGCCACACTTTCCAGCACTGGCTGCACTTTCACTCATATCCCTGACTCAAGCTACAGGTGGGAAAGTTGGCATACTCCTTGTATGCCACTCCTTGCCACATAAGATCTCCTCCTTGGAGATTTACTCAATCCATATTTATCACTCCATCAAAATTCTGGTAGCTGTCGACTCATCTCCAGGACATTTGCCTTCTTCTGTCAGTTCAGTTCCTGGCTTAGTCTTTTTCTCCTACCTTCATATTAGGGAACTTCAACGTACACGATGCTCCTCGCTCAAACTCTCAGCTCCTCAACTCCTTCACTGCCCAACTTAGCCACACACAGGGATCTGAATCTTGCCATTACCTAAAATTATTCCACTTCCATGTTCCCAAACTCTGAAATATCCACCTGATGATACCTGTTGTCATTTCATCTCTCCACCTCCCAGGAAACCCCAACCCTATCCTTATCTTCTTCCTTCTCCATCACAGTCCCTGGTGGACTGGTTCCCCTCCACACTGTTGTGTTCTCTGGAGGCCCTTGTTCCAAAATTCAATTGCTGATCTTGCCCTTACAACTCTCAGTTTGGGATTATTCCCACTATCCACTACCTTCTCTCTTCCTCACATGCTGGTGAAAAATTACAAAACTGTACCGACTGGGTCCATTACAAATTTAGATCACATAATTTCAACTGAGCCCTCACTGCAGGCAAGACAATATTTTTACTATCCTTTATACCTAACTCACTCACCACAGTGGCTTTTCTATACCTTTTACCCTTCTTCAGACCTCTCTTCCATGGCTTCCCTCTCCCTACCTTCCTAAGTTGAGACCTCTAGTTCATATTTTCCTAGAAACAAAACAAAACAGAACAAGGTCATTTTCCAAGAGCTCCCTCCTTTCCCCTCCTACTCCTCTTACATCACTTAGATACTATTTCCTTCCTCACCCCATTTCACATGAAGAGGGGGCCTTGCTCCTTGCCAAGACAAACCTCCAAAGTGGTTCCATTGCTTCTCATCTTCTCTAGGAAAATGCTTCCTTGTATCATCCACACCCATTTACTTATCTTCAATCTTTCCCTTTCAACTAGCTTCTTCCCTATTGCTTACAAAGATGCTCATGTCTCCCTTGCAATCCTCCTAGCTCACATCCTATCTTTCTCTTCCACTTAGTTTTTCCTTGAGAAGGCTACCTACAATTGGTGCTTCTTCTTCAATTCCTTTCATTCTCTTAATTCTCTACAGTCTGGCTTCTGATCTCATTAGTCAATCAAAACTCCTCTCCAAAGTCACCAATAATGCCTTAATAGCCAAATCTAATAATCTTTTCTCAATTCTCATCCTTCTTGACCTCTTTGAAGCCTCTACCACTGTAGCCTTAACCAGCCCTAACCTTCAGACCTGCATTTCCAATTTCCTCTTGGACATCTCAAATGAAATGCCATCTTAAATTGGTCATGTTCAAAACTGAACTTGCCTTTCCCTAAGCCCTCTACTTCTTATCTTTCCTCTGATTACGTAGGGTATGACCATCTTCTCAGTAACCCAAGTTCTCAACCTAGGTGTCATCCTTGGTTCCTCACTCTCTCAACTCCACTTCCCATCTAATCTGTTGCCAAGGCCTTTGTAATGTCTTTTGCCCATGCCCTCTGTAGGAGAGTAGGTCACAGTGGGAGACTATGACTTATGACTCCACAGAAAAAATGTAAACTACCTTGAGTAAACGTAAACAGCAAAAGAAGTTCCAATTATCTCACGGCAAAATTTTCATGTAACCGTGGGTCACCTTGGCACTGTGCCTTCTTAGTTTTGTTTCTATGTAATAACTGATCTGGCCTGGGATTGATGCTAGGGATCCATGATGTTACTTTGTCCTTCTGCTATCCAGGATGACCAACCTCCTATGAGTAAATTCCCTTAAACAAACCAATCAACCCAATTAACTCTAATAAAACCTATGAATCACCAAGCCGGTATGAACCCCTTTCTTTGGTATCTCATTATTCTCTTGGAGGGAATGCCACCCTACAACTGGCACAATTAGGAAAGGAGAGTCTGTCCCCTTTCTTTCCTCTGACATTGCTGACATACTGGTGCAGGCCCTCATCACTTCATGCCTCCATTGCAAAAGCTTTCTCTTTGGCCTTCTTTTCTCACACCTCTTTCCACTCCAGTCAAAATGACCTTCATAAACTGCAGGTCTGACATAATTTCTTTTAATCTCTTCCCATTCAAAAAACCATGTTGGCTCCTTATTATCTCCAAAATTAAATCTAGAATCATCTGTTTGGTATTCAGAGCCCTTCATAACTTGATTCCCTCTTACCTTTCCAGTTTTCTTACAACTTAAATCCTCTCTCATATTTTGTGATTTGAGGGACACTGGCCTCCTTCCTGTTCCTTCTACAAGATATGTTCATTTGCTGACTATGGATATTATCACTGACTTCCCCACCCCCACACCTGTTTCTTGGCTTCCCTCAAGTCCCAGCTAAAATCTCAATTTCTGCCAGAAGTCTTTCCCAATCCCCCCGAATGCTGGTGCATTCCCTCATTCAATCATCTCTAGTGTGCTCTACATATACTTTATACATGATTGTTTTCACTTGCCTCTTCTATCAGACTGTGAGCTCCTTGAGAGCAGAGACTGATTTTACCTTTCTTTGTATCCCCCGTACTTAGCAGAGTTCCTGGCATATAGGAGCTTAATAAATGTTTGTTGACTTTACTTGACCTAGAATTTGTTCTTTTGACATGTTTTGTCCTTGACGTTTTCTTTCTCTCCTTCACTGAATGCACCCATTCCTACAGCTTTAATTCTGTCAAAGTCCCAAGAGCCAGTCCATAAGCTGCCTCATGGACAGCTTCACGTGGATTTACTAACTCAAATATTTCAAGCTTAACGCATCCCAAACTAAACTTATTCTCTCTATAAACCTTGATCCTCCTCCCAATTTTTCTTACCTCTGTCTAACGACATTCTCCTAGTTGCCCAGGAGAGATCTCAAGTTATTTTCAACTCCTTCCTCCTCATTTCCCACATTCAATTAGTCACTAAATCCTTGATTCCATCTCTACCATGCCTTTCCTATGAGTCTCTTCTTTTTCCTTCATATGGCTACTACCCAAATTTAGGTCTTCATTTTTTCATTTCTTTTCAACTAGGTTCTAGTGTCTACCCACCATTTTAATTCATCTTATACACTAGTCCCAGTGCACTTCTGTTCCCAAAGGATAGCTCTGATCCTGTTCCTTTGCTGATTAAAGAAATAAAAACAAAAACACACACAAAAAACTTTAAATAAAATCGCAGATCCTTATCCTTGCATGTCATAGTTTCTACAGTCTGACTAGGACCTACCTTTCTGACTTTATTTCCCATTAATGTCTTAACAGGACTATGAATTAGCCTTCAAGGTCATCTACTTCATCCCCCTTATGTTACAGATAAAGACAGAAACATAAAGGGATTAAGTGCTTTGTCCATGGTCATCTGGCAGAGGTAGGGTTCTTTGTGACTCAATATCCAGTGTTCTTTTCCAGTATAACAAAATGGTTTCTAGAATAAAATATAAACTTCTACTGTTAAGCTTTTAAAATCCTATACAGTCTGGCTGTAATCCATCTTTTCAGCCTCACTGGTCATTAGTATTCTCTTTTCCCATCTTCTGTGATCCAACCAAAGTCTTTTCCTTACACATTTTCTGTCTCCATGCTTTTGCCCAGGCTGTGCCCTATGTCTGGCATGTACTCCTTCCCCACTGATGATGAATAAATGTATCTCTCTTTCTTTAAGGTGTAAATCAGACACCATCGATCTTTGGTATGTGTTGTCCCTCCCAAACTACCTTGTATTTAACTACACTGTTAACTTCATATTTATAATGTATACATTTTGAAATGTATTTGTTGTATCCCCATTGTGATGTAAGCTCACTCCAAGTAGGGACTTTCATTCTTTGTAATTGTATCCCAAGATACAGAAATGTTATTAAAACAGATGAGTCTCATGGTAATATCTCTATAAAGGTTGAAAGCATGGCATTAAACTGTAATTCATTGAAGGCATTTTTGTAAGAAGTAGTGGTCAAAACAAGACAGACAGATCCAGATATCTATGGAGGACTAAGGTAAAAAAAAAAAAAACCTAGTTAAAGTTTGGGAGGCTGATGGATTCTTGGTATTCCTTTCACCCCATCACCACACCCCCGTGGCACTGTCAAATTAGTTACTTTTCTCTTAGTTTAAGAGGTTTCTTGACACAGATGCTGATTAAGACATTCAGAAAAAAAGGGACGACATATAAAAATAAGAGAATTTCTCAACTCCCAACATGGTTTCTTTCACCAAAATGTCCTACACAGTATCATACTTCAAAGTCCATGGTATTGAAAACAATTATTACCCCCACAAACAAAAACCCATATAGAAGATCTGAGAACAAAAACATTATTCTTATTCTTATGTTCCAAAAGAAGTTGCTAGTTATTGGTCTTGTTTTAGATCTAGTAATATTCTGAAATATCCAGAAACAAGATTGAAAACAAACCACTCTGGGAATTAAGCTTATTTCATTATAAAGTTTATGCTATAAGAACATGGTTGCTGGGCCTGAGCAAATTTAATTTATTCGCTAATGTTAAAAGTGATCAAATTCGGCAGAGGTAATTCTGTTCTGCACCTGAGGGTTTCACTGAACTCTTGAGATACAGATAAATCAGGAGGTGAACTGAAAAGTACACAATTTCTTCCCATGTTAGTTTAGGGTGATGGTAAGAAAGAGGTTTTCTATTTTTTAAGTTGCCCTTATTTGGCCATAGTTACTCATTCTGTTTGCCATTGTGCACGTATGCCATATTAGATCTAAAGGTCTTACTAAGTACAAAAGATTGAGCTCTAAATGTGACTCCAGGAGAGAAGACCCCTGCTCCAATGGCCTGTGTGGATAGCAGAATGGCACAACTGATATCCCAGAAATGACTTGCTGAATTACTGTTCTAGTCTTGGGGATGCAGATGATTTGATCCATCTACTTTCTTCCTATTCTCCTCCATCTGAATAGCAGAGTATATTTACAAATTACAAGACAGCTGGCTGTGAGTCAGAGGTAGAGTCTGCACCCATGGAATAGGGAATGACCTGGTCCACATGGGAGCCATGGCATGATGTCAGCACCACTAACACAATACTTGTAGCCAACTTTCTCATCACCTTTCTAAAGCATCTGCATAATGATGACATAGAAATTAAATTCCTAGGATAAAGTGATCAAGTTACCAAGTGAGAACACAGACGACAGCAGAGCAACCAGGCCAGAGCCCAGTCAGTCAGTCATGAAGAGGCCTCACTCACCTGCACGTCATAGAGGAGCTGAAAGTGACTTGGTGCCAGGGAGGCTCTCTGGACGGCCTGAGCGAGGGCAGCAGTTCCCTTCCCCCCTTCTGCCCAATGAGTGCACTTCACAGCATCAAAGGCTCCAGCTTCTTTAGCCAGACGGACAACCAACTCCACTTCCGCCTCAGTGTCAGTTCTGTAGAGACAGCACTGAGTGTTACCACAGAGCCACCATATTAAAATATGACTAAAGCTGTCTTTATGCAGGTTAGGCTTCTGCCCATGTTTTAGAACATAAGCTCCTTGAGGGAGAGATGGTCTTTCTTTTTATACTTCTATTTGTATACCCCGTGCTTGGCATAGTGCCTGGCACAAAGTGTTTTTTTTTTTTTTTTGGGGGGGGGGGGGAGGAGGCAATAGGGGTTAAGTGACTTGCCCAGGGGCACACACAGCTAGTGTCTGAGGCCAGATATGAACTCAGGTCTTTCTGACTCCAGGGCTGGTGCTCTATCAACTGTGTCATCTAGCTGGCCCCACAGTAAGCTTATACCTTTTGTGAAATAGAATGACAAACTCTAAATCGTATGATCCTACAACAGATCTAGTGTGGGAAGGGCCCTCTGGTACTAGGCATAGCGTCAGCACTTGAATATTCATTTAAAGACTGAATTGGAGACTGATGGTTAGTTAATAACACAGGAGCATCACTCCTTCCCCCACATCACTAATACAAAGGGACAACTTTATAGCTAAATTCTATTTTAGAACTTCAGCTAAGACAATAGACTTCATCTTTTCCATTCACTGGGAGAAGTTCAGCTTTGCAGAGAAAAGATTCTGTATAATTTCAAAAAAAAAAAAAAAAGCAAATCACTCCCTCCCAGAAACCTGGTGATAGGAAAACTCAAGACAGTAAGATGATGTAATTAATCTACACACTTTAAAGGTAGGTTGCTCATTCTTGTCTAAATACTAGGGTCAGGATTTCTACACCCATGTCTTCTATTCTCTTTCCTTTGGGAAGATATCATACATGACCTTGAGGCAAAATAAAAAACTTATGGTGAAGACATTCTGATAACCCTAATATGACCCAAGATAGGATACATCAACCTTCCTAAAGGCATGTTCCATTACCTAATCTGCTGGCTCTGACATGAATATCTGTACCCCAAAAAGGTAGTCAGGTTCTTCTAGGAGAGTCAGATCACAACCAACAAAACTACCAGTGAGAACCCCCTAAAAAGTCTAATAACTAACCTAACAAGAACAACTCATACTTGTACTTTAAGTACAAGTACACTTAAGTACTTTAAGTTTTACAAAGTACCTTCTTCGAAACAACCCTGAGACATAATGCAAGTTATCATCAGCCCCACTTTACAGTAACATAATAACTTAATTACATTTCAGGGCAACTTTGTTTGGTTTGTTTTTAAAATCTGGGTTTCCCCATGTCAAACAGGCAGGAAGTACAGGGACTATTCACAGGTCAGGTCCCATTACTGATCATCATGGGAGCTCTGACCTGCTCCAGTTTGGTTTTCCTTAGGTAACATAGTGGCATCTGGGTCCAAGAGGCTCACCATATTCATGTCAAACTTAGTGGGAACATTGGCTTAGCCTACTGTAATTCACTCATGAGTTCAAGAGATTTATCAGTCATCCTCCCAGGTAGATGGGATTACAAGTTGTGTGCCTCCACACCTGGCAACTCTCTTTCTTCATTAACTTCTCTTTTCACTTACTTGAATGCATTGACAGCCACGACTACTGGAATGCCAAATAGCTTGGCATTTTGAATTTGTTTGCCCAAGTTGCAAAAACCTTTTTCCAACAGCTCCAGGTTCTGTAAAAGTTAAGAGTGAAAAATATTTTATGAAAGCAATAATAACACTATAAAGATAGCAGAACTGCCTTCATCAGAAGTGACTCACTGTACAAGTACCACTCCAGAAACAAAGCAAGTTGTTCTGATGACCAACAATGAAAATAACAATGATTCTGTGCACCTGAAGTCACAACCAAAGTCCTTTATTCTTAGTTTCAACTGGCCTCAAGCATTCTGGGATGAAAATATAAGTCCATAATACTCAAGTGAAAAATCAAACTTTCTTCCTTGAAACACCTAGATACACCAGGTATGTTTATTTGTTGTTCATTTGTTTCAGTTGTGTCCAGCTCTTCAGGACCCCATGTGAGGTTTTCTTGCCAACAATACTGGAGTGGTTTGCCATTCCTTCTCTAGCTCATTTTACAGAAGATGAAACTGCAGTAAACAGGGTTAAATAAATGACTTGTCCAGGCTGTGTGAACAGCTCATAAATGTCTAAGGCCAGATATGACTCATGAAAGCGAATCTTTCTAACCCCAGACCCAGCATCTTTTGTGTCACCTAGCTGTGTGTGTGCATGTGTATGTATGTATGCATGCATTAACATTACATGTATACTATAAACACATTGTATGATACATACACACACATTCATGTATATTGTATATATACACATATACAATACATACATAAATAGAGATGGATTTTTTAAAAAGTCTGTTTTTGTGTTTTCTGTCCAAATCTTGTTCAGTCATTTCAGCAGTGTCCAACTCTTGTTACCCCATTTTGGATTTTCTTGGCAAAGACATTGGAGTAGTTGACCACTTCCTTCTCCAGGTTACTTTACAGATTGAAGAACTGAGGCCAACAGGGGTAAGTCCTTTTGCCCACAGTCACACAGATAGTGGATGTCTGAACCCGAAACTGACCTCAGGCCTAGCACTCTACCCACAGTGCCACCTTGCTGCTCATAAATTTAAATCTATAAAAGAATATATTTTTAAGAGTTAACATTTTTAAAGACCTCCACTTTGGGTCAGCCCACATACCAAATGGAGAACCATGACAGGTAACTCATACATTTAAAATCACTGATGAACAGTGAAAATAATATTTACATTTTCATGGCATTTCATGTCTTTCCTTGCAATGTGCTGTGTGAGATTGGGGGCACAATTACAATGACCATTTTATAGACAGGCAAACTGATGTGCAGAGATGCAGAGCAACATGCCCATAGTTTTGCAGCTAGTAAGCGTCAGAGCCAGGGTTTGAATCTGAGTCATCTGACTCCAAATCAGTGCTCTTTCCAAAAAATAGAGAGTCTAGGATTCAGGTTTAAGATTACCTCTTCTGTGTAATCCTTTGGAAGAGGTATTCCAGCAGTGACCTGGATGGAGAGAAAGGAGAAAGAGAAACCAAAAATCAGCAAATTGAAGCATTTTCTATATGTGACTTTATTTTAGCTCTTAAATATAGATCCTTACTCCCAAAGGCATATATTTCCCAATCCACAACATTTTACCAGCTTTCAGCTATTTGGCACTTATCTTATATGCCTCCGCCATGGTGTGGCATTACCTTGAATTGTAGTATGAACCCAGCAACTATATGTTCAGAGAGGTGAATCATTACAAGAATTGATCAGTGGAGAACTGAATTTTTAGCCACATCAACTCAAAAATAACATCCAAGGAAAAAAGATGGCAAGATGATGGCAAGAACACACAAGCCATTGAAATAAGGGGTAGGAAAGTAATGAAATAAGTATTGACAAGCAAAATAGATAATAAAAGGTATTTGCTGAGCACCTCTTATGTTTAAGGCACCAAGCTAGAGCCTCAGGGGAACACAAGGTAATACATGGTAAGATCTACGTTGTGAAGTGTCTAGCTGGGAAGACAAAAGACCTATCTGCATGAAGAATCATAAAATATGACAAGACAGATGGAATACCCATGCTATATATTCACAAGGATGAAACCAATGGGCTTGATTAAGGAAACCATCATGGAAGAAGTAGAAGTGGAAAGACATATGAGACTTGGACTGACAGAGAAGGAGGACATCATTCAAGACAGGAAAAAAATAACATGAGCCAGAGGCATGGCTTGGGTGATCTAGCCTTACTGGAGTTAAGGGCTTAAGTGGAAGGCCAACGTGGAATAGCCTAAGAATGCTCAGCAAGGGAGGTTGTGGGTCTGACGGGCACACAGAGATCTTGAGTTCCATGCTAAGGAGTTTAAACTGTCCCCTGTGAACAGCGTGTGCCTCATCTTCCCAACTACATTAAGTTATCTGAAGACACAGGAAAAAAAAACAAATGGAAGTAGCTTGACATTTCCTGACACTTATATCAATACTATATGACTAACACAACCATGTCAGTTGCCTGAAATAAGCATGTGTTTAGAATAAATATAAGTAAAAAATGCAAGAATCATTGAGGAGGCATCTTGTCTACAGGGTACCTTCATTAAGGTTCTAAACCAAAAGATCAAAATGTTCATTTTCTTGACAGAACAAATAATCTTCCACCAGAAATAACTATCATCAACATGCATCATCAAGATCCCATCACTGTGCTTTCTTTGGGTTTTTACTACATTTTGGAACATAAAAAGAATTACCTGGTTGTTGTTTCCTAAAATGTGTAACTGAAGTCAACAAGTCAATAAGCATTTATCAAGTCTATACCATGTACCAGGCATGGTGCTAAGCAAGCACTGGGGAATACAAAGAAAGACAAAAATCAGGCCCTGCTTTCAAGGAGTTTTACAGTCTAATAGGGAAGACAATATGCAAACAACAATACACAAATAAGACAAGATAAACTGGACATAATCATAGAGGGAAAGCATTAGCATTAAGGGGGACTGATAAAGCCTTGCAGAAAGTAGGGTTTTTTCTAGGACTTGAAGGAAGCCAGGAAGCCAAAAAGCAGAATTTAGGAAGGAGAAAATTCTAGACATGGAAGACATGTCAAACGCTTCATGACCCCACTTGGAATTTTTTTTTTGGCAAAGATAATGAAAGGGTTTCCATTTTCTTCTCCAGCTTGTTTTCCATATGAGGAAACTGAGGCAAACAGTGTTAAGGGACTTCCCTAGAGTCACACAGCTAATGTGTCTGAGGTCAAATGTGAACTCAGGAAGAAGAGTCTTCCTGCCTCCAAGCCTGTCACTTTACCTAGTTGCCAAGAAGATGAGGTATCTTATGTGAGAACAGCCAAGAGGCCAGCATTACTGGAATACAGAGGATATGGTAGGGAGGAATGCAAGGAACAAGAACACCAGAAAGGTAGGAGTGGGCCAGGTTATGTGGGGCTTATAATACCAAAAAGAAGATTTTATATTTGATTCTGGAGGTAAAAGGGAACCACCAGCGGTATTGTGTGTGTGTACGCGTGCCAGCATGCATGTGTGTGGTGGGAGTGGTGACATAGTCAGACTTAGTCTTTTGGAAGATCAATTTGAAACTGATAGACTGGAATAAGGAGAAACTTGAGGTACAGAAACTTTTATTCTGTTGTAAGAATGGTACCTTGCACACAGATACTCAAAAAGCGCAATGATTTTCAGACTGACTTAAAGGTAAAACAAGTCCCAGAGGAATAAAAGTTAAATGTTCAGTCTACAAGACACATATGCCATGTGCACGTGCACAGGCACACACACACACATGTGTGCATAGAATTCCATGCAGGAAGGACTTAGGGAAAAAAAAATTTTAAGCCTTAATCCACAACTTTTTGATAAGTTGTACTATCAAGCAATTTAAATTCTAACATACAAAATGGACTAGAAATGTAATACAAGATGGAACTGCAGATAATTAGCCTATTTATGAAAAAAAACTTAGAGAAGACATAAAAATCATATATTTACAATCATACAGATCACCCAGTCTAATTCTCTTACTTTATAGATTAGAAACCAAGACATTGAGAGGGGAAATAATTTGTCCAAGATGATACAAATAATAAATAGCAAGAAAAAGAGATCAAACCAAGCCCTTTAATGCAAAGTCTAACCATTTTCAAGTATTTGAAGGGATTAACATTTTTCTGCTTAGTCCCAGAAGGCAGAAATAAGATCATGCATGGAAAAACTTCCTAACTATGAATAAGCTATCTTAAGCAACATTCTCCTCCTTCGATGGAAAGCCAGGGTTGGATGACTGACTTGTTCAGTATTGTAGAGGGTCTTCTCTTTTCACGTATGGGTGGGGCTATATGATCACTGAGGTCCCTTCCAACTCTGAAATTCAGTGACCTCTCTCTTTAAGCTGGGGTAGGCAACTTGTAGCACAGCTGTCTTCAGTGACTATTACTCTGCCACTCCCCAGCAGGGCTTTCTGTCTCTTGCTAAAACCTTCTTATCTCTTCTTCCTCACCTGGATTTTAGGTCTGCTAGTGATATATCTATCAGCTATGGAAAAAATGGAATCAAGGAGAATGGCCTGGCATAAATGAGGGGCGTCTGATTTACTGTAACAGCTTTAAGGGTGAGCATAGCTTAGATTCCGTAAGGTAAGCCCAGGAATCTTTGCTAGGTGAGCAGCCTAGGAAGTCAGATTCAAATACCATTGGGTCAGAGATGTGTCACATATATCACAGTTACCTCAGAGGGCACACACCTTTAGTCAGCGAGATTTCTGGTTAAAAATTGTTCACAAGGAACTTTGAACTAGGAAAGGGGTAACCTTTTTCTGTCACCTCTGTCCTTTTACTAATCTGAAAACAAGGTTCTGTTTATGGTCAAAGCTGTTTTTCTACGTGTTTTGTTTGTGCTGGATCGAAATACCAGACCAGCTTATTTTTCCCATTTCTCCCACTTCACTAAAGAAACAGTTTTAGTGCAAAACAATATTCATTTCTATGCAAACCACTAAGTTTGAAGAGAAAACGTTCCTTTGGAACTAAATAACCCGTGTCTCATTTAACATAGTACTATTTTCTCTTGCATTTGCTCCCTTATGCGCAAATTAGAGCTAGAGATGCCCCCCCACCCCGTGTTCACATGCATGCACACACAGTTTCACAATGCCCAGTAGCTCCTGAGTAAACAATTTCATTTTTCCTCAGGAGGGCTTGCTAAGAAAATATCCAACCAAAGACAGGCATTAGCCCTCTCATTGTTTTATCTTACAATAATGTTGAGTAAGTGCTTCACCTGCAGAGCTTATTAGCACAGTACTCTTCACATAGTAAGCACTTAAGTGTCTGCTAAATGAAACGAATGACCCATTTACAATAAATGTTACTGGATCTTAGTACTTACTGTTGGGCCTCCTCCATGCATTTTGAGAGCTCTAATGGTGGCAACAAGTACCACCACATGAGGACGAAGACCAGAATATCGGCATTTGATGTTAAAAAACTTTTCCATTCCAATATCTGCTCCAAATCCTGCTTCAGTCACTGCAAAAAGGCAAGAGAAAATTCAGCCCCTTTCTACTGTTGCTTAGTTTGTAACAAACTCAAAAGCTAGGTGAGTTACCTTTTCTATTCTGAATATTAAACAAACTCTTACCTACAAATCCTTCAGGGCCAACAAGTTTCAGTGCAATCCTGTCAGCTATGATAGAGGAGTTTCCATGTGCAATATTGGCGAATGGTCCAGCATGAACAAACACTGGGGTCCCCTGTGGAAATTAAGACATAGCAATGAGATATACTTCTAACCTTAATTTTGAGATGAAAACCTGGATTACAACAGAACATCAGAACACCAGTTTAAATCCCTGCTCTGCCACTTAGCCCCTGGACAACCAGGGGCAAGTCACAAGACCTCTCTGGGTCTGCTTTCTTATCTAGAAAAAGAAGGGGCTGTACTAGATATTATTTAGAGGTCCAAGGGCCCAACCAATTCCAAATGAGTACCAAGAAAAACTGACTCTCAAAGGGAGCTATTTAGTATTACCTTTCTGCTAAGGTTTACTGTTAAACTTCCATGTCTAATAAAAAATATGTGGGATGTCAATAGAAGGTAAGCTCCTTGAGGGAGGGGACTTTTTCATTTTTGTCTTCATATTCCCAGTGTCTAGCACAGAGCTTGTTCTTAATAGATATTTGCTAAACTGATTTTTGTTTTGTGAGCTGTGAAAAACTTGAGAAAATACGTATGAATCAATTGGTAGGATGGAGAATATGCTACACACTACAGCAATCTCTCTTTAGAGAATACTTGTCTATTTCACATACGTTTCATTCTGTGCTAAAGCCACAGTAGGTGATTAAAAACTGCCAGGCTTACCTCTAGGGTCTGCATGAGATTGGGCTTGACTGCATCCTTCATCAGCACTGTCAAAGCACCACTCACTCCCTATAAGCACACATATGGTATGAATTTTTAGCAACTCCCCTCTTTCAGAAAACGTACAAATTTCAGCAAGTAATTTCAAGTAAATCACACCATTTTAAAAGTTAACCTAGATATGTGAAGTTACCACTGTTCTTTTAATAAAAAAGCTTCTTAGACAAAAATAACATTTAAGTAGACTTTTGGAAAAGCATCTATCCTTGAGAAATGAGCCTCAGGTAACCAACAAGTATACTTACAGATATGGGAATTGTTCTCACGTTGGTTTGAACACCAGTTAACTTCTGCTTTCCTTACTAAATGTCTGCTCTGATACCACATCATAACATGGAGTTGACCCTGGAATTCTCCAAGAGTCAAAGCACACTTGGAGAGTATCTTGATTGTAACACTCATAAAAAATACATGTAAAATCACCACAAAGATAACTGCCAAACAAGTGGAGGAACTATAAGAAGAATTTAATCCAATTTAATGATTGTGATGTAAAAAACAAAAGATAGCTATAACAAAATGCAACATGAAAAGAACTTGCTATAAAACCCACCAGATTAATCAACAATATACTTTAATAATCATTTATTTCAGTGCAAAGGTGGGTACAGAGAAAGAGGGTAAAAATGTGTTGGAAAATAGTGTTCAAGATTAAGAAATAACTATACAAGTGAATTACAGTCATAAAAATCAGAAAAGTAGACGTTATCTTTCAGCTTTATGGTTACAGGAAAGAATTCCTAACCAAGCCAAGGTCAGAGATCATAAAATAGTTTATAATATACTACTTTACAACATCTTCTAGATAAGAGAGTTGGAAGATTATAAGCAGCATTATCTCCTAAAAGAAAGAGATGCAGTAGAAGGGAAAACAAGTTTATAGAAAGTTTGTTAGAGACCCAATTTTGCCAAATCATCCTGAGAAAACTTAAGGCTAGAACCAGGAGATTAGCAAAGATGGGGAAAAAAAGAAAGATGTACCCAGATTTTAAACTCTTTTCTTCATCAATGCCAGTGAAGCTACTGCATTTGGACTCAACATCACATTCACTGAAGAACTACATGAGGAAGTAGAAAATACATTAAAGGGGAGGTGGGATGAGTGGGGAAGGGGACAAGAGATGAGACAAGCATCTGGAAAAGAACAAAATGTACTGAAGTCCGTTTTCTTGCCAAAGCCAATCTCTAAGCCATTGGCGCCATCTCATTTAGCAGATTTCAATTTGAATTACTCCCTCTCCCTAATCTTACACATTTCTCCCTAGCTACTTCAAACATGTCCGAGTCTTTTTATCCTTAAAAAAACCTGCCACTATATTCTACCATCTCCAAGTTATTGTCCTTTATCTCTCCTCCCATTTTCAGCCAAATCCCAGAGAAAGCTCTACATTTATTATTTCCACTTCCTCCCTTCAGACTCCTCTACCTTTTTCCATCTGGTTTCTACAACTGGCACTGCTCATTCTAAACTTACCAACGATCTCTCAAGTGCTAAATCTGATGGTTCTCGAACCTCATTCTTGCTGAAGTCTTTCTCCTCATTGCTACCAATTCAGCGTAGTCCTCTCACCTAGGTCACTATACTAACTTCCTCAGTGGTTTCTCTGCCTCAATTTGCTCCCCACTTCAGTTCATCCTCCACACTGCTGCTAAAGTAATTTTCCCTAAATGTTAATCTGACCATATCATACTTCTAACTCAACAAACCTACTGGGGATCCCTATTGCTTCCAGGTTAAAATATCAACTCCTCTAATTAGCTTTTCCCTAGTCCCAATCTCTCCATCGCTGCTGTATATGACTCTCCACCCTATAGTCCATGATGCAGTTCAGCTGGCCTCTCTGCTCCTTACCTATGACTTCTTTGCACTGGCTGTCCCTCAGACCTGGAATGTATTCCCTCCTCAACTCTTCCTCACAGAATCCCAGTATTTCTTCAGGAAGAAGCTCAAGTACCATTTTCTTGAATCCTCCCAATTGTTGGTGCTTTCTTTCCCAAACTACCTTGTATTTTACCATTTTGTATTTATTTAAAAACATAAATATTTATTTTAATAATCTATACTTACATGTGTACTTGTTAAAACACCCAGTAGGTATTTAATAAATACTTGCTGATTAATTGTGCTAAGGATATCCAGTGCAGTGTTCAGACTGAAGGATTCTTTATGGGTAGTGACTACAAAGAACCTCAAAACATTGTGGAAGCTCCTAAATGAGATTTCATAATCGTTCAAAAGAGAAAGCCTAACTGTCCAGACAAAAAACCCCAGTGGATGAAGAACACCTATTGTTCAGTTTCATTTATGTCTCTATCTACCTATCTGTCTATATAGCTACATCTCGCTCATTTATTAGCCTACTTTTTTCCAAGAGGAAGTATTTATCTGTAAAGGCTGATTAGTTTCTGGAACAACCATGAAAAGTTAGGATAGTTCATAAGTAGACAGAGCCCATAGAACTGGTGTACTTCCTGAAAAGCAAAAATGAAGAGGGCCCAGATTTTTTAAATTAAGTTAGAGGAAGAGAATGGCCTTGATTAAATTTTAGAAATGATGTGACCATGGAACGCAGCTCCATCTTATTAACACTAGAAATATTCCATGATATCACACGCCTGTAAGTCATGGAATCATAGGTATGTCTTCAAAGATGTAAAGTTTCAAATTACCCAAAGAGCAGCAAATTACTAATAAAGAAGTGCATCTCTGATGTTGGGACAGAAGAGGCTGGTCAAACAGTAAGACTAAGAGAAGGACAGATGGTATGCTGTAATGACAAGGGATCTAAAGAAGACCCACAGCATACTGAAGAGACATGGACAAGAATCACCCAGGATGAGATGACTGCGAGCTGTACTACTGAAGGAAATCCACCATTGATAAGATCACAGATTCAATGAAAATATCAAAGGATCAATTTAAAGATATTAATTTACTTTAACATACTTTGTCAAAATGGGAAAGTAAAAGCTTTTTAAAGACTTTATTTTCTGTAAATCCATTGTAAAACCAACATTTCTGTTAGGTTTCCATGTCGTTTTTTATCACCTAGAAGTGGTTCTTTTTCACCTGTCTTTGGCATAAAGTTAAGCACAGAAAGAATTTTGAGAATTCAAGAAAACGAGGCTAATAATAATCAGCTAGTACATCTATTTTCACACCAATTATTTATGCCAAGGCTGCCAATGTCACCACCAAAATGTCAATGGCAAAGAAAACATCCCCAACATTTCTGACTAGGTTAAATTGCAAGCTATCTTTCAACAACGGTTTTCTCTTCTCTTCATTTGTCATAATGTCTCAGCTTGAAAGTAAACAAAGTAACAGCTGAAGTGGGACCCACCAAAGCTGAAATAGAATCTAAAATCCAGAAAGAGAATCCAGGTTCCTTGGTTTTCTACAAGGATGATCTCAGGCAAGTCACCTGACTGTACTGAGCCCTAGTAGTTTCACCTGCAGCCACATGACCTATAGTATCTATCTCATAGTCATAACCAGTATAAAAACAAAATAACATTATGTTGTAAAAAAAAGTTAAATACTCTCAACAAATGGAATATATCAATTCATTAGAGACAAAACCTTTTAGGACTTCAAGAATTAAAAATGCATCTTACCAAATCTTCGGTACTGATTGGTTCTCCTTTCTTACTACTTGCCACCACCATCTTGCCCAATCTCTCTCTCATATCTTCTAGACTACTGGTAAGTGCCAAAACTGCCATAATTTCACTAGCCACAGAGATGTCAAATTGAGTCTATTGGGGATGGAAATAATGATTTAGAAAAAAAGGACAACTATATCAAGGTAAAGAGTCAAAAGCAAAACCAAGGTAACTGTCCAGTTCTCTGGCCCAAGCAACAGAAACTGTATTATCTAGAGGAGCACTTAAAATAGGGAACTTCTTGATAGAATGATACCATGAAGGTAGGGTATTGAACAGAAGGAGATCAATAACAAAAAATACAACCAACTGCATGAAAATAAATTTTGGAATGTTAGTGAGATGACTGTTGGGTTACAATAAAGTGAGTATTAAAACCTAAGTCATTAATTATTTTAGCTCTTTAAAAAGGTTGTATTAAGTCTAATACATATATATAAATTTTGGTGAAGCACACTAGTGATCTATGAGAAGTTATGGCTTCCCTAATAATATAGACCCACATAAAGATCTGTTACACTGAATGACAGTGTCCACTCATCTAAGTCCTGAAGCTCTCTAATTTGATGGAACATACAAATAATTTTTAAAAGTTAGTTACAACCAATTGACATGCAAAGATATTCACTTGAGATTATCCATCTTCATGCAAATATTCTAGGAAAAACTTTTCAGGTGGTAAATGGAAATTCATTGCAAAATCTGTCAGATTTCTCTTCCACACACACACCTACTCACTTTCATTTTAAAAGTGAGAAGGCAAAAGAAGCATTTGTTAAAACAGGGGTAGGTAAGAAGCGGGGGAGGGGACAGAAGGGAAGGGAAGGAAAACTTAATTCATACAAGTGTTTCTACTTGAAGCAAAAAAAATTAAAAAAAGTCACCATTCGTGTGTGTCCTTTCTCAGTTGGTGATTGACCAATTGTGATTTTCCTCAGGAATCTGTCATTGGTATCTAACACTATCAAAGTAAGGGAAGACACAGAAAAAGTAGTATTACAAAAATCAAATATGAATTAAGCCTTTAAGATACCATTTAAACTTCATGATCAAACAATGAATATCAATCAATAGTCCATGGCCTATTGGGAACACAAGAGAACATGGAATAAGAAATCAGAAAGAAATATTTAAACAATAATAAAATTCAAAATGTTAAGGAAGGTGGCATACTATATTTTTCACTCCATTCATAAGAATTAAGACCTGATCCCCCTAAGAAATAGTTATTTTTATTTAACATTTCATAGGAAATAGGTTTCACTTATGCCCTCAAATATAGCACACATTTAACACAAAACTAAGACTAGTTTACTTTTTTCCAAAGTAAAAGATTTATTTTGCCAATCTATAATGGTTGATTGGCTTCTAAAACCATGATGAAAAATTCTAACAGGTCATAAACCAGGCAAAAATGAATGCATCTTGGAAAGAATTGGGGGTCGGCAACAGGAGTTCTCAGGACCATAGCTGGAATAACACATCCTTCAAAGATATGAGGTTTATCAATGTATCTGGTCAAATTTGAGTAAAGAAGGGGATCTGTGTCTCTAAATTTTAATATTTCTCCTAATTAAACATAGTCAATGATGGGATTGGGAAGCACTATGATGTGTTCAAATCTTTCCTTTTCTCTACATCTACTTTTAGACAGAAAGTAAGAATTACATATAAAGCAGAGAAATAAAGTGAATGGGAAATTAAATTTCAAAAGTATACATAGAATATTCTTTGCTAAGTCACTGTGCCATCTGTTCAAAATCATTCTGGTGGAGAGTTGAAAACTATCCAATGTTGTTTCTGATATTAAAATAATCACATTAACTGTCATTACACATCAGTAGTCACTGGGCCAACTATAACAATAAAAAGTCAATGATTTTGGCTTTAAGTTTGCAAAAAGTCATGACTAAAAGAAAAATTTCCCCACTAGGTAAATGTAAAAGGTATTGGAGTCACGAAGGGGGAGGAAGTAGAAGAAAAAGATATTGGCTAATGTGCCAAACAAAATTCTAGGTCACAGCAGTTTTATACAAACGATTAGAACCATGTGCAGAAGTTAGGTAACTTAATTGGCATATTTTGCACTTATTGACTGAGTTACTGAGGAACTTGAAATTTGAGACTTGAAGGTTACCTCATTGTGGTAATATAGTTGAATAAAATGAGGCAAAAATGATTAGGCAAGCTACGACTACAACTAAAATCACTTATACTAGATTTGAATTCTGAGAAAAACCTCTGCTTTCTCACATCATCTTGCCAACTCTTCTGTTCTAAATGACCTTTACTAAACTAGCAATCCATATAACATTTTAAACTAAAAAACTCAAACCATTGAACAATTATATTCATGAATGAAATTTCTCCTGGAAACCTCATTCAATTCACACAGAACATCTGGAATTTAAGAATACTCAACCACTCAAGCAAAGTATTTCTTGATTATAGCTGATTAACAAGGACCAGTCAAATCAGGACACCACACATAACTTTAGAGGCTCCTTGAGTCTATCAATATTTACGCTGGCTGCCACTCACACAAAGATCAAAGGAACATCTTAAACAAACTAGACTAGTTTTTCATTCTGATACCTCTTTGCCAAGTTATGGTTTCTGGATCGATATCCAATCTCACAAATCTATTTATTTCTTCATCTGTTAAGGTGGCAGGGTCCTCTTTCTCAATTCCTAGTCTCTGCAAATGTGGGAAGAAAAAAAAATATATAAAATTCACTTTCTTAGAAAATAAATACTTTCCAAGTAAAGTTAAGAGATGAAAGCAATATTTCTAAGTCACTTCAAGAAAAGCCTGTGGAATTATGGTGAACTCTAGGAGATCAGTTTTGCTTATTAGACTGGTTTGTCAGCATCAATTGGGAAAAAACTATTACTGAAACAAATTTCATTCTTGGTCGAACTCCATAAACCTACTTCAGATTATCGGAGTGTGTGTGTACATAAATATATATATATATATATATATATATATATATATATATATATATATATATATATGTGTGTGTGTGTGTGTGTGTGTGTGTGTGTGTATATGTACACACACACACACACATTCCTTTAGAACACATCCCCCTCCCTACACCTTTGTGACTCTTTTCTAAAACATCTAGTAAATAAAATCTAGAAAACACAGCCCAGCTTTCCTCCCCAGCCTGCACATGCACAACAAACCCCACTCACCCAAAGCCTCCAAACATAAACATATTCAAAGGATAAGCAATTTGCCAAGTTTTTTTTAACGGGATAGGGATCATTTCAACAAACCAACTTCATATAACTATTGTACAACCTGTTCCCGCCTTCCCATAGCTACAAGGACCTAAGAGGCATCCTTGTTTGTTTTGAAAAACATAAAGAATTTGTTCTCCTTTGCTCCAATCCTGTGGCAGATAAGAACTAAACTTTCTAGTCAAAATTACACTCATTTTTCAGCCCACAATATCTAAAAAGTAAAATTTGCCTATCTTTAGTCTCTCACACAGAAAACAAATGAACTTTGCTTCTCACATATCAATATCCATATCAAGTCCCTCAGTTAGGAAGGGGCATTCATTCAAAGACCTTGTATGGCTCTAATGTTGACTATGTGTAGTCAGGACACTTATTGTCTCTGAGACTCAGGCTCTTCATCTGTAAAATGAGAGCCTGGACTTGATAACCTCTGGTATCATTTTCGGTTCTAGCTGGATCCATGACTCTATGACCACAGATGACAGATATGCTAAGAACTGTCAAAAAGCATGCAGTGATTGAGCGGGAGGAATCAGAGATTGCTTACTGCTTTTATACTGGGAAAAATCCAGGTCTAGGGTTGAAGAGATCTAAGTGTAAGCCATGATTACAATCTGATGATGTAGTCTTAAGTATTATACCTCATTTTTTTGTGTGCCTCAGTTTCTACTTTTGTAAAACTGGGACAATACCTACTACATTAGATGGTTGTGAAGGCAAAATAAAAGATGTGAAAATAATGAAAAAAAGTCAAAAGTGCTCTAAGTGTAAAAGCATTTTTATCCTTAGCATATATAATCTCCTTTTGGCTAGACTGTACATAGATCATCTATTTGAGATCTGGCTGCTTGAAATCTGTGGCTGAAATCATTAACATTCTATACCAGTCCCAGTTTACAGCATCATTTAAGTAAAATGAGATCTTTAGGATTTCAGCTGTAGATGTGATATGAC
Source organism: Potorous gilbertii (assembly GCA_028658325.1). Taxonomy (NCBI): domain Eukaryota; kingdom Metazoa; phylum Chordata; class Mammalia; order Diprotodontia; family Potoroidae; genus Potorous; species Potorous gilbertii. The sequence goes on along the minus strand of CM053769.1, from coordinate 435,425,391 downwards.
TGACTTCACTAGAGGTCATTAGAAGTTTCACTTCCTTTTCCTACACCAATATGTTTCCTTCAAATCACAAAACAAAATGAAAATTTACCTTCAGCCTACGGACTTGAATATCTGAGAACTTCCTCACTCCATTGACTGAAGGTACTAAACGATTAAAGAGAGCCTTGAAGAAAGGAAGAAATTAGGACTTTTAAAGGCAAAAGGGTCTCTTATACATATCATTATCATTACCAAAAGCTGTATAAACAATACTTCAAATTCAGGTCATCTTTAGTCTTATTTTTCAAATATTCTATCGTACCTTGTCTGTCTGTGTCAGTTCATGGAATATGCGGGCGTCAATAGCAGCAGCAACCAAATTATTAGCTGCAGTAATGGCATGGATGTCACCAGTGAGATGGAGGTTGAACTAAGAAAAAAAAAACTTTTCCTCACATCAGTTTTCCAACTTCGTATCATTTCTATAATATGTAGCATGTAGAAATTGAACCAACTACTATGCTAAAGTCAGCAGAATAGTTAACAGAAGATAGTTATTGGGAAAATACTCCACATAAATTGTGAAAATGAAAAAAAAATATAGATCAATAATCTACCCACGTAAAGTAAGTCCCTCCCCACAGCATAGTCAATGTGACATTTCCTAAATAACATGGTCCAGAACCCCCCCAAAAAATATGCTGTTAGGGTAAGCCATAAATCCATTTAAAATACTCAACTGTACTTGTTTTTCATGTCCGATAGGTGAGTAATAAAGTTCTGTTGTTAGCATTTCACTATGTAGTTATATTTCAACACAACCCATGTATATTTATGAACTCTTTGCTTGAGTCACAACATTTTAAAATTCTCTGTTATCTTCCTATATTTATAAGCTCCTTCCCAATATCATGATCCAGTTCATTCACTAGCTTAGAAACTTGCTGACAAATTAAGAAGGGTCTCTTTTCAAGATGTTTTGCTGAGTAGCAAATTGCTTCTATACTAACAGAAGGCCATTACCTTGCCAAGTAAAAAAGTTTCAGTTTTAGAAAAGCGAGAAAAATAAAATTACCTCTTCCATTGGAACAACCTGAGAATAGCCCCCTCCTGCAGCGCCACCTAGAAGTCAGGTAAAAAAAAAATCAAAAGAAATTGAATCTTCTTATAATCAATTAAGACAGCTGTTATGTATTTTTTGCAATGATTTGGACAAATCTATTCATGATTACATTTGTCTGCTCTCCTTTTAGGAAATATTAAAATAAAACCCCTTTTCTTTATAAAAAGTAAAAATAATATTAGCATTGGAAATATATTTCCCAAGAGTATCAATTTTGAGAAACACTAAATTAGTCCTAATCAAAAAAAATCAAGCATTCAGTTAAGACTTCCGTAATCAATTCGGTCCCCAGTTTCCTCAACTGTAAAATGAGTATCTTGGAATAGATGTTCTCCAAGGTCCCTTTTAGTGCTAACATTCTCCAATTAGATTTAACAATTAATTACACAAGAAAATGAACCAATGGTTTTTCCTCTGAAAAGGAACTGGTTGGCAGTAAGGAAAGCAGAACTCACAAAAGGAAACTTCGTTCAGAAATACAAGGACAAATGGACACAGACAATGGAAGAAGATCCCTTCCATTGGGAGGGAAAGATCATTAAACTGTTAAGAGTTAATTGCTTGCTGAAGAAATTTTTAAGTTTCTATTCATTTAAAAATATAAACGAGGCAGGGAATTATATTAAATATTTGGAAAGTCATTCCAAGTGATTAAAATTAAAAAAATAATAGTATCACCAGTGCCATAATGATGTTAGAAAGGGATACAGGAACACAGAGAAAACATCTCTCTAAATATGCTGTCAGTGGTTAGAAGGCTCTTTCATGAAATGTCACTACTGTTATATTTTTGGTTGGACCCAAAGGTCTCTCAATTGTAACCAATGGATCAGTAAGAAAGACAAACTATTGTGATATACTAAAGATTTAGTTGAAGAAGGGATATCTGACTTAGGGTAGTCATTGATCACTGAAAAGGTGCTAAGTGGGCCTGAGAAATCAAATAGGAAGGTGCAAGCTACAGATGCTTGGAAAGAAGAGATCACATTTTTCTAGTTATACAAAGTAAATAAACTAATAAAAAAATTTTAAGAGATGAAGCTAAGAGCACTGAGTAGTGTTAACAAGAATTGCTACATTAAACAGATTGTAATATAAGCAAAGATGAAACTATATTAGTAATTAACAAGAGCTGTATTAGAAGCCAATTAAAAGCTAAAAGTAAAAGGTTTCTGCTCTTATGATTACAATTTAGGAGCATATGGCAGTCATATTGAGAGGTTTTTAAGAGAAGGGTGCAAATCTTTATTATAGCTCATTTTCACTCTTTAGAGATAAGTAATAACTAAGAAGGGTGTAGTGAAAAGATCAATGGACTTGGGATTTGGGGACCACAGTTCAAATGCTTGGTCTAATACTTTTAACTATCTGACCAGGGACAAATTCCTGAATCTCAGTTTCCTTATCTCTCAAATGGAGAAAGTAATACAACCTATCTCACAAAAGTGCAATTAGGAAAGTATTTTGTAACACTTCAGAAGTACTACATTAATGTTTTACTTATTTATAGACACACATATATAAAATGAGTGTCATCTATCTTTCAGCAATAAGCTGTCACTTCCTACAACGGCAGGTGAGAACAGGACTGATCCTGTTCCAGATCTGACAAGAACCCTCATAACCAAACTACTTCAGGTAACAAAAATCAAGCCAAATGAAATGAGAAGGTTCTCACTGACCATAGGATCAAACACCAATGAATACCTTTTATTCCAAAAGTTGGGCCCTGAGATGGTTGTCGAACACAAGCAAAAACATTCTGGTGAAGATGTGCTCCCAGAGCTTGAACCAGCCCTATTGTGGTTGTACTCTTTCCTTCTCCCAGAGGTGTAGGGGTTATTCTTTAATATGAAAATGAAAAAAACAAGGAAAAGCAAAAAAAAATAAAAACAAAACAACTTATTTACAGTACTTGGATTTCATTTAATCTTTTACTGAAATTTTAATAATGTTTTGGAACAACAGAGACAACTACCTAGTACGTCTTATAACTGGAATAAAAGTTCACTCAATAACACAGAGATCCTACCTCATGCCAGAAGTTCTATCCCACGTTCATCATGAAGAAATTCTACCATTTTTTTAAAAAATCTGAGAAATGCCTGAAATGGCATCATTTCCATGAGTTTTAGGGGATATGATACATTTCCTAAAACTATGAAACTAAATTAATGTCCTCCTTTGTTTCCACCCTTCGCTAGAAGCCACTACAATATTTGAGGGTAATAAAGACTGGTCATCTGTCTACTTGTTAGTCCAGGAAACTGGATGAGCCTGAAATGAGAAAAAGATCACGTTTTTACACTTAACCTGTATGTTTCTCTTACTACAATATAATGGAAAAAGCATTGAATTAAAGTTCAAAGACCTGCACTCTAGTCCCATCCCTACAAATCATTTCTCTTTAGAGGCAGTTCACCATCTGTAAAATGAGGGTAAGTGAATTAACTTGAAAAATAAACTATCACTTCCTCCACAAATGCTAGGAAATCTGTACTGCACTAGAAATGGTAAAAGGCCTAGTCTCATTAGCTCTAAAATCCTGAATCTCATTAGAAACTGTGCAGATCCTTTGACACAGTGATAACACTATTTGAAACATACCCTAAAGAGATCAAAGATGGAGGAAAAAGAGGTCTGACTACAAGTAGGAAAAAAAAATATTTAGAGCATCACTTTGAAAACAAAGTCGGAACCTGTCAATTGAGAGTTGTACAGATTCTTATGTATGAGTGTAACAGAATATTATTGAGTTGTTAAAAATGACAAGTTGTTAAAAATGTTAAGAGAAACCTGGGAAGGTTTGTATGAACTAATGCAAAGTGCAGTGAGCAGAACCAGAACAATTTTGACAATGACTGTGACAATGTAAAGGACTCTGCAAAATGTAAAAACCAATCATAAGACTGATTATCAAACAGGCTTAACTTTTGGCAAAGAAGTAATGGATTGTGGGTACAGAATGAAGCTTCTATTTTCAGATATGACTGACATGCAATTTTCTTTTGCTCATACTATTTCCTTACAATGGAAGGGATTTCATTTAGGAGTGGTAGGGGAGATGCGGGGAGGAGCAGGGAAGAATGAGAATGCTGTTAAAAAAGGAGTCAATGAAATGCTCATGTATGTTGATGTTTGTCAAGTTCACAATTAAGAAAAGGAAAAAACACCTATGGTTAGATTTTGGGTTATCAATCAACTTAGTAACACGCATCAGAAAAACATACCCTGTTACCACCACATATTTTCCATCAGGCTGGTGTTTCAGGCGTTCTAAGGTGGACAGAAGAACCTTGGCTTTTGTTTGACCATACATTTCCACTTCTTCAGAGAGCAAGCCAATTTCTTTAGCCAGGTGACCAATAGGCTTTGGTGTGCAAGAACGTGATATTTCAATGTCACTTTAAAGAAATGTGGAGAAAATTTTATGTGTTGCTTCACTCAGTCAATTTAATAACATACTGTTCCTCCCAGAGTAAGCTGCTTCTAGAAATAACCATAAATATATAGTAATAACATCATTCACGATAAGTGGTTCTAATGTCAGCAACAAAATTACCTTGGAACAGGAATCTTGAGGTTAAGATGGTTATACTGGATATTCCATTTTCCTGGTACACATTTTGCTAGGAAATGCTTTGCACTTTCTACTGTGCTCTAAATAAAAACACATACATAAACAAAAGATTATTACAACCTTACAAAAGGAAGTGATTATCTGATTTTCTTAAGTGTTGATTGCTCCTTTTTCCCCTTTTTGGGCATACCTTTCAGAAAGTATATATACGTTTAAAATTAGGAACCAGAAAACTAACAACATGAACATTTCCACATACAAAGAACAGAAAAAGGTGATTGTATGTGAATTTTGATTGATCTATTGCATAAAGTGTGTAATTTAAAATATACTAAATTTAAATTAAATTAAACTTACATCACCCTCACTGTTTCTTTCTAAACTTCCTTCTATTCTCTTACATATTAGAAACTGTAAAAAATATTCTCTTAAATGATCAAAAACTTTCTCCTACCTTTTCCTAATTTCATCTATTGAATGTGACATACCATAATTTTGTGGAAGCACATTGCTATTTTTGTTGATACACACCTTACAAAGCAAGGTCCTACAGAATAAAGTTAAAGATATCAACGGAATGAAACAGTACAATCTGTTAAACCGGCAAGGGAGGCTGTTTTCCAATATATCTTACCATAGGCACATGTATTATGGAAAGCTCAAATTAAAAGCAAATGACACTCAAAAACTTTGAAAGACAACTTGGAGTAATAATGAGAGCTGACATATACAGTTTTTAATATTTATTAGTACTTTTTATATCAATTATCATAAGACAAGTAGGCCTCTAAAGGCAAATTTCTGAAAGTACAAAGGTGTGAACTGAACAAGTTGGGGCGGCATGGATGGGCTGTGATATGCACTGTCAGAAATAACGCCCACAGGAAAGCAGATCGTAGATCTATTGTGGTGATGAAACAAAGATATCTCATTTTGCCCCTCATAACAACACTGAGATAGGTAATAATCTCCATTATACAGTTGAGGAAATTGAGGCTCATAGAGGTTGATCACGGTGACACAGCTATAAACTGTCAAGGGGTAGGATTTGAAACGGTATCTCCTGACTCCTCGTTCACTACATTATGCTGCTTCATTTAAAGGTATTCAAACTGTTGCATGGTAATCATCTTTTATCACTATCTACTCTTATAAACTATTGTCTATTCCTGTATATTCTTTAAGTGATTAAGCTTAAGATTGCACTGAGACTTTTTGGGACATTCTGGATCTGTGAAAAAGCAAGAACAAGTAGCTTAAAAAAACCCCAAACATGTAGCCATTTAGAAAAAACAGTGTGCTAAATGTTATGAGATCTGAGTTATAATACTGTTATTTACTAGGTCCTGGAGTATGTTACTGGGCTTCTTTTCCTCAGGTTCCTCATCTGTAGTACAGCTTTCCATAGAAAGACAGAACAAGGCAATTTCTAGGAAGGTACTATGCCTCCTTAAAAAAAAATGCAGCTAGGTGTAATAAGAGTGTAATAAGGTGTAATAAGGCCGAAGTCTGAATCTTTTTCCAATACTTAGTAATATAAGCTCTCTGAATCTCAAGTTTCTTCAGTGGTATAAAGAGGTTAACATATCCATGTGCCTGCCTCACAGAGTTGTCATGATTACATGATATATGTAAACTACACTGTAAAAGCTAAAGTATAATATAAATGTCAGCTATTGTTATTGTTGCAGTCAACTTTTGAATGGGAGGGAGGCAGTCATGGCTTAGCTGATACAGCTGGCAAGTCAGAAAGTCTTGAATTCAAGTTTCACTTCTGGACACAGACTTGCAACATGACCCATGGGCTAGCAACAACTTCTCAGTTGCTCTCCAAGCAGCTCTCTAAGACTACAAAGTTGAAGAACTTCATCAGTAGAGAGAATTACCTTCCTGGGAGATCCCTATGCAAAAAGAAATCATGGATCTGGTAAAAAGACCAAAAACCTTATCTATTGTAGGTAGAGGGTTAAGAAGAGGTACAAGTTGTACACCGTAACAGAAGACCCCCTTCAACTCCCAAAATCACTTATTCCATATCTAATTTCAGGAGACAAGATCAAAACACTCCTCCACTTTCCTACCTAGTTTGATTCTATGGTGGACAAACCCAAGATTCTTGGAATTATATCATTTTAGAAGCCCTCTAGTAATGTTTCTTCATTTTAGAGATTAGGAAACATGCCCAGATAGCTTAAATGATTTTCCCAAGATCACAAAGTGAGTGAGTAGAAGAACCAAGACAAGAACCAAAACACAAATCTCTTGACTCTATATTTAGTGCTCTTTCCATCACCTTACAATAAAGAATTATTTGCTTTGTGCCTCATTTTCAGTAAGTTTTCATTCCAGGCTCGCTTCAGTACTGCTAGCCAGCAGACTCTTGGGCTGCCTCCCTCCATTCGTGGCTGGTATATGTTTTGAGAAAGCAAGCAATCAACATTTCAAAATCAAATGTAAATAATTTTAGAGATCTTCTATACCATTGTTCTACTCCTTAAGAAAGGAAAATTAGTTCTGTGTTTATGTATCTTTGTCTCCATATAAACTCCTTGCCAGCCTCACATACTTATTTACCTTTTCCAAATCTATTCTTGAAATGTTTCTGAAACAGAAGGATATGACAAACAACTACTGTCTGTTGTAACTATTGTTATTACATAAAATGCTTCTAATTCTTACTTTTTTGCAAATGGAAGTACCTGCATTAACATTGCCACAGTCATGGGTCCAACTCCACCAGGAACTGGGGTGATATAAGAAGCTTTCTCTTTTGCTTCATTATAAGCCACATCCCCCACAACTCTTCTTCCGTTAGGTTTTCTGTTATCTACAGAATAATTTTTAAAAACAGAAAAATACTTACAGATAAGGAAAATACCCAGACTAAATTCTCATGAATTTTCAGCTCTTCATGCAATGTTTTTACTAGCTCTGTGTTTCCTGTAGTATCTGATAGAGTGAGTTATTTGAGAGTTTGTACTAGAAACTTAAATGGGTTTAAGATGTTGGGTCCTACCCAAGTATAATTCCCTTTTCCTCTTTAAAGAAGAGGATAGGGAGGCAGAGCCAAGGTGGAGATGATTGGACTCATCTGACCTCTCCCCTAAACCCTTCCAAACACCTTTAAAAAATTTCTCAACAAATTCTAGAGCAACAGAACCCATAAAAAGATGGAGTGAAACAAATTTCCAGCCCAAGACAACTTAGAAGGTTCATAGGAAAGGTCTGTTGCAGCATGGTCAGAGAGGAGTGCAGTCCAGTATAGATTGCACCAGCACACAATACTGGTCACAGCAAACCCAGGGAAGACCTCAGTAGACTGAAATCACTGGCAGCAGTGGTGGATTCCAGACTTCTGTGCCAACAAATAACAAAGACAGAGGAAGGTCAGCAGGAAAGGTCTGTTCCATCTGCATGAGAGCTGAGCACAGTACAACCAGGCCATGCCAGCATATTCCCAGCCAGAGAAGACCAGGAGCAGGCCTTGGGAACCACTGAATCAGCAGCATCAGCTGTTTCTGGAGCTCTCAGCCCATAGATGGTAAGGTGGCAGAACAACTGGTCAGAAGAAGACTACAGAGGTGTCTTCGCTAGCACTGAGGCAGGATTCTATTGCTTTATCAATACTTGGATATGGGTCACAGTCCTGGGTGGTAGTTCCAGGGTGAGGAGGAGCACTAGCACAGCAGAATTCGTAGCAGCAGTGCGGGGAAAGGGAGTGGAGTGGGAGGGAGGGTGGAGGTGGAGAAGAGAGGGTGACAGAAGTGCTCCTCATAGTTCCAGGGCAGAAAAGAGTTCCCGTGGTTGCTCACAGACCAGAGCACAGGCCAGGACAGTAGCAAACACCTCTTCTTAGCTCATATTACCTTGGAAGAACTGAAAACTTATAGGTTCCTAGAAATGTCTTTGAACACAGCTGCACAAACCCCCTGAAGCTTGGGACAATGTGGCTTCCACTCTGGAAGCTGAGTCCTACTTTAACTGAAATGGACAGGCCGAGATTAATTCACAGGCAAATCAATTAGAAATTTTAAGAGCATCATTTATTAGCCAGGCTGGCAGCTGCCTCTGGGAGAGACCCAGAGGAGACAGCCCTGAACTGAGGAGAGTGAGTGCATTTTAAGCATTTCGGCACTACTTGGTACAGCTTTGTGGTTTCCACAACAAACAGAGTTCTGAGAGAGCAAGAGCGGGGCTTGCTGCTAGGCAAGAACCCCCAAAACAGAAGGGGTTGTCAGGGTACTGCTAGATAAAGGACCCTAACAAAAACAGGTGCCAGGAGAGGTAGCCAATCAGGAAAGTGGGGGGGCTCAGCAGAAAGTGATTACCTGGCAATGTTGATCTAACATTAGGGGGGCATAGGTGGTTACCATGCAAATGGACTAAACAAGAAATGCCTGTTAACAATTTATCAGATATTTCACAACCCAAAGGGGAATAACATTTTGGCAGGGGCCCAAACAAGAAACCTGTTGCTAGGCAGATTATCCAACCCTGCCTAGTAACCTAACAGATATCTCTCAACCTAGTGCCCAGGGAGGAATAATGTCCATTTTATAACAAAGAGTTAAAAGTCAAGTAATAGGCTGGGAAAATGAACAAGCAACAGAAAAAACTGACTATAAAAGTACTAATGGTGACAAGGAAGAAAAAAAATACACAGAAGATGACAACTAAAATCAAAGCTCCTACATACAAAGCCTCCAAGAAAAATATGAATTGGGGGAGGGGGCATCACAGAAGGCATTAAGTTCTCCCCTCACAGTCCATAAAATACCTGTAAAAAATGACCCTAAACAAATTCAAGAGCAGCAGAAGCCACAAAATGATAGAATGAAAGAGATTTCCAGCCCAAGACAGCCCGCCCAGGAGGCCAACAGGAAAGCTCTACTGCCCTGGGCTTGGAGTGGAGCGCAGTGCTGCCACACAGTGCAGCCACCCAGTGCAGCGGGGACAGGACACCACAGGCTTCAGAGTGTGGAATGATGGGCAGCAGCTGCTGTTCCCAGATTATTCAACCCACAAACACCAAACACAGTGTCAAAGGTCAGTGAGTGAGAAGGGAGCAGGATCTGGCCCTAGCCCTTGCCCCAGGCTGCAGCAGCAGCGTCCAGTTTTGGAGTTGAGTCTAAAGACGCTGGGGGAATTGAGCTGCTGATCTTGGTCTCAACCCTGAGTGGCAGTCCTAGGATGGGGAGTACTGGCATGGTGGAGGTGCAGGGCAGGGAATTCTACTCCAGATCCTAGGCAGAAAAGCTTGTGGTTACTCCCAGACCAGAGCCCAGGCCAAGAGGAGTAAACTCTGCCTTGATTGTGCCAATCAAGGTGAAAAACTTACAGGTGCTTAGAATATACCCTTCTCTAGACAAAGGACTCAAAAGTCAAGTAACTGGCTAAGAAAATGCCCAAAAAGGAAAAAAAAAATAAGACTATAGAAGGTTACTTTCTTGGTGAACAGGTATTTTATTACATCCTTTACAACAAGGAAGAACAATGTATCACATCAGAGGAAGACATAAAAGTCAACACTTCTGTATCCAAAAACCTCTGAAATAAATATGCAATGGTCTCAGGGTATGGAAGAGCTCAAAAAGGATTTTGAAAAGCAAGTAAAAAAGGTGGAGGAAAAATTGGGAAGAGAAATGAGAGTGATGCAAGAAAATCATGAAAAGCGAGTTAACACCTTGCTAAAGGAGACCCAAAAAAGGCTGAAGAAAAAAACACCTTTAAAAATAGACAAATTCAAATGGCAAAAGAGGTTCACAAAGTCAACAAGGAGAAGAATGCTTTAAAAAGCAAAACTAGCCAAATGGAAAAGAAGGTTCCAAAGCTCCTGAAGAAAAGAGTTCTTTAAAAATTAGAATGGAGCAGAAGAAAGCTAATGACTTTATGAGAAAGAGCCTAGACATCATCTCTCATGAAATTATCAAGGAAAACTGCCCTGATATTCTAGAACCAGAAGGTAAAATAAATAGTGAAAGAATCCACTGAATCACTTCCTGAAAGAGACTTGAAAAGATAAACTAGGAATACTGTAGCCAAATTCCACAGTTGAAGAAAATATTGTAAGCAGCCAGAAAGACACAATTCGAATATTGTGGAAATACAATCAGGATAACACAAGATCTAGCAGCTTCTACATTAAGGGACTGAAGGGCTTGGAATATGATATTCCTGAAAGTCAAAGGAACTAGGATAAAACCAAGAGTCACCTACCCAGCAAAACTGAGTATAATACTTCAGGGGAAAAAATGGTCATTCAATGAAATAAAGGACTTTCAAGCATTCTTGATGACAAGACCGGAGCTGAATAGAAAATGTGACTTTTAAATAAAAGACTCAAGAGAAGCAAACAAAGGTAAACAGGAAAAGGAAATCACAAGGAACGTTAACAAAGTTAAAGTGATTACATTCCTACATGGGAACATCATATTTGTAACTCTTGAAACTTTTCTAAGTATTTGGGTAGTTGGAGGGATTATAATAATGAGACAACCTACCACATCTCATGGGATACTGCAAAAGCAGTTCTGAGGGGAAGCTTTATACATCTGAATGCCTACATGAATAAAATAGAGAAAGAAGAGGTCAATGAATTGGACATGCAGCTGAAAAAGCTAGAAAAAAAAACAAATTGAAAATCCCCAAGTAAATATCAAATTAGAAATATTGAAAACCAAAGGAGAGATTAATAAAACTGAAACTAAGAAAACTATTAAACTAATAAATAAAACAGTTGGTTTTATGAAAAAAAACCAATAAAATTGATAAATCTTTGGTCAATCTGATTAAAAAAAGAAAGAAGAAAACCGAATTACCAGTATCAAAAATGAAAGGGGTGAACTTACCTCCACTGAGGAGGAAATTAAAACAATAATTAGAAATTACTTTGCCCAACTTTATGCCCATAAATTCAACAATCTAAATGAGATGGATGAGTATTTCAAAAAATATAAATTGCCCAAATTAATAGAAGAGGAGGTTGAATATTTAAACCCCATGTGAGAAAAAGAAATGGAACAAGCTATCAATGAACTCCCTAGGAAAAAATCTCCAGGGCTGGATAGATTTACAAGTGAATTCCATCAAACATTTAAAGAACAGTTAATTCCAACACTATACAGACTATCTGGGAACACTAGCAAAGAAGGGGTCCTGCCAAATTCTTTTTGTGATACAAATATGGTTTTGATACCTAAATCAGGAAGAGCCAAATATAGATGCAAAAATTTTAAATAAGATTTTTGCCAAAAAAAAAAAATACAGCAACTTATTGCTAGAATAATACATTATCATCAGGTAGAACTCATACTAGGAATGCAGGGCTGGTTCAATATTAAGAAAACTATTAGCATTATTGATCGTAACGAAACTAACAGAAACCACATGATGATCTCAATAGATGCAGAAAAAGCTTTTGACAAAGTACAACACCCATTCCTATTAAAAACACTGGAGAGCATAGGAGTAAAGAGAACTTTCTATAAAATAATAAGCAGCAAGATTATCTAAAACCTTCAGCAAGATTATATGCAATGGAGATAAGCTAGATACATTTCCAGTAAGATCAGAGGTGAAACAAGGATGTCCATTATCACCAGTATTATTCAATATGATACTAGCAATGTTAGGTGTAGCAATTAAAGAAGATAAAGAAATTGAAGGAATTAGAACAGGCAAAGAAGAAACTAAGTTATCAATCTCTGCAGATAATATGATGATATACTTAGAGAATCCCAGACATTCAAGTAAAAAACTACTTGAAATAATAAACAACTTAGGCAAAGTTGCAGGTTACAAAATGAACCTGCATAAATCTTCTGCATTTCCCATATATTAGTAACAATGCCCAACAGCAAGAGAGGGAAATAGAAATCTCATTTAAAGGCAGGGTAGACACTCTACAATATTTGGGAGTTTACCTGCCAAAACAAACCCAGGGACTAGATGAACACAATTACAAGACTCTTTTTGCACAAATAAAGTCAGATCTAAATAAGTGGAAAAACATCAGTTGCTCATGGGTGGGCTGAGTCAATATAATAAAAATGACAATTCTACCTAACTTAATTTACTTATTTAATGCCATACCAAACTATCAGATAATTATTTTCTAGAGCTGGAAAAAATAATATCAAAATTCATCTGGAAGAACAAAATGTCCAGAACATCAAGGGGACTAATGAAAACAAATGCTAGGGAAGGTGCTACCAGATCTCAAATTCTATTGTAAAGCAGCAATTATTAAAACCACTTGACACTGGCTAAGAAACAGAAGGGTAGACAAGTGGAATAGACTAGGTACTCAAGGCACAGTAGGCAATAAATACAGTAATCTACTGTTTGATAAATCCAAGGATTGCAAATTCTGGTATAAGAACTCACTGTTCGACAAAAACTGCTGGGAAAACTGGGTAACAGCGTGGTGGAAACTAGGCATAGACCAATGCCTGACATCGTATATGAGAATGAAGTCCAAATGGGCACATGATGTAAGTATAAGGATTGATACTATGGACAAACTGATGGAGCAAGAAATAGTGTTATTTATTAGATTTATGGAGAAAGGAAGAATTTTTGACTAAAGAAGAGATAGAAAGCATTATGAAGTGCAAGATGGATAATTTTGATTACATTACACTGAAAAGTTTTTGCACAACCAAACCCAATGCAACCAAGATTTGGAGGGAGGCAGAAAACTGGGAAAGAATTTTTGCAGCTAGTGTCTGTGATAAAGGCCTCATTTCTAGAATATGTAGAGAACTAAGTTGAATGTACAAAAATATAAGTCATTCCCCAATTGATAAATGGTCAAAGGATATGAATAGGCAGTTTTCCGAGAAAGAACTCAAAAGATATCTATATTCATATGAAAAAATGCTCTAAATCACTATTGATTAGATTCAAATCAAAACAACTCTGAGCCACCACATCACACCTATCAGATTGGCAAACATGACAGAACAGGAAGATGATAAATGTTGGAGAGAATGTGCGAGAGTTCGAACACTAATTCATTGATGGTGGAGCTGTGAGCCGATTCAACCATTCTGGAGAGCAATTTGGAACTATACCCAAAGGGCTACAAAAATATGCATACCCTTTGACCTAGCAATAGTGCTTTTAGGACTGTATACCCAAGAGATCAATCATAAAAATGGGAAAGGACAAAAATATTTATAGCAGCACTCTTTGTGGTGGCCAAAAACTGGTTATCAAGGGAATGCCCATCAATTGGGAAATGGTTGAATAAATTATGGCACGTCAATGTAATGGAATACTATGGTGCTATAAGAAATGATGAACAGGAAGACTTCAGAGAGGCCTGGAAAGACTTATATGATCTGATGCTGAGTGAAAGGAGCAGAACCAGGAGAGCTTTGTGCAAACAAATGACCACAGTGTATGAGAGTTTTTTTCTGGTAGACTTGGAACTTCATTGCAGTGCAAAAACTTGAAAAAATCCCCAATGGTCTTTTAAGGCAAAATGCCTTCCACATCCAGAGAAAGAACTATGGAATTCAACCACAGAATGTAGCAGATCATTTTCTTTTGTATTACATTTTGGTTTGTTATATGATTTCTCCCATTCATGTTAATTCTTCTACACAGCATGACTATAGTAAAAATGCATTTAATAGGAATGTATGTATAGAACCTATATAAAATTGTATGCTGTCTCAGAGAGGGAGGAAGAAGATGGGGGGAGGGAGAGGAAAAAAGTCTAAGTTATATGGTAATGATTGTAGAACACTGAAAATAAATAAAATTTTAAAAAAAACCAAGAAGTTTCTGGACTTAAAAAAAAAAACAGAATCAATAAAACAAAACTAAAAGAATAAAAAAATTTTGGACAATGTGGAATATCTCATTGGAAAAACAACTGACCTGGAAAACAGATCCAGGAGATAATTTAAAAATGTTTGTACCACCTGAAAACCATGATTAAAAAAAAAAAGCCCAGATATAATCTTTCAAGAAATGATCATGGAAAACTGCCCTGATATTCTAGTATCAGAGGGCAAAATAGAAATAGAAAGAATCCACCAATTACCTCCTGAAAGAAATCCCCAAATGAAAACTCCCAGGAATATGATAGCCAAATTTCAGAGTTCCCAGCTCAAGGGGAAAATATTGCAAGCAACCAGAAAGAAACAATTTGAGCCACTATCAGGATAACATAAGATTTAGCAGCTTTTGCATTAAAGGATCAAGGGGCTTGGAATATGATATTCCAGAGAGCAAAGGAGCTAGGATTACAACCAAGAATCACCTACTCAGTAAAAGTGAGTATAATCCTTCAGAGGAAAAAATAGATATTAAATGAAATAGAGGACTTCTATACATTCTTGATGGAAAGACCAGAGTTGAATAGAAAATTTGACTTCTAAATACAAGACTCAAGAGAAGCATACAAAGGTAAACAGGAAAGAGATCTCATAAGGAACTTAATAAAGTTAAACTGATTACATTCCTACAAGGGAGGATGATATCTGTAACTCATAAGACCTTTCTCACTATTAGGGCAGATTGAAGAAATATATATAGAGGGCATAGATGTGAGTTGAATATGAATGGATGATGTCTAAAAAAATAAAATTTAAGAGTGAGAAAGGAATATGCTAGGAGAAAGACAAAGGGAAAGGTAGAATAGGGGTAAATTATCTCACATAAAAAAAGCTGGAAAAAACTTATACAGTGGATGGGAAGAGGGGAGAGTTGAGGATGAGTGAAGAAACTTTTACTCTCATCAAAACTGGTTCAAAGAGGAAATAAAATCTATCTCACCCTATAGTAAAGTAGGAGGGGAAAGGGGTAAGGGAAGTTGGGGATTTGTGATAGAAGGGAAGACTGGGGAAGGGCTAGTCAGAGAAGCAAAATACTTTTTTTTTTAAGTTAATTTATTTTTAGTTTTCAACATTACTTCCATAACTTTTTAGATTTGGCCTCCCCCTCTCCTTCTTCCCCAAGACAGCACGCAATCTGATATAGGCTCTACATATACATTCTTATTAAACATATTTTCACATTAGTCATGTTGTATAGAAGAATTAGAATGGGAGGAATCATGAGAAAGATAAACAAAAGAAAGTCAGTTCCACTCTGCATTCGGACTCCATAGTTCCTTTCTGGATGTGGATGGCATTTTCCCATCATGAGTTCTTTGGAACTGTTTTAGGACCTTGAATTGCTGAGAAGGGCTACATCTATCACAGTCAGTCATTGCACACAGTGGTTGTTATTGTGTACAACGTTCTTCAGTTTCAAGCAAAATACTTTTGAAGAGGGACAGAGTGAAAGGAGAGAGAGAACAGAATAAAAGGGAGTGGGAGGAAAAGAGGAATAAGAAGGAGGGAAATATAGTTAGCAATAGTAACTGAAAAAATGTTGAAGAAAGTTTCTCTGATAAAGGCCTTATTTCTCTAACATATAGAGAACAAAATTTTAAAAATAAGAGCCATTCCCAAACTGATAAACGATCAAAAGACATGATTAGTTTTCAGATGAAATAATCAAAGCAATCTCTAGCCATATGAAAAAATACTCTATCTCACCATTGATTGGAGAAATGCAAATTAAAACAATTATGAAGTACTACCTCTTACCTGTTAGGTTGACTAATAGGATAGAAAAGGTAAATGACAAATGTTGGAGGGGATGTGAAAAAAATGAGACATTAATGCACTATTGGTGGAGTTGTGAACTGACTGAACCATTCTGTAGCACAATTTGGAACTATGCCCAAAGAGCTATAAAATCATGCATACCCTCTGACCTAGCAGTAGGTCTGTATCCTAAAAGAGATCAAAACCAAGGAAAAGGACCTACATGTACAAAAATATTTACAATAGCTCTTTTCTGGAGGCAAAAATTAGAAATTAAGGGAATGTCCATCAAATGGGGAATAGCAGAACAAGCTGTGGAATGGGATTTTGATGGAATACTACTATACTATACGAAATGAGAAGCAGGGTGCTCTCAGAAAAACCTAGAAATAATTGCATGGGATAATCCAAAGTGCAATATACTATGTACTATGTACAAAGAACAAGCCACACTGTAAGATGATCAGCTGTGAATGACTGAGCTATTCTCAGCAATACAACAATCCAACCATGAAGGACTTGTGATGAAAAATGTTATCTACCCAGAGAACGAACTGATGGTGTTTGAATACAGATTGAAGCATATTTTTTCTTGAGGTTTTTGTCTGTTTCCTTTCATAATATGACTAATATGGATATGTTTTGCATGACTATATATGTATAACATACCAAATTGTTTGCTTTCTCAATGAAGGAAGAGAATTTGGACCTCAAAAGTTTTAAAAACAAATGTTAAAAATTGTTTTTACATATAACAGGAAAATTAAAATTAAAAAAATAAAATGTGCTATGACTGTAGTAAGTTATAGCTATTTTTCAACTTCAAAAAGAATAAGTTAAATGGCAGTTGCTAAATTATTAAAATAAACATATGAAAAAATGGAAAATCTTAACAAAATGCTTAGGCTTTGACAAACTAACAGGAAAATCCTTTTGCTTGATACTAGGCATTGTAGAAAACTGAAGCTGTTCTTTATTCGTTATGCCAATTAACAGTTCCATAATGAACCCTTCTTAAAATGTTAATTTACCAAGGCCTACAAAAGGGAGTTTTTAGGTGCACAAAGCCTAAACCCTGTCACAGCTGCCAGATCCCGTTTCTACAGCAACTGTCAGCATTCTGTTAAGCTCCCTGCGTGAGTTGAAGAACAATCCAACATCCAATTCCAAAGATGAGCAGCTCCATAAATGTATGCAAAAGGCAAAGAATGTAATTACACTTCCCTCAAAAGGATGCCAAGAACAACTACAAATCTTACCAGCAAAGAATAGTTATTTGGAAGAACAAAAGCAAAGGATACACCATACACTCCCTCACACAAAGCACCTCCCACACTCAGTTTCACTGCTTCTCCTAGGAAAGGGGAAAGAGGTCTAGACTTTGCAGCTCCAAAGTTCAGAGCCAGAATCTGGAATTCCATTGTAAGCAGGGCCTTTCAACATCTGCAGGTAACCTTGTTTTGGTCACCACGTTTCTCTGCTTTCATCTCTCTAGAGATGAGGAACACTATATTGGGAAGAGCACTGAAGTAGGAGTCAAGAGACATGGGTCCTAATCCAAGCTCTGCCTTTATAGCCTCCTCCTCTACAGTGCTGGGAAATGCCACCTCCCTTACCAAAATTATGTAAATGTAAGTGCTTTGAAAAGGATAAGACACTATGCAAATATAAAAGATGCTGCTGCTTTATCTACCTCCAGAACAGCCAGAACCTCTGTGAAAGCTTTAGATAGTGAGTTTTGTTTGTTTTTGAGCAGCAAATTGGGAAAGAACACATACTCCTGGATCTCATCACCTAAAAGGCTCAGTCAGAGTAACACTTCTAATTAATGGATCTGTAGCTACAGTCAACTTACTGTCTGCAGCTTGGTTTTTGGATTCACTTCAAACTCTTCTTTTTCCATACTCTCAGATTTAGGCTAATAACATGGTACGTTACAGAGTGCTTTCCTTTTTCATCACAATTTTATCTCTCTCTGTCTCAGCTGTGAGTGTGCCTTAGGAAAGGTATGACTATCATCCTGGCCATTTTTTCAATGTGAAAATGTGAAAGTTTTCATGGAATGTTAGCCTCTAAAATTTGGAGAGCTCCTTAGAGGCCATCTAATCCAACCTCTACAGGATGTCTAAGAATGCCTTTTGGAGCAGCCCCAACAAAACATCCTTCAGCCTCTGCTTAAGGACTGCCAGCCAATGAGGTGAAACTCATCACCTCCTGACAAGGAGACCACTGCCCCTTCCACTACGAGACAGTGTAAGTTGTAAGGAAGCATTTTTCTACATGGAACTGAAACTTGCCTTCCTGAAACTTCTACCTCCGGCACCCAGTTTGGCTTATTACAGATAACATAGGAACTCTAAACCCTCTTCCAAATGACAGGGCTGCAAATAATTGGAAACTGCTATCATGTTCCCTTTAAGTCTTCTCTTCTACAGAATGCACATTCTTGGTTCCATCAGATGATCCTTATATGGTACAGTCTCCATTTTTCTCACTAACCTAATCGCAATTTTACTTTTAAGGGGCACAGGTCCCTTGAGTTTTTGGTGGGACGACGTTATTTAGCCTCTGGATTCATTCACTCACTCTACTATTACTGTCATGTTTTTTATTCTTTTCCATGGAACATAAGAACCAGTTCTGCCCGCAACCATGTGTTTATATATTCTAATTTAACAATAACAATTTACAGACAACAGTAAGAAAGAGCTGTTTTTGTTTTGTTCATATTTACTTTCTGAGAAAGGCAGATTGTAGGGGAGGCTGGTAAATCTGTAAGTTCAAATAAACAATTCACGATAACCTACAAATAAGTGGGCATCATCTACTAACTTTTTTATTCCATCTTTCTGCATCTCACAAAAGACAAGGGTGAAGAATGGCAAAGACTGAAATCTTGCTATGTGGAGGACTTAAGCTCTTAAATAGAAGAAACTCCCATGTCATCGGGAAGCAGTGAAAGTGATGAGTTGCAGGAGAGCAATTTCTTTATAATCCATTAGATAATTGCACTGCAGGAAAAACGAGCTATCAATTATGAGTTACTGCTTAAAAGCATGGTGAGAGAGTGGGAGGGAGATTAAATATGGTGAAAACTTGACAGTGACTAATTTTCCTAGCAATTTAACAACTGTACCTCATATTTAAGACTAGAAGGGGAAAAGAAGATTATCCCTCACTTTAAGACTTGAAACAAAGCCTAGATGAGACACTGTATATTTATTCAATAAGACTAGATTTCATCAATGTCATCTAAAAAAATCACATCTCTACCCCCTCCTCCCATTCCCCATTATAATAAGGTCCATAAATGGCACAAATTCTAGAATAGTTCACTTATCACCATTCCATTCAACATGTGCGTTCCTGGCTTATTTCCAACAAGTCAAAGGATCTTCCTTTACCCTCCCCAACTTCCAAAAATAAAAAGTGGAGCACCAACCTGGAACATAGTTGATTCCACAGTCTATCACTACAGCTCCAGGTTTAATCCATTCTCCTCTCACCATTTCAGGTTGTCCAGTTGCAACCACAAGGATATCAGCTTTATTTACCTGTCAAAAAAAGGGGGGGAACCCCAAAACAATCATAGCAATAAATAGAAATAGATACTAGAAACACAGTCTAGAAGTCGAAAAGGCATTGGAATGGAAAGATAACATAAGGAACCTTGTCTTTTCCCTAAGCTACCTCAGACAAGCCTTATAAATCACTTAGCTTCTAAGGGTTACAACCTCCTCATCTATAAAATAGGGATGTGACCATGTTCTTTGTAGGGACATTGTGAAAGAATGTAACTGGGGGTATTTGGGGGGAGAGGTTGAAAGGAGAAAAGTCTTACAAAATGAACCAAAGACATTACTAAAAATGCCAAGTAAAGATACTTCCAATACTTACCTCCTTCAGTTCTATAAGATACATCTCTATTAAAGGAAGCTTTAGTCTCACCTTATTAGGAATACAGAAATCTGGCTGAACACATCTTGATTTAGACATCTGCCTATGATTACAAAGGCATTAAAATTTATATCCCTGTTCTGTGCTTAGAATTTCAGTATTGTCATAAAACAGACTGTCAATGCCCCAAGTGCTACTTTGTGACACCCAATTTCCTGCACCCTTATAAAATAGCATACTTTTGGTCAGGTAACACTGATAAATCTTAGGCATACACTACTCCTTGAAGATCTTACCTCCTCAGACAACTGGATAGTCTTCGAATGGCATGTGGTCACTGTGGCATTATTCCACAGAAGCAAGTCATGCATTGGTGCACCAACAATCTTGCTACGTCCAATCACCACAGCATGCCTACCAGCAATTTGTACTCCTGAAAGAAACCCCAAAATCGATCTCAAACACAGAGGCGGGAGGAATTTTTGTTCATGATGCTAACTATATTTTACTGGGGTCAGAGAGAATAAGTATGCAGGTATTGGCTTCTATCAAAAGTCAGAAACTTTTAAAATTTCTTCACCTCCTTTCATTCTTGGGCAGAATTTCTCTGCTTTTAAGTTTGAGTAACAAATTAAGGCTTGGACATGTGCTCCCTTTTGCTGTGGGTTTTCTGAAAGCAGTTTAAGCAAAATTCATTCACTGAGTCATAGCAGAGTGGGAAGAAAACCCACACACATGGAAAAAAAAAACCTGACACACAGCTAAACAGCAATATGGAAGAGGGTACCAGATTAAATTACAAGAAACAAAACTTATAAGCAGCAAAGCGGGGGGGGGGTGGGGGTGGGGGGGGAAGGAGGATAGGGAGCAGAGAGAAGAGGGAGATTAAATGAATAAGTATGTAGTTGTATTTTCCTTCAGTTCAAGAAATATGATATACTGGAAGAGTGTTAAGAGTTCTCCTTGCCCACATTTCGCTTAAAGTGGGAAGTCTGGGTAGAGGCTATGGCTGGAAAATGAGAAAGGTCCTGAGACCAGATTTAGAGCTGGAAGGGATCTTATATCTAGTAAAACACCTTCATTTTGCATAGGAGGAATCCAAGACCCTGGAAAACGGGGTGACCCATAGGAGCCCAGATCCCCCACAAGACATTACCCCTAAACTAAAAATGTTCTGTTATCTGATGAAATAAGGAGAATCAACACAGAGTCCTGCACCAATCCTATGAGTGAACAGAGGACCGACAAAATTCTGTAGGAATCTTGACCAGCTGGGACAGGTCAAGAGAGCAGTACAGGGCAGACTTGGGCAACTGGAAAGGAATAGTGTGCCCCCCCACCTGGCAAGGGGCCATTCAAGCCCAGTGGCAGGAGAAGAGCCTTAAACAAAGACCAGCTAGAGGCAACCCCAAAGTCTTTTGGTAGGACTCAGTGTGGGAACAGCTGTAGCAGCACCAAAGGCAGGGAGAAAGACCACGTGGTGACAGAGAGTACTTACTGAAATTTAGGTAGGAATGCTGGCAGTAGCCCCTGGGCCTGGCAGCAAGGGGAAAGGCAAAGCCTGGCACAGAGATCTGCCCAGGAGCCTCACAGCAAGAAGGTGGATCTAGGCAGAGGCCAGTGTTAGGTAGGGCAGCACTGGAATCCCTTGAGGGAATGTCCTAATCTCGTTCACCACATATGGAACCAGGCGAGGCCTGCTCATTCCCTTCAGGAGTGCAAGAACAGTGTGTGACCCAAGCACAGAACCCCTGCATCACCCTCTCCTCATCCCCAACCTAGACTCTGAGACAATCAATATGAACAAATCAAGAAATACAAGAAACATTACGAGGAAATACACTGGACAGAGACACAAGGTGTAAAACCCAGGAAAGAAAGTAACCTTACAAAAAAATAGTAAATGAACACCCTAGAAGACATGGCAAAAAATTTCAACCAAGAATTGTACACCATGAAGCCTAGAAAAAGTCAAACAGAAAATGACTCAACAAAAGAAGAACAATTAAAACCACAAAATGAAAAAAAAAAACCAAGCCAAACAAAAAAAGTAAAAATAGAATAACATAACAACTGACCAGGAAAATAGACCAAAGAGAGTTCATCTAAAATTATCAAACTTTCTGAAAAAACCATGACACTTCCCCAAGTCTGGCTATCATATATCAAGAAATTATAAATGAAAATTGTCCAGAATGCTTAGAAGCAGAAAGCAAAGTGAAAAGAGAAAGAATCCACCAATTACTTCCTAAAAGAAACCCCTGTGAATGCAACAACCCTAAACCCAATGTTTCCTGGAAAAATAAAAATGAAAAAAAAAAACAAGCAGCCAAAAAAAAGAATTCAAATACCAAGGAGTCAGTCAGGATCATACAAGATCTGGCACCCACCACTTTGAAGAAGAAGTGAATTTAGAATGATATTCCAAAATACAAAGGCTTTTAATCAAGAATGAAACATTTGGCTAAATAAAGTATAATACTATGGGGGAAAATGGACCATCCATAATGTAGAAAGTATAAACTTTTAAAAAAAAAAAGGAAGCTCTGAAAATATAGCCTTACCTGTCCTTTTGATAAGTTCCAAGCATCCTTTAGGTGTACAGGGAATGAAACAACCTTCTAGGTCACCTCTAGCAAGCTTTCCAGCACTGATGCTAGTCAATCTGAAACATTAAAGGTAGAATAAGAACAAAGCAATTAAGAGCACTGAAAACTTCTAAGCAGTGGCATGGAGTTTTGCTGAGCTACCAATACATGTTCTAGAGATGTAACAGCTTTAAAATGAAGTGACTCAAAAAATCAAACATACCCATCCACATCCTTTTCAGGAGCAATAGTATTTGTCACCAGCTCAGTGTTAATGGTTTTTTCTGCATCTAAAGGTAACTGGACCAGGAGTCCATGTACAGTAGGGTCTTCATTCAAAGATGTGATGCACTTTAAAACCTAAAAATAAATCTGATAAGTTAAAGAAGGTAGAAAGTAGGAATGGAAACTATTCTAAGGCAAAACATATCCAGTCTCATTTCCCCTTCAAGAGTTTTATTTCAGAGAGTTCAAAGAAAAAACCCACTATCATATAGATCTTGCATTAACTTTCTTGTTACATCAAAACGCCTCCCAGTAATATTTCTAGATACTAGAGAGAAATGTTGAGACAGTAGTTAAAAAAAGGGCATGGGAATCTCTCTGGGGAAATGGTCTGGATCTGTGACTTAATTGTTGTAAGGCATTCTCAGTGAAGAAGCTACTAGCAATGCTGATAGGAGGACACAAATTATACACATAAGCACATAAAACAGATACAAGATCATTTTTGGGCAGAGTGTGGGGTGCAGGAGTAACTAGCAGCCAGGATGACCAGAACAGGCCACACGTAGGGAAGGGTGTTTGGGCCAAGCTTTAAAGGAAACTAGGGAATCAAAAGGTAGAGGTGAGGTGAGGAGGAAATGGATTCAAGCATCAGGGGTCAACCCATGCAAAGGTAAGGGGATGAGACAGCACGTCATGCATGAGGAACAGGAAAGTAGGCTGGTCTGGCTAGAATGTAGACTAGAAGAAGGGAGAAATAGCAAATCAGTCTGGAAAAGTTAGCTAAGGTCTGATTGTAAAGGGCTTTAAATTCCACACAGAAGAGTTGGTATTTCCTTTGTTTGTTGAGTAGGGGAGTGACCTGTGTTTCAGAAGGTAATTTTAGCACTTGTGTTGGGAATGAATGAGAAAGGGGAAAAAGGAGAGGACATTAATGAGAAACAATGGATTCAATATAGATGTTAAACTTTTTTATTTAACTTTATATGTAGCCTCTTTTATGTAGAACTAAGTTCTTCTCTTTTATGTACTTGAATTATTTTATGTGCTATGTCTGTTATGGGCACCTCCCAGACTTTATGCTCTGTGAGGGCAGAGATCAGGGATTTATTTTTTGTATTACCATCAGTTATGAGCACAATATTCTAAATGTAGCAGATACTTAACATATGTGTTACCATTTATTCTGGGTACACACACACACACCCACACACCCTAAAAATGTCAATAAATCATAACCATGATATGGAACCATAAGGTTTGCTCCACATGAGCCCAACAGCTTACCTCTGCCTCAGTTGAGGTTCTTGGTAATTTAATATGAGTGGCTCTGATTCCAATCTGTAAGAATGAAAATGTAAAACACATTTCATGATCTACCTACCTAGAAGTGGAAGGACTGAGAGACAGAGGTATTTCTTGGGTAATGATGACTGTAGCATTCTAATGATTGTGAGAGTGATAGATCCATCCGTGGGAGGAAGTCCCCAGCCCTTTCAAGGAGTCCACAAAGTCAAAACTATTTTCATAATAATACTAATGCTTTTAATTTCTAATATGGTCAACAATGATAGGATACAGTCCACAAGCTCTTTGGGCAGGGTCCCCAATAATTTTTAAGAGTGTAAAAAGGTCACGAAACCAAAATTTGAGAACCACTGCCATAAAATTATCCATTTATTTATTTCTCCACAACATTTCAGATTTATTGTGCTTCTTTAATTTTTCTATTCTAGCTTTCTGTTTAAGAAGCAAAGCAAGTAAATAAAAGACAAAGGCTCTAGTTAGAAGTCACTTATTTATAATACAAATCAAATTAGAATAAAGGTATGAGAATTTTAATTGGGGGAGAGAAGTGATGATGGGCTTATTGTGCTACCTAGCAGTACCAGTTTAGACTTACCTCCTCAGCAGCTTTTAGCTTCATACTTATATAAAGATTTGAATCATCTCTATCTCCAACCTAGAACAAACAAAAACCAAGTTACTTAGTGAAGTATAATACATAAGTAGTTTGATAAAGTAGTGTTTTTTATTGAAACAAATCTTATTACAGTTAACTTTGGGGAATGTTCCTATTCTATCTAGGAGATTTTAACACAGAAATACATAGCCTTTGGAAATAATTAGATATAGCTTAAATAACAAACACAAACGGATCTAAAATTCCCTTCTCCCTTCTTACATTCAAGGCTGAGGAAAAGTAGGAAGACTGCTTGTACTGCTTCTATAACAGTCTTAAGAGATCTGTTACCCTCTAACTTGTTCCTAAGACAAAGAATTGTGCAACTCTTGTTGGCAATAAACATTTGCAGGAGAGGGAAACAATTTCTTTAATATCTTGCAATATGAAATTGGTTTTACATGGGAAGACTTACACACAAAGTAAGCAAAACCAGGAAAATAATATATACAATGATTTCAATAACGTGAATGCAAAGATTTGCACTGCAACTTATCTGAGTTCAGCTGCCTGTTAGTCGTTTGTTTTTTAAAATTTATATTATATATACCAGAGACCTCAAACACTCTGCCTACAAAAGTTCAGGAGGAATCAGCTTAAAATGTAATTCAAGAATATGCAGCAAAATAAATAAAAACATAATACAACATAATGTTAATCTGTGGTTTTCAAAGTCAATATGTGGCCTTCAGGGATTCATTTCTACCAGTGGTTCGCCTGGTTCTGCTTTCATTGTTCTGCATCTGTTCATTCAAGCTTTCCCATGTTTCTCTGAATACCTCATATTCACTCTTTCTCACAGGGAGAACAGAATTCCAGCACACTCTCCTTTCTTCTATGCACTGTACTAAGCTAGCCTTCTTTCTCAAAGCAACAGGTCATCTCCAAACTCCTTACCTTTTAACAGGCAATCTCCCATGTCTGGATTTTCAATTGTACGTATCTTACATGCAAATTTTTTTTACATGTTTTCTCCATTAAAATGCAAGCTCTTTTAAGGTAGGGGCCATGTTTTTTTCCTCTCTCTCTCTCTCTCTGCATCCCCAGGACTCAGCACAGTATCCAGAACATAGCAAGCATTTATTAATAAATGCTTGTTGACCAAATGCCATTCACCTAGTCTACAATTTATTCAGCCACTCTCTATTTTAAGGAAAATCTATTTTATTTCTAATTTTCTGCTATCACAAAAATGAATCACTACCATGTGCAAGACTAAATCTCTCAGTACCCCAGGCAACTCTAACCTATATTGGTAAAGGGAATTCCTTACCAGCAGCTCCCAATACCAGTAGAATCCCATGAACAGCTATAAAAAAGAATTATTATTTCAAAAGTCATGTTCCATGAGTCATCAGTAAAGAACCTGAGCACTGCCTGTATAATGGACAGCATATATTAAGAATGGGGTCATGGGAGTTGTTGTGATTGGATTATGTTGCCTTTTGTAGGAAAAAAACAAGGAATACAATCTGACTGAAATACACACAATCAATATACCTAAAACAATTCTGTAGAAAGTTTGCTCCCTTATTCAGATTCCAAGGAAAGACATGCTACTCTAAAAATGGGCACCATCATTGTCACTGTGCATTTTGTTGTCCTGGACAAAAAAATGTAACTCAAAATAGACCTTTTCTTCTCTCTAATCTGCTTTCACAGACTTTTTCATTTTACATTATTAAATATCAAATCCCATAAATAAAAACAGCAAAAAAGAATGGCTTCATATTCAGGGCTACCCAGTGGCTTAACCCTATTTAGTGCAGCCTCCTTAGTTGCTACTGTTCTTATGTAATCAAGTTGTAGTGTAAGAGAAAAAACAAAAAAACACATTAGGTTGAAGTTCTAGTACAGCTGCTTATTAGTTGTATGGCCTTCATTAACTAGATCAGATTACATAATCTCTGAGGTTCAGTTCATCTTTAAAGTATCTAACGCTTAGCTATGAGTTTCATTTTCTTCATCAAAAATATGGGGACAATTTGTACAACTGTGGATCAACAAGGTGTTGTAAGGTTCAGATGAGAGGAACAAAAAGTATTTTATAACCCTGAAACATACTATTTAAAAGTAAGCTATTATTATTATACTATAAGGACCTAAAACATCATCTATTTGTCATAAGCCAGAGTATCTCTGTCTCTCCTGTCTCTCTCCTGGCTCCCACCATTACAAAAATCAACTAATTAACAAATGATTTAATGATCAATATTTTAATTAATGATTAATTTTTATCTTTGCTTTTTTGGAATCTGAGGAGCATTGTAACATATATGCTTATATATACTTGGCATATGAGGCAGTCTCAAAGTTATACAAGTATTGTTTTCCTTCAGTTTAAAGCACATTCCCCCACCCCTACACAACTCAGTTTTACCTATCAATTCAGTTATTTATTACATAATCATGTAAGATCTAACAATATGTCTTCTAGTACTGTCTTTTATTGTTATTTAATTTTTGGCATGCCTTCAGGTTTTATCTGCCCTAGCGGATTAAATCTTGAGGGCAAGTACACTGCTGCATTCTTAAGATTTACTTTTATTTACTCTAAAAGTTTATTTTTAATATCCATGAGTAATTTCTCCATAGAAATGATATTTTATGCAAGGGTAAAGTTCACTGTAAAAAGGTAGCTTCACTCAAATATCTAAAAGTGACACTTCAAATATCTAAAAGACACTTCTCTCACCAAAACATGGTAACAAGAAATCACCCAGCATCCTCCTTGAGTTTTTACAACCATATTACTCTTGAATAATGAATATAAAAGACAAATTTGATATCACTGATTGTAAATGAATCAAATATTCCAGAATTACTATAAATATCTCACATTTCAGTCTCATTGTAGGTCATCTGTCTGTTCAGACTCAACTCTATTATCAAGCAGCTACTTTCTCACCTACCTGCCTGTAAAATAGAAACATGCCATTCAAGACATGTGTGTATACACACACATATGTGCATACACACACATATGTGCATATATGTAAGAGGGTAATACTGAAAGAGCCTAATTAATCTTATTTCCCAATTCCTTGTCTAATCATAATCTATATTTTAAACCACTTTTTTATATTGGGAGAGAAAACTATCTGAGGTGAATCCATCACAGATACGCTTCCTGGTAAATACCTGCAAAGCAGCCAAGCAGAAGCAATATTTTTTGCTTAATGAAAACACTGGAGTTAACCTAACCAAACAAGGAGGGTAGAAAAGGATCAGACAGAAGCCTTTAAACAGAGTATTACTGAAGAAAAGTGTTATGGAAACCTAGATTTGCTCATGACATATGCTTTCTCTCTTTAATAAATTTCCGCAAATAAACCAAGAAATAACTAGTCCCTGGGTGTTCCAA
Organism: Potorous gilbertii; assembly: GCA_028658325.1. Taxonomy (NCBI): domain Eukaryota; kingdom Metazoa; phylum Chordata; class Mammalia; order Diprotodontia; family Potoroidae; genus Potorous; species Potorous gilbertii. Next base: position 435,397,066 of record CM053769.1, on the reverse strand, counting down.
GCACAGTTCTATAACATGCTTCATTCTCACTCAGCAATTTGGGAAAAAGTAAAAAACAAAACAAAACAAAAATCACTGGAGAGAATATGTGCCCAGAATACAACTACAGGCCTTCAAATTGTCTTTCTTTTTTAGCAACCTCAAGTTTTCTAATGGGAAGTAATTTGCAACAAAAAGCAATAGTGGAAAGACAATAGGGAAGAAGAAAATTATGTTACACAGCATCCATTCCTAGCAAAAACTTCACAAGGAGTAAGATAATGTTTAAGATAATGTATTTGGAAGCTGAAAGTATGAACTGTGTGTGATGATGTAATTTACAATTCTGTAGAGTATTTCAATTAAAACTGCTTATTTTCTATGGGTCAAATTATTTTAATGGAGATACCATAATACCTGTAAAATTGCCAGGCCTGGTCTGAAACCTGGGATCTGCTCCCTCATTTCAGCAACTTGTCTCTTCAGTGTCTCTCTTACTTGCCTAGGAAGAAAAATAAAAAGTTAGCCCCTTAACTATTTTCTTTTTATTTTTCCTAGTAACTTGTAAAAACAGTTTTTAACATTCATTTTTTTTTTTTTTTTACAACTTTTGAGTTCCAAATTTTCTTCCTTCCTCCCTCTCCACCCTCACCCAAATGAGAAGGCAGGCAGTTTGATATAGGTTATACACGTGTAATCATGCAAAACATATCCATAATAGTCAAGTTCTGAAAGAAAACATGGATAAAAAAACTCAAGAAAAATAAAGTTAAAGAAAAGTATGCTTCAATCCATATTCAGACACCATCAGTTCTTTCTCTGGAGATGGATAGCATTTTTCATCCTAAGCCCTTCGAAGTTGTCTTGGATCACTGTATTGCAGAGAACAGCTAAGTCATTCACAGCTGATCATCATGTTATTGCTGTTATTTTGGACACAGTACATTTCACTTTGCATCAGCCCATGCAAGTCTTTTCAGGCTTTTCTTAAAGCATCCTGTTCATAATTTCTAATAGTGAAGTATTATTTCATTATGATCACATACCACAACTTGTTCAGCCATTCCTCAATTGATGGGCATCCCCTCAATTTCTAATTCTTTGCCCAAGAAGGCTCTAGAGGAGATGTGAGGCTGGTGACCTGCACAGCCCTCCCTCATTCAAAACAAAGTCAAGTGCAAGTCATGTCATCATTTCTCTGGCATGGTCTTCTTTGGCAGTGAAGGATGAGCACAATCTTGTGAGTAGATGCAGCTGGCTGAATGGGGATCCAGCTGGGTAACTCAAGTCCTCCTCTCTGGTCTGCTGCCCCTCCCTTTCCTTCTCTTTCTAAAGGAAGGTAAATTTGGATGGCCAAAAGATGCGCAGTTGACTTGGCTTTTACTGGCTCCTGTCCTAAAACCTTAAACCTACCATACTCTGAAACTTGGGACTCCAATGGGCCCATGCTTAAGGGGCTCCTAGCTTTAAAGTGATTATCAATAGTAACTGTTGCTGGTTCCCATCCAGTCAGATATCTTTCTTTTTCTTGACCTCATTAAAGGGGCCGTGCCTTGGCTATCTCTTAAACAGGCCTATTCAATGAATGGGTGTTGCCTCACCCTAAGTGAGTATGTGCAAAGACCTTGACCTAAAGGGCCCAAGGCCTCCCATTGCATCCTGGGTCATCTCCAGTCATCCTGAGGAATATCAATCAGATCATTGGATTCAAATGGCCCTGGAGGAGAAGTGAGGTTGGTGACCTGCACAGGCCTCCCTCACTCAAAACAAAGTCAAGTGCAAGTCATGTCTTCATTTATCCAATGGCATCGTCTTCTTCAGCAATGAAGGATGAACACAACGCACAAAAAAAATTTTTTGCCCTCAAAAATGAGCTGTTACAAATATTATTGTTCATATGGGTTAACCTTTTAACTATTGCCCAGAAATCACCACCTAGTTAATTAAGATGTATTTTTCTTTCTGAAATTAAAACTAAAATCATTACAGGAAGATTAGTCTCTCTCCACTCTCTTTGGAATTATAAGGTAATGGCAAAAATCATACCAAAAATAGAAATGAAACATAAAGGCAAATAAATACTCTGTCTGGGACTAAATTTGGGCTCTGAGCATTATTTCAGGGTTCAAGTTTCCCTGCACTGGCTGTTTAAGTTATTTATTTTTGCACTTGAAGAGCATTTAATTTTTTTCCAATTACATGTAAAGAGTTTAACACTCATTTTTGTAAGATTGAGTTCCAAATTTTTCTCCCTCTCTGCTTTACCTCCTCCCTTCCGAAAATAGCAAGTAATCTTATACAGGTTATACATATACAATCATGCTAAACATAGTTCCACATTAGTAATGTAGTGAAAGAAGAATTAGAACAAAAGGGAAAGACCACGAGAAAACAAACAGACAAAAAAGGCTGAAAACAGTATGCTTCGATCTGCATTCAGACTCCACAGTTCTTTGGATGCAAATGGCATTTTCCTTCATGAATCTTTTAGAACAGTCTTGGATCCCTGTATTGCTGAGAACAGCTAAGTCTACATAGATGATCATTGTACAATGTTACTTTTACTGTATATAATATTCCCCTGGTTCTGCTCCCTTCACTCAGGATCAATTCATGTAAGTTTTTCCAGGTTTTTCTAAAATTTGCCTGCTCATCATTTCTTATAGCACAATAGTATCCCATCACATTCATATATCACAACTGACTTTTGCCACCCCAAAAAGAGCTGCTATAAATATTTTTGTTCATGTGGAAGAAAAGCTGACCTTCTTAAAATAAAGCCATTTCACAATTAAAATGGTAGGAAAAGGACCGTTCAAGTCCAAGGGAAAGCCACATAGTCCAAGTGGAAACACCACTTTACAGGTCATTTCTATATTCATATAGATGTATATTCATATAGCTATTTATTGATATTAATATATTCATACTGATATTCATCAAGGCCCTGGTTTGCTTTGTCAATATTCCCTGGCTCCACTTTTGGCAAGAAGGGTTAGAAGTCCTTAAGAGCCAGACTCACTGAAGACTCCACCACTTCCACTGTCCCAAATTGACAACTTAGAAACAACAACAAAAAAACCAATGACCATCATTGAAATGATTTGATAGTTGCTAGGACAACTAAAGTGTTTCACGGTACAAGGTGAAAAGGAGGCAATGAAGTAAAGAAGTAATCCACCCTACAATCTCTAACCCATTAAGCACAGTTAACAGTGGGGAAATGTGACAAATGTTACTTTATAAAGATGTGAAATAGAATTGTTAGCACAGATTTAGGGGAACGAAAGGTTCAAAATGTAGACTCAACTCCTAATTCCATCAAGTAATTTGACTCAATAGATTCTAAGGACATTTCTCTAGATTAGAACAGTAGATGAATGAGTGACATTCACAATGCCATCCCAACCAATACACCTCCTCATCCCCAAACCAGCATCTTGGAAACTAATCAATATCTAAACTGATGCTTAGGTTGCTCAAATTCTATATAAAACATTTCACCAGGTGGAGGATTCCAAAACTAACCTGAGACCTTGAACAAGGTCCTATTCACTTATCTTTCTCAGTAGAACTCCTACCATTCACAGGCACAATACACTGGACTCATGTCAATAGACAGCAAACTTCCTCTGTGCATCCCATCTCCCATACTGATACTGAATCCTTCCATTGCTAAACATCAATAACCCCTGCTACCTACCCTCTCGTTCTCAATCTACCTCAACAGTAACCCTAAAATGTCTCACTCAAGATCTACCTCAACCCTATCCTACCACCAATAAACCATTCCAGATCTACCTGCCCCCTTTACTGTGCCCTCTGGAATTCTGGGCCAATAATTAACAAAATTCCCTAGATTTAAGACGACTTCTGATTCTACTTCCATTTTCAGGCATTCAGGGATACCTGCCTCTCCTAAGCATCCTTTCTGCTACTAGCAGAATCTACTCTTAAAGATTCTCTAGAATTCTGCTCTGGAGGAGTCAGAATACTCCTTAGTCTCTATTGCTACTTCCAGACCATCCCTCTTCCACCATCACTCAGCAACCTCTACTCCTCTGATGTTCATAATCTAAATCCAGATCCTGGTGGCTGTTAGCAAGACTCCTATCTCTGTCCTGGGCTCTCTCTCTACATTCTTTCTTGGTGATCTTTTTAGCTCCAATTGGTTCAATTTCCATTTTGAGTAAATCCTAATCTCTCCTGACCTCTGGTCACATATAAGCAATTGAGCATTTCAAACAGGATGTTCCACAAGTATCTCAAACTCAGCATATCCAAAAAGAAACCAATTATTTTCCTCCCTCAGTTCTACCTTTTCCCTGAACTTCCATAACATTATTGAGGACACCATAATTCTAATCATCCATGTTTGGGGGCCACCCCTGACTCTTGTCTCATATATCCAATCAGTGGACAAATCTTGTCATTTCTGTCATTACATCTCTTAAGTACATGTCACTTTCTATCCAGTCACATGGCACCAGTTGAGGATCTCATCCTACCTCACCCAGACCATTTCAATAGCCCCTTACTTGGTCTCCTGGTCTCAAGTTTCTCCTCCTCTAATCCATTTTCCATCAGTCACCTAGATATAGGCATGGATGGTTTGTTTGCCAAACTTGTAGGGGCACAAAGTTATAGGGATAAGCTAACAGGGTCAATCAGAATACACAAAGGTTCTCAAAAGAACTCAGATTTGCAAACTACAGACAGAGGGCCAAATCTAGCTTTCAGTAAAGAGCTAAGAATGGTTTTTACATTTTTAAATAGAATAAAACTTTGTTTTAAAAATTTTAATAGCTTGTTGAATGTGCTGCCATCTTTGCTGATCTCTGGACTAGAAGAACCATGAGTTTAATCTAATGAGATGACATTTAACTGGGGGCAAATGTAAAGTCCTACATTTGGGTTAAAAAAAATTCAATTGCACAAGAATATGAATGGGTAGATAGACCAAAATAATAATTCTGTTTTTCAAAAAAAAAGACCTGGAATTTCTGTAGACTATAATCTTAATATGAATCAATAGTGTGACATGGCAGTCAAAAAAAAGGGCAATTTTAGATTTCATTAAAAGAGGAGATGAGAGCTCAGTCAGGAAAACAGGTTCAAATTGTGGCTCTGACACAAAAATGTGACTGGCCATGGACAGTTGGTATGAGCCCTACATTCCTCATCTGTAAAATTAGGATAGTAATGCCTAAGCACATTTCTCACAGGACTGTTCTAAGTAAAACTACAAAATGTAAGTAAAGTACTTTGTACTACAACATCCAATAGTAAATTAACCTCATTCTACTGGGCCTGCGAAGGTGGACTAGGGGCAATGGGAAGTTTCAAGGACAAATTTCAGTTCTATATTAGGAAAACCTTTTCTTAACAACTAGAATTTTGCAAAAGCAGAAGGAAAGTGTCCTGTCGCTGATGATCTTTAGGCAGAAGCTGACAGGCACCTGTTGGAGATGCAGAGGTGGCCCTTCTTCTTGCCATGGCCATCCCAATTTCTCCAGCAGACTGCCCTCCTCCATCATCCCTGCTCTCTTCTGGCTTTACTGGCTGCTTTCCTACTACCTACAGACATGCCCATGTCCCCTCTATTCTCAATTCCCCTCCCCCGATTAGGTCCATTCTCACTATTGTCCCATATTTCCTGCCACCAACATAGGAGCCTCCCCTTTCTTCTTAACTCTCTACAGTCTGACCTCTAACCTCATCATTCAACTGAAACTGCTCTCTTCAAAGTTACCAGTGATCCCTTAGTAGCTACATTCAATGGCTTTTTCTCAATCTTCATCTTTCTTGACCTCTTTGTAATCTGACATCTTCTGTTGAGGGCTAGGATAGAGTGCTGTTGGCAAGTTCACGATAGAACTTTGGGAAACCTGTTTGCTGAGACTGTGCTCATTATCATCCAGAATGGCTCTCCAGGCTCCCCTAGATATTGCTGTCTCTGTGAGATAAACAAGAGAACTACAGAATACAAAGGAAATGTAAAACAGATGCTCTCTAGGCTAACACTCTTTAAGGCAATAAGACTGGCCAAATTACTAGGACAGGAGATGAGTAGATTGTCCCAAGTAGATTGTCACATAGACTTGCAGTTTCTGTCTTTAAATACCCTGACCCTCAGATCAATAAATGGAGTTGCCCTATCTTCTGCCTACCCATATCTTTTTATTTCACTGCTGTCAGTGAGCCACATGGGGACGCCGGCCATCTGCCACATATGGCACCACAAACAAGGACCTGACCCAGGAAGGGGACTCATCTTTCAGTGATAGTGGCCCCCTTGGAAGGAGCTCTGTGTTGTGACAAAGCAACTAAGGTAAGGGGAAGCCTCAAAGAACCCATGTGGGGGCATTTCACTTTATCCGAGGGTTCACACAGACACAGTAAAATCTCATCAATTTACAGGCTTTTGGGGAGAACTTACTGTGTTACAGAATCAAAAAGAAGATTCTGTTCATAAGAAAACAGAGCTGACAGGTAAATAGCAAAAGTAAGGTTAACAATGGGACAGACACTTTTTAAGGGCAGAAACATTCAGGTAGGGACAGATGCAGAGGAGGAAGGGGGAGAAGAGGTGGGTTCCTGGCCAGAGGAAGGCTCAGCACCTCCAAAACCCTTGGCTCCAACAGAGCCACCACCATTCTATACTCCTCCAGAAAGGAGAAGACCAGCAGGTCTTTTTATCCAAGACTCATCTTCTGCCTATACTGCTGCGGAGTCCTAAAAGTCAGCTATCACCTTTAGAAAAACTTTTTAAGAGGCTACGGAAAGAGGAGAAGAAATACCTTTGGAAATGAGGCTAGTATTGCCAGTGACAGAAACCCCAGATCCCAACAGCCCAGGAGGAGATGTAAGAGAATTTACCCCTCTGGATTTTAAATTTTTAAAAGAATTAAAACAAAGGGCAATCAATTATGGACCAAGTAATCTTTACATTCAGTCTCTTCTAGACAGTATTTCTTAGACAGTCCTATGCCCCACTGATTGGTGTAATTCAGATAAAACCATTCCTGAAGGAGATTACTTAATGTGGAAATTTTAATTTCATAAAGGATGTTTAGAACAAAGTAAAAGAAATCAAGTCAAAGGTCTAACTTGTGCAGAGGATTTCTGACAATCTTTTCTCAGTTTTTGATCTTTTCTGTTTTTTGAATTTTTTTATTGTCAGTTTATGTGCTTTGTTTCTATATGTTCTGTGTGAGTGTGTTTGTGTGTTAATCTCTTTCCCATGTTTTCTCTTTCCTCCCCCCTTGTCCCTTCTCTCTGATGACTGCAGCATCAGGGAGAAGAATGGAAGAAAGAGAGAAACTAATCTTACATTATCTAGTTTATATGATTGCTAAAGGTAGTTTCAGATAAAGTATACAAGGAAATAACGTATGTGCAGTTTTAAGGAAAGCATAGAAGTTTTGGAAATTGTTGGAAAGTTGTTGGTAAAATTCTCTCTCTTTCTATCTTCTAACCCTGGCCAGTTTGGGAAGGTGGAGAGAAAGGCAAGAAGAAATCAGGGAAACTTTTCCTTCATATCAGAGAGGCAGACTGACTAGCATTTTAATTATCTCATGCCTCACCTAAAAGAGGAAAGGTTTTGTATAATGGGAAATAACCAAAAAGTAGTTATTCTGGTCATATTTTAAGTGAAACATGTCACTCCTAATTGGATGTTTAAGGCAAGTCAGAATTTATTATATTATTTGACACTAAGGCAAATTGGGAAAAATGCCTAGATCTGAAAAAGAGACACCTCAAAGATAAAACTTTTGTATTATCCAGTAGAAAGGAAGGGACTTGGCGCCACTGGACTGTATTCCAGAAGTCTCCCTAATTTCTGTTGATAGATTCAAAAGCCCTCTCTTTCAAGGAAGTTCTTAAGGAGTGGACATACAAGTAAAATTTACTTGAGTAAAGATTAGAACAATTAAGACTTTTTTTTACCCTGTAGTCCTGACTATGAGCAGGGCTGCAGTGAATAGTTAGGACAGCTAAAAATCATTCTTATCATCTCAGATCAGATCAAGGGAAGAGAATGCTAAAGAATGGTAGGGAATTTAATTTACCATCCCTGAGAGTAGGGGTTGGGCCACAGCAGTACTGAGATCATAAGCCCAGTCTCCTATTAATAATTTTTATATGTGATTGTTTGAAAAAGTAATTAATGGTACCTAAGGTTCACTATTTGTGTTACTGTTGTGCTTCTAAATTATAATTAAAAAGTCATGTATTGTAAAAATTGAGTAACCCCTGTAATCCAGAAACAGTGTTAGAGAAACCAATTTCTAATCTGAATTTTGTTTAAACTAAAAGATGTGGGAAAATTGTGTAAAACCAGTTATGTTATTTTAAAGTTTATCAGTCCTGCTAACCTTGTCTTATAATGTTTTGTTTTTTGTAATTGTCATTTAGAAAATCAGGTATTTTTACCTTTGCCTGTTAAAGAACTTTCAGTTAAAACAATTTGGCTATCATTTATAATAGTTGTAAGATTGTTAACTAAGTTATTTGGAGTTACTACTTTAATGCTAAACCTAAAACTGTTAACTGATTACTGCATGTAGAAAGAAAGGAATTGAACGAAAACTTTATTTAGTTTAGTTTTGTCCATTCAGAACAGTCCTCTGGGAGGCTTGGGAATTGGCAGGCATGGGGCTACCAATCTCCTTTATTTTGTAAAATTGCTAAGGCCCCTGGAAACCACCCCAGTGGGTAAGGTCATCAAGAAAGAAACTTGGCTTGGCTTATGCAAATTCTGAACAATGAACAGGACTTGCTCAGAAGTCATTACAAATAGAGAGGACTTTTGGCAATTAGCATTTACATCAGGACAAGTTTTAAATTTGAAAAGGAAAAAAATCTTAAATGGAATTCCCTTACATATGTATGTCCTGGTAAGACTTTATTGCTTACTGCAACTCCATGAGAACAGAAATGACTATCAGGCTCTGAACTGATTACTCAATTTTGCCGTTTAAAGTGAAAGACATTTGGGACCATAAATATTTCTGTTTTAAGTTCGAATTTGGGTATAGTTGTTTGCAATCACTATCTGAGAGAAATGCCACAAGCTACACAAAGGGATTATTTCCCACCTGACTTCCTGAATCTGGCTATGAAACAGATACTACATAATTGGAGAATTTTACTCTTATCTGAATTCAAACAGAGTCAAAGATGGTTTATCCTGACATATTTGCTATGTCTCTTTCTACAAGCAAATTTCTATGATCAATAGCAAGTGACCAATAAAACATGTCAGTCCTTTTTGTGTAATCTTACTGGGAAATCTAATACTATTTTTATCTGAAATTAGAACATATTCAACAATTTAAGTACTTAACACTCACTTAAGATGTCCCCATTGTTTAAAAGGCTTTTATAAGCAGTAGTGTTTTTCTGTAATCAGTCTCTTACCGTTGTGAGATTACATTGCACCTTTTTGACTAAAGCATTTTGTGATATCTAGGAATTCTGTAATAATTAAGAATTTGGTTTGTTCTAATATTTTGGGAATTCATATTACTTAAGGATACTTTTGTACCAACTAAGTTTTTTTTTAATTTTAAAAGGTTTATTTTTGTTTCAAAGTAAAAAGAGAACTATCATTTTAAAGGTTTTCAACTAATTTTCTTTATAAAAGTTTAGTAACTCCTGTTAACATCAGGACAAATTTTAAACTGTTTTAAAACAAAACACTTTTAGAAGAAATATTTTAAAACAATCTCTCTTGTAAAGCCTACTAAATTTTCATTTTCAAGACAATGTATTGATAAATATGCAATGATCTATAAAGCAGAAAAGATCTTGCTGTTGAGTGTCTGAACTTATTAACAACTTAATTTCTAAAGTTTTCCTTCCAGAGTGTATATATAATCAGAGAAGAAACTAACCTGTGATCAACAATGTACATCTATTCTGTTGTGAGGTTCAAGTTTGAAATCTCTTTTGTTTAAGACAATATAGTTATGCTAGTGAAGAGTAATAACTTGTGAACTATCTTTCTATGGAAGAAATATAAAGGAAAGTGAAGCAGTCTGAATGATGGGGTTCAGACTCTGGCAGCCTCCCTGAACTCCCCTTAAACTCCCCACCTGGCCTTTTTGTAGCCAGGTCTTCCTGAATCTTCCCACTTAATCTAGCCTTTCATATTCAAATCTGTTGCCCTAGGCCTAGCCTTAGTCTTCCTTGGTCTGTTAGGCCAGGGAAATTGTCTTTTATTTATACTCCTTTTGTTCCTATTTGGTCTTTGTCTAAACTCCATGCCAGACTTGTCTTTTCCAGAGTGCAAGCCATCAACCTCCAGATAACTGCTCAGGCTATATACCCCTTGAACAGGACCCACTGAGGCAGGGACAGCTCTACATCTAGTCTCAGCAGGAAGCAATTTCAGAAGTCAAGACCTTCATCCCTTACCCCAAAACATCTTGGGTCCCATCTCATACACAACTGCCAGGGCTTATTTTAGAGGGAAATAGACAAGCAGACAGCTTGCTCACACTGAAAGTTTTAGAAGCACAGCGTTCCCACAACCAATTTCATCAGTCAGCTTCCATGCTTCGCAGCAATTTCACACTAGAGAGCAAGAAACACTGTAAAGTCTTGTCCACATTACATTGTTTTTGCCAGCTCCATCAAATACATCTATCAATCCTTGAGGATGCAATCCTCTTGAAATATGGCAAATGAATGTCACACACATCCCAGAATTTGGAAGGAATAAATACCGTCATGTGACTATAGACACATAGTCAAGTTATAATATTGCCACCCCACTGACTGGGGAATCAGCAAAATTTGCCATTGATCATCTGTTTTGCAACCCTAGGTATTTGACAAATTATAAGCACAGATAATGGTCCAGCTTATACTAGTCAAGCCTTTACGAAGTTCTGTCTGTTATACAGAATACATCACAGAACTGGCATCCCATATAATTCTACTGGTCAAGCCATTGTAGAACGTCACAATCGTGACATAAAAACTCTCCCATGCTCAATAAACTTTAGTGAATTGCTGTCACCTCCAGGGTCAAATATAAAATCTGTTCTGCATTCAAACAAAGTCATTTATAATGGAGCCTTCTCCTACCTTTCCACTCTTCTTATATCTTAATATTATTCTCTATTTTCTCTCTGACACAGTGACACTGGCCTCCTGGCTGTTCTCTGAATAAGACCCTGCATTTCTCAGTTCCAGTTATCTTCTCTGACTGTCCTCCAAGGTGAAATGTTCTCCCTCATCTTAGCCTCCTGGCTTCCTTAAAGTCTCACCTTCTGCAGGAAGCCTTTTCTAATCCCTCTAAATTCTAGGGCTTTCTCTCAATTGGTTACGTCTTGTTTGTCATTGTCTCTACATATTTGCATATTGCCTCCACGATTAGATTATGAGCTCCCGCAGGGCAGGAACAGTCTTCTGTCTTTCATTGTAACTCCAAGATTTGGCACTGAGCCTGGAATAAAAAATGCTTACTCACTACCCAGGAATGCAACTCCTAAAGCAGTGTTAAGATTTAAGAGATGTCAAGAAAAACAGTATTAGAAGGTAGAGTGGTTAAGTTAAGGTGAAGGAATTCTAGCTTTTTGATCTGAATAACGGGGAAAGTGAAGGTAAGGAATTGGTTTCTAGAAGCCAGAGGCTTTTTCATTTTGAAGACAACAGTACTGGTTCTCTTTCTTCTCTTCCTATGTCGCACCTGCAATACTCTCTATGATAAGGGGCATGTTAGACAGATTGAAGTAATTTTCTCTTTTCCCTTCCATTTTCAGTTTAAAGGTCTCTTGATCAGATTACCAGAGCAAAGATAAATATTTTTATTGGCCCTGGTTAGGGGCACTACTTTCCTAGTCAAAAATCTTACCCAACCAGTGAGGCAACAGATTAAAGTGTAAACAGCACAACTTTTTTCTATTCCAGTTAAATGAAATTTGGCTTTCAGGAAGTTGGAATTTAGTTTTTCTCCATTTTCTGGCCAGTTTTGTTGGCCTGACTGAAAACAGGCAGAACAGATTACATATAGGTAAAGATACAGATAGAAGTGACATGTATAATTAACCAGTTTTACTAGTTGCTGTTTTCCATGTCTAAAATAAATACTAATCTTTTTGCCAAGTGGAGCCAAACTATTTCTCTTTACTCTTAATCCACTATATCTGGATAATGGTAGGAATCTTGTAGATTCTCAACTGACGGGTCTTAAAACTTAAATTCAAAATATCTGGGAGGTGGGAAGGGAAACCCGCAGCCTGAAGGTCACATGTGACCATCTAGGCCTTCAAGTGCGGTCCTTTGACTGAATTCAAACTTCACGAAACAAATGTTTTTATTAAGTCCTGAGAAATTCACTATTACTTGGACAATCTATTTTTAGAAGGTTCTAATTATTGGGAAAATTTCCCTCACAAGGAGCTAAAACTTAGCTAGGTCTAGAAAAGCCATTAAAGCAATTATGCTCTCGACTAGGGATTACATAAATACTTCTATTTTAAAAGTAGGACCACAGATACCAATACAAATACATAACCAGTTTTTGTGGAATGTGTCGCAAATTCTACCTCCTTCAAATCTGTTCTTTATACTGCCATGAGTTTTTGTTTTTGGAAAAAAAAATCCAATAGGACTAGTATCTTCAACATAATTTACATATTAGAGAAACTGAGAAGAAAAACTGTACCAGTAAAACAATACTACTTTGTGTGATCACTCTAGGTAAGTTAAAAAAAAAAGTAAAGCTGTCTGTTAAAAATGCAACGAAACTTCCAAAACAGCATTTAAAACATTCCATCCCAACTTTAATAGTTTGCCACCCACATCCTATAACTGAATGACTCAATTCTTCGGCTTGAAATATAGTAAAGTTTACTGTTTCTTTCTCAAAGGTATAAATGACTACTTTGATTTCATAATATCAAATTATATAACATATATAATATATTAAATTTCAAAAGAAATTTCCAAGGTTAAACTATTGACTGGCAGGATCATAAAAAAGTACATAATTTAGATATGCTTTTTTCTGAATTTTAAAAAGAGAATAATTATAGGGTTTTCTTTAGAGTACAAATTGCCTTGAGTATGCAGAGCCTACAGAGATAAACTTTATACTGAGCATGGGGGACAGACTATTTGGGATCCTCAATCTCAGCTGCAACTCTAATTTTCTATTGTGTCTTCATACAACTCATTTAATTCCTTGAGTCTTAGTTACTGAAAAATGAGGACCTTGTACTCTGTGACCTCTACCATTTCTTCCCAGTCTAATATTCAGTTGAGAAATCTTGATTCATTCTAACTCTGCCTCTGATGTTTAATTCCATAATCCAATTCTGCCTGAAAATATCATAAAACATGATAAAACAGAAACACACATACACGTAAATACAAGCCAATTTCTGTGACACCACCTAGTGTTCAATGAAGGGCACTTTTTTTTTACTTTAACTACCCTAGTTGAAAAGTACATGTTAGTTATCAAAAAACAAAGTCAACTAATGAAATTTACCAAACTAATTTCACACTATAGAAGAAAATTGTCTATTAGCCTGCTTCACTAATGTGACAGCAAAAATAAAATACACTGATCCACAAAATAAAGAATAGGCAATTAATGAAATATTTTCCTTCTACAATGTTGCAACCTCTTCGGAGTCTGTTTTTTCATCTCTAAAATGGGGATATTAGTGAGACTAGTCTACCTCACAAGTCAGTTATGAGGAAAAGCACTTTATAACCTCAAACCACTTTGGAATTTTAGCCATTTTACTCAGGAATGCATATATTCTTATTTTTCACTCTCAAGTTAATAGACATGTGTAAGTTCTTTGACTCCACATGCAGGCCTAATTTAAAGGTCTAGTAAGGTCAAATGAACTAGTATTTCACATTATGACTTATGATGTCCTTTCGTTCAAGAATCTCCAAGTGATTTTTAAATAAATCTCCATACATTAAAGTGGTATCTAAAATGTTGCTTTCTTAAGGAACAGCTTTGAATCCTATGAAAGATAAATTACTGAATCTTCAACTTCACAGCGAGAACAGGCATCATCTGCAGGTCTTGTCTCTGATCACTAGAAGGTTTGAAGAAAGATGGTATAGTTGAGCAGCTACATCATCAGCTTACAATTTAGCTATAAAGCTTCACCAAATTTTGATGTGCCCAATCATAAAGAAAGTATTTGAACACAGTATGTTTAACTTAGAGAAAAGATTGAGGGGAAACACGAAAAGTCAGTTACATGGAAGAGAACTTGACTTCTGTTTGTCCTCAGAGGGTAGAACTAGGAACAATGGGTAAAAGCTACAAAGTAATCTGGCCATCTCCTACTTTTTCAGTCTTCTGACACTTCACTGCCCATAGCAGCTTGCTCCCTACTTCACTGTGTAATCCAGTGACACTGACTTCCTTGCTATTCCTCACATAAGACATCCCATCTCCAAGCTCCTGTCACCTTCTTTAGCTGTCTCACATGCCTAGAATTCTGTCCTTCCTTATCTCTCCTTCAAGACCCATATAAAATACTACCTTCAACAAGATGCCTCTCCCAAGTCCCCTGTTGTCTTGGTTGATTATCTTTGATTTATGTGGTATGTATAGGTTCCATTACACGGTGAGTTCCCCTAGAATTCTTTCCTTTCTCTGCAGAGATGCTTCATAAACATTTGCTGACTGAATGACTTGTTTGTTGAATGATAAAGAGGCAAATTTAAGCTAGTTGTAAAGCAGAGCTATGGGAGGCAGGAATGGGCTGCCTTTTCCCTTTCAGTGGAAGTCTTCAAACAAAGGCCAGATGATTCACTACTCTATGACTTAGCCTAGGGGACCCCTAAAGTGCCTTCCAACACCAACATTCTCTGTGTAGCTGAGTCAGAATACAAATCCAGGAGTTCTGACCCTAAGAGTAATATTCTTTCCAAGTTCCCTGAAGTCCTTGGGATTTCTCTGTGAAAGATTCAATCAAAAGAACTGGTATGTGAATAAGAATGACTGAATATTTCTAAGGAAAGCTTTCCTTACAGTTGGGAGGCAGAAGAAAAGAATTCTACATTTAGAATCTGAAGCAAAGTTAACACTTAAAAGACAGAAGAACCTAGCCTTCTGTCTTACAGTGCTGGTTAAAGGGAAATCTTTGGTAAACAGAAGAGTCCTTCAGTCTAAGAGTGAGTCTTGGAGACTGCTTTCAACCGTTATTAGACAAATTTACAATCTGGCACAGGGTAAAACTACAAGAGCCTCTATCAATTTTGCACTTACTTCTAGAAAACACAAGAAATGGTGCTTCTGCAGCTCCTGCTTTGTTTGGAGCACAGGAATAGAAACATGGCATTAAATCATCGCCATTCTTTCTTCTTTTCTTAGAATGGCTAGAATAGGAGTAACAGATCTTCCAAGGAATGTGCCTAAAACACTATAACAATGTCGTCTTTTTAAAAGATGTGGCTACATAACAGTTCAGTAGACCAGGCTTCAGGTTTCAATGCCTCCAGGTGGTTAACCAGCTCCAAATAACAACAAAATGATAAACCAAGTCACATTTAACTAGTTCAAAAAAATCAGTGAAGTTCCTATGATAAGAGAATACAAACTCCTTGAGGGAAGGGAGTGTTTTACATTGCTTTGCATAATATGACAGAGGATCCCGTTTTCAATACATATAATCTGGGGAGATAAAAATAATGAAATGGGCAAGCTGGAGGCCCAAGTTTCATCTCTTTCATAACTATTCTTACTGAAAAAGATTTTCTGAGAGAAAAAAAAAATGCTCTGAGATAGTGTCATGTAAGTACATAGAAAATAAAAATTATTTTTAATTGAAACAAAACACCAATAAAGTTAGCAATATATGGTGAGGACGAGGAGAAAGGAAGCAGTAGGATTCCAAGCAAGAAGAAACAAAAACTTAACACAAGAAAGGAGGGAAATAAGCATTTACTAGTGTCTGCTGTAAGTGTCTGGTATGTGCCAAGTTCTGTGCTAAGCACTTTAAAAATATTATTTCATTTTATCTCACAACAACCCTGGAAGGTAGTTGCAATTACTATCCCCATCTTACACATAAGAAAACTGAGGTAGACAGAAGGTTAAGTGACTAGACCAGGGTCACAGCTGGTGTCTGAGCGTACATTTTAACTCAGGTCTACCTGACTCCAAGCCCAGCACACTACCCACTGTGCCACCTAGCTGCCCCTTTTGACACTGATGATAGGATCAAAGATTTAGAGCTGGGGAACTTTAGAGATCAACTAATTAGGTCTCTTTATTTTACATACAGATGAGGAAATTGAGGCGCAGTGACACTAAGTAAGCACCATTTCAAACTTAGCATTGGGAGGAGCCTCAGAGACACTATCAATTATTCACCAAAACAAATAAAAAATCCAACTCAAGTCAGTCTTCCAGTTACACGGGTGCTTCACTTCACAGCACCAGACAAAGGTCATTTACATTGTTGCTGTCCTAGAGAACTTCACTTAGGCTGGGAAACTGACAAAATCCACTGGGCCACAGACAACTTACAACTGAAAAAGAATCCTTTCTAAAACACACCTGACTTTTGCTTGAAAACATCAAGAATGAATTAATGACCTACTACTTTCAACCCAAATCTGGCCTTAGGCACTTAGCAAGTCACTCAATTCCTATCTGATTCCATTTCCTCATCTGTAAAAAGAGTCAAATAATAGTACCTACCTCATAGAATTGTAAGGATCAAATTAAATAATATTTGTAAAACACTTGGTGCAGCATGTGGCATGTAGTACATGCTCAGAAAATGCTTGTTCCCTTCCCCATAATATTTGTAAAGCACTTGGTGCAGCATGTGGCATGTAGTACATGCTCAGAAAATGCTTGTTCCCTTCCCCAGGCTACTTTTGGACAACTTCAATTTTGAGTATCAAGTCCTGAAATAAATCATAGCCATGAGATGAGGGATAAAGCATCTTTAATTGAGATAAAAGGGTGGCAAAACTGTTACCAAGGGTAAGTCCCAAGAGTGCAGAGCAAAACGGATTTCCCATCTAGGAGACTGACGAAAGATTCTTTATAATTTTAGGAAAAGAGTGGGAGGAGGCAGCATGAGGTAGCAAGGCCTTAGTCATGAGACACCAGTGGCCCTTGGAAACCAGGGCAAGAAAAGCCCACTTTAATCTGGCTATTTTGTCCTTCATGCCATGAATCGCAATGGAAGGGGTCATTAGAACCTGAGATCCACCTTAAGCTAGTTTCCTTTATAAGGTAAATTTCCTGGGTAGTGATCTAATCAAAAAAATCTTAAGGGTATGGACACTGAAATTCTGACATTCCTAGGACTATTAAGGGAGTTCATATTTGTTATTAACAAATTTTCATTCATAATAACAATTTTCTATCACTAGTCAGCTTTTTCTTCTATCAAGCCTCACTTACTTAGGCTTTCTATTAACTTCTTTCCAGTGCTCCTACTACTGTTTTGTGGGATCAAACAAAATAAATCAATCCCATTGAACTGCATAAATTTTCAAATACTTGAATGCAATTCAACAAGCTTTTACTATATTATGTGCCTACTACGTATAAAAGAGGAAAGAAAAAACAGTCTCTGCTCTCAAGAGCATTAATTCTTCAGCTACCCGATTTCTCCCCTCCTCTCTCCCAAACAAGTTTTCAATTCAAGAAACTGTAATTTCTTTACTCTAAATGGTTACCCAAATAGTGTCTGGTTTACATTTCTCTGTGCCTCTCTAAAACTCCAAAAGTATGGTTTGGGAGCAACTATAAGAAGTTACCTTCTCAGTGCACTAAGAATAGCTTTCCTGTGAGTTTGCTACTAAAGTTGCATCAGTTATTAAGTGACAGAGGGTCCCCAGAGACTGGATTCAAAAAGAACATTATCTTTTTTATCCACAGCTTCAACCTTTACAATTACAATAATGCATCAAAACACTCCCCTAGCAAACCAATCCTCAGGGAATTTTAGGTTCTACCATTTTGTTAAATGGAAACACATGGTTTCGATCCCACAAGACCTATCTGACAATCACATCCACCAAGTGTACTTTTGGGCTATGGTAGGGTTTGTTAATTCCTCAGTCTCAGTGAAGTTCTCAAGGGCAGCCACAATGAAAATGATCATTGACCCGTCTTCAATAATAGGGGTGGTAAAAGAGGAGAAAATAGTATTTGGGTTCGTTTCCTTTTTGCTTAAACTAGTGTTAATATTCCTTTGATTCCAGGAGAGTACCGTCCCAAACCGCCCCCTTGATTCCAGACAGTATAGACACAGGAGTGGTCCCTGGGGAAGGAATGTGCAATCTAAAGATACTATTATCTAAATAGGAAATGTTATTAAAGGAAAGGGCAAGTCATGTCCCAGGCCACCGAGGGAGTGTCGCACTATCCTGGGAGGATGGCAGAAAGGCAGATCCTATTTGGAAGCCTTGCCATGAACTTGAGCCCTCCTCTAAGACCCAGGACCACCTCTGGAAACAAGTGCATCCCTAACCAAGTTCCTACGAGGCTCTCTGCTCGTCCCTGGACAACTCTGCTTCCTTCCCTCCTTCCTCAGAGCAAGATCCAGAGACGGACGAGAGGGTGTGGGGCCTCTCCACCTCCAGTCCCGCAGCCCAACCCTGCCCCTAAACTGGAAGGACTCGTGGCTTACTCGGAGACCACCTTCCCGTCGAGGATTTCTGCTGGCGCCATGGCCCTTCTCTGCCCACAGCCCTCTTCGAGTCCCACAGTCCTCCTGCTGAAAGACACCCCGCAGCGGCGCACGACCCACCGGGCCCACGTGTGGGCCACCCCAAGAGGCTCGATGACTACTACGCAGGCGCTGGAATTGAGGCGAGCTCGCGCGCGCGGTAAATGGAGAAGGGGGCGGGGTGGAAGGGTAGGGCGGGGAGACAGAGGACAGAAAGAGGAGGCCGCTGGTGATTGGCTGGAGGGAGCGTAGATTTCCGAGCGCGTCTGTCACGGGAGGCGGAAAGAAGAGGACTCGGGCCCCAGCGTATGTTCCAGCGCGCCCTCGATTCTAGCCAATCCGGGGGCGCAGGAGCGGGGCGGTGAGGGGAGGGCGGAGTCGGCTGGGGGTGAGTGGGAGCTGTTTCCCT